>CM033473.1:201337785-201677785 GCA_019447015.1 Hymenochirus boettgeri | reverse complement strand
GCAAAGCTCATTACCTGCTGCTGTTTGGCTTGAAGGGAAATCACCTGCTCTCTACCCCACTGTCACTTTGGGAGACAGGTGGGATAAGCCAGACTCTCTATGACTGGGGTGATGACAACAGCAGCAGCACATCCTTTCCAGGCGCTAAACCCTTTTCCTGCTTTGTAAAAGACACGTTTGCGTGATTGTGTGGCGCAAGCTAATTAGGTATGGAAATGCTGGCAATGAGCGCGGACCCTTCCTGCTTGTTGTTGTTTTTTTAAAAGGTACAATTACACACTGTGCTGCAAAAGCCAGGATAATAAATCTCATGAGTGATCTTTTTTGCAATATTTAAATAATTTTTAAAGTTTGTCTACTATATTGTATATTTTCTCAAGGGAGCACAGCTGATTTTTTGATGTTTAAATCCCAATCTTCCTATCTTACTTTTGTTTGCCTTCCTTTCTGATTGGTTCCTGGTATTTTTTTAAGATTTCCTTCCCCATTGCCTCAGTTCCTGTTATGTCTTGTGGTTGTCTCTAGCGCATGGTGGGGTTTTTTTTGGTTTTGATCTCTGGTTCCCTGATTCCTACCCGTTTCCCAGTTATGCTTGTTTGCCTTCTGTCCTCACTCCTGCTCAGCTTAAGACACACTCATTGATTCCGAGTACTGATCCTTGGCTCCTTCCTTGACTCTGATTCTGCTTACTCCTCTTGTACCATGCTTGTCCAGTGCCATCTGAAGTGCCAGTTGCAATATGGTTTTCACAGATACCTTGCATTTATGTCCAGGGGTCAGCCATGTCCGGTGAGTTGCTTCTAGCCTCCTGGCAAATGGAGACTTTTCTAGTGGTGATTGAAGTGGTAATAGATTGGGCATCTGTTTCAAAGGGACTCGGGGGGCTTAGGAGCATCACAGGAGCACTGTGCAATGATCTTTGTATCCCTTCCTAAAGATAAAACCCAATAATTTAAGCTCTACCTGAGAAAAATGCTTTGAATTTACAATCTTGAAAATTAATATTGACTGCCATGTGAATCCGCTCGGACCTTTTCCTGATATGCTTATATTAAAGAAGCAGCCTGTAGCACCTGCCGGGAAAATGGCCACTATACAGCAGGATACTATTATATGAATTGTTCAGTAGATTGCTGATGACAAACATTGTGAATAAGAATTACACACCACTGCTAGTTACAGCACAGCCTATTTGGAATTTTTGGGAATGCTTTGGTGATATTAAGCTCTAAAAGCAAAGTTCATATCTATTCCCATCTCAAGCTGTATGCTACTCCACACTATAAAAGGTTTTATGCATTGGAAACAGATGTTTAAATCCACAAAACAGGAAAACAACAAAAAAAAACAACATCTTCTTTATGCATCTAATTGAGGGAAAGCATCATTTATTACCGTATTATCCTCAGAAAAAAATAGGTGCACATCTAAAGGTATGTTAAATTATTATTTCTACTTTATACTAACTGGCTTAGTAGTCTCTTGGTTGTTGGAACATCATAAATCATTTGTGGAAAAAGAGGTTTAGGACATAATTGAAAGAGGAAGGTGAGAAACTTTGTAGTAAACAGTGTAGTCAAATTGTTTTGGCAAAAATATTGTGTAGACCCGAGTGGTAAGTTTTCAGCACAGCGGCTAAGGAAATTAAACATCTTGAATTTGCCCTAAAATTTGGGGATATCTGGACTGGGCCTTTGTCAAAATAGAAAGAAAAGTAAAACCAATATCACTATCTGTGGCATTCAGTTACATCACTGGACTGGAAGTTTAGTTCTTGTATACATTCCCTAGTCACCTGACTGTTTTCTCAATTCAGAACAATTTGTACAAGAAAATGTGACAATAAATACTTTGGAATTTGCCTCGATCAGCATATAACAGCAAGGTGTCAGGGGTGAAGGCGAGAAGCATGACAGGAGAAAAAACATGGTCATCCTGTAAGTAACAGGGTTGTCTGACAATGATTACTACATTGCTGCAATGCTGTATGGTAAGGATTGCTGCCAAACAACATTTTATTTTAAAAAGAAAATTCAAAGTGTATGAATAAAGTCAAAATGACATACCGCACTTCCCACTTTGTTGGTCCTCAGGGTGCTGTCTCATGTAGCCATGTACCACTTTCACAGCAAATCAATACCTCCAACATACAAAAATCCATGGACGCACACTGTCTGGTAAAGTAAGCAACTTTACTGTAGCATATTGACTCTCACACAACATTTTGGGTGTTCCTTCGTCAGGTGTGTTCCCTCCCTACCCCCACACTTCCTTTTAAACCCTAGACTCATGGGTAATTCTACAACAATTAACCCATTATGGCTAGAAAAATAGCAATACCTCCCAATGTGCAACCATTTAAAATACTAATGTGCTGACAGATAAAGCTATCGTAAATTGCTGTGTTGCATCTAATAACATATAGTGCTATATTAAAGTGCATTAAAATTTAGAGTGTAATATAACATAAAATGCATAAATATGATAAAATATCATATAAGTGTAATATTATAAATATTGTGAAAACTAGCCAAGTGCTGTATAAAAGCTACACATAAATCTTTGCATATTCTATAAAATACACAGTAACAATTTAGTGATATGTGTTTTCATATTCTATAAAATACAAGGTAACAGTTTGATCTAAAAATAGATACAAAATATCAGTAAGCAGTCATATTCAGTCATTGTTCCAGTATACCGATGTAGAACTTAATCCATATAGATGGTAAGATACCTAAAAATATACAAAATATGATTCTGTGTTGTCCAATTAAAACATCTCTTCTACTAGGATGATAAAAGTATAAATATATACAGGGTTATTCAATAAAAGTTCTTATCGTTTAAAATGGTGCTAATTTTGCCCCAAACAATCAGATCTCATAACAGGGGAGAGAATCAAAGGAATCATATAAAATCGCATCTCTCATTAAAGGGTCACTATACTCACTCAAATAACTTTACATTATCTGAAACTACAGTTTGAGAAAACTAAAATGGTGGTACTCACATGCTTGCTTTGTTATTATTAACAAAGCAATTAATATTATAAATATTAATGTTTAGTGAGTACTCATAATTGCCACCCTCCCTTACTCACTGCCTCCTTGTAGTGTCTGCGACACTTAATAAGTTCTGCACAGCCTCACCATGGACCCTGCTCTGCTTGCACATCACCCCCTTCCTCCTCCCTGCCTTCTTTTCTCTGCTGATTCCCTTAATTGTTGCAGAAAGTGTGCTGGCAGCCAGGCAAAGATCCTAGTTAGAGGTCATTACTGGGTCACATATTACAATCTCTGTTCCTGAAGTGACAGGTCTTTCCCTGTAAATGCTGTGACAAAAAAAGTTTTGAAGTAGTGGGATGTTGTATAATTTTTGAAAATTCAGTTTTTTAGAGCAGAGCAGTTGTATTAAGTTTTCAATCCAGAATGTCTCCCTCTGAAGGAGAATTCTGTTGTAGAGACTACAATTCCCTCTGTTGTAGTCTCTAAAACCAGCCACCTAAATTGTGTAACATTATGGCCGTTTTCATTCAAATGTTTTGAAATAGGGGTCACATACTTTTTTCTAAGTGGATCATAATTCGTAATACTTTTTTTTGTGCTCCATAATTCTTTCTTTTACCTGTCTGAAGGTTTTCCCCAAATACACAAGGCCACAAGTGAATCTCTCAGGACAAAAAATCTACGGTTTTGTAGTTTAATATACATGATTAAATGCCCTTGTGGCCTCTATCTGAAGTGTGGGGGTAGGGAGGGAACACACCTGATGAAGGAACACCCAAAACATTGTGTGAGAGTCAATATGCTACAATAAATTTGCTTACTTCACCAACAGTGTGTGTCCATGGATTTTTGTATGTTGGAAAATTCAGTGGTTTATTATAATTTTGAATGCAAATATTCAATATTTATAATAAACTACTTTGAATTTTTTTTTAGTCCTTCAGAAGCAAATTACTTCTGATACACGTGAGTGCCGGTATTTTCTACAGCATTTTAAACAGTTAAAAGTTCACCATTAGAGTTCCTAGTTCTCTTTTATTGATTGTTTCCTTTTTACGGGCACACACTTTGGTAAAGAATTACACAAAATTGACTTTACTAGGTTAATTTTTGCACTCTTGCATCTATAAATGTTATTTATATATAGACATACACATCCATTTCAAAATGCAAACAGGCCATTACACAGGCTGCATGTATATTGAGCATTCAATAAGGTTGCACCATATGAAATTCTTATACGTAGATTCTGAACGTTTATTTTAAAGGGAATTATTAGCCAGCATTGAAAAATTTGAGTATTGATAGTATTCAGTTTAACCTTCAGAAATGTACCATTGGAAAACAGAGATTTAGCACTCTCTAGTGGTATTAAAAGTTAAACAGTTTGTTCATTTTGTGCAAACATATCTGTAATCATTACTCAAAATGCTTCCAAAACTCACACCAAGCCCATTACTCATAATAAGAGTTTATATAATTGAAAAACGTCATTAGGTGTGTAAGAAATAATTGTTGCAAAATCGTAAAATAACATCTTTTTAGCTTAATAAAGAAACATTTACAGGGAAATTTACCCAGAGCTGGGTAAATCTACCTATCGGAACTCAATATGCAATTTGCACCTGTGGGTAAATCCCGAAAGGGATTTAACCACAGAGCGGCTTTAATGGCAACTATTAGTTTTTGTCAATTATTCGCGATACAAGTGGCAGAAATCGCATATTGAATTTGTTATGCCGGCTGCATGAGTACCATTTGCGATACGTAAGCAGCTGGCGCACCTTGAACAGTTGCGGTAACCAATATTGAACTGGTTAGCCTGACTTTAACTCCATAAAAGAGCGCTGCGGCTCTAGGTAAATTCAGCTGATAATGGAAATACATTAGTAGGTATATTTCTAGTCTGGAAAAGGGTTCTGTTATTCACTGGAAGGTGTCAGTACAGTACATAACTATTCCCTAGGGTGGGTTTCCCCAATACAAATAAGTGTCCAGGGGGTGTTAAGACAAGTTATGTTCATTAAATGAAAAAAACAATAAGCGATTTTCAATTTTTCCAATTTTTAAAGGGAATGTCCATCCCCAAAACTTTAATTTCTCCCACTACTGGCCCCACTGTGTAGTGTATAAAAAAAAAATTACATTCCAGCTCCAAATGGTTCTCCTGTAAAGTCCCCCCCAAAGTCCAGAAAACTGACCACCAGGAGCCTAGCCACCAAGGAAATTGTTTCCGCCTCTGAGATGTCCTCTCAGAGGTTTTTGGCTTGCTCAGAGCAGCCCTTCACTCCCTCCCCCCCTCCCTCTCCCACCCATTTGTTCTCCCTCCCCTAGTGTAAAATCCCTTTGCCAAATATTAGAGCTAGTTCCCCCAGCCCCAACCGCTATAATATATTTTCCAGAGACTCCCCCGATCTTTACTTACCTTCCCTCTCTCCTCCAGTGTGCCGGCAGCTGCTTCCATGATTGGCAGGCTCTCAGCCAGTCAGGGACGCGGCTGCCGGCCCTGCCCCCTGCTTGCAGTCTCTGGAAAATATATTATAGTGGTTGGAGCTGGGGGAACTAGCACTAATACTGTATATGGAAAAAAATTGGGAAAAGGGTTGGACATGCCCTTTAACCCCTTTTGTTTCAGCTTCTAAAGACCCCCCTGCAAGTTACTTAATTATCAGTTACAACCCTGGTCTGGTATTTGGAGAAGTTCTGGTGATACCTTTTTAAAAATGCCCCTAAAAGTCTGCACCAAATCTTAAGTATGTAAAATGATGAAAGCAGTAACTCATTCAGGTAATAAAACAAAAAACATTTATGTATAAACAAGGAATTCTTTATTATACCTACAGTATGTATTTTGTGTTTATTGGAGAGCACTTGGAGTGTATTAGTATTTCGTTTTACTTGTATTCTAGTTACAGATGCAAAACACAGGGATAACTACACATTTATTTTCTTTTAACCCTGGCATTTAAGACTGCATATATAAATGCAAACTAGTAGAATTAAACTGTACTGCAAAATATACAATGTGAATCTTATTCACACAAAATGATATCTATCTGATACATGATATACCCAAGGGGTTTCTTTGTGGTTATAAAAGAAAAATATTTGCTTTCCTTTTGTTTTAGGTTTTTTTGCATTTTTCAAACAAAGTAAAATAACCAATGAGACAAAAAATCCTACAACATGAGCAGGATTGCTAACTCCAATGAATGGAATATAACATTTTCTAATCAGTGAAGATTGTACAGTTTGGCCATACACATAGGGAAGTAGGGAGAATTTGAATACTAAACATGAATACACAGTAATTCTGTAAATTGTGAAAGTGACCAATGACCATCCACCCCCTGCCTTTATTGGTTCCCTTGTTTAACCATTTCAAAGGTGTGTCCATCGATTTTTAAACCTTATATTTTTCAGTTTAACTGAAGAACGGGAGGTAAATGAGCTATGTCTTACCTCCTGCAGGAGAGAGGACAGAACTTACAGTGGAATGCTCCAGGGCCGGCTTCTCTCTGACAGTCCTAAGTGGGTCCATGCTCCCTTGCACTGTATGTGCATGCGTGCATAATGCAAGGGGCTGGGGATGCGCCGGAGTCTGCCAGTGGCTTCTGAGACTCTCAGCGGCTTTTGAGCATTCCACAAGTTTCGTCCTCGCTCCTGCACATTTTACTGAAGAACAGAAGGTAAGACTTAGCTCATTTAAATGTTCAGTTAAACAGAAAAAAATAAGGTTTAAAAATCGGTGGAAGTACCGTTTAAACAAAATACCAATATTAAATATATACTGTAGCGCCCATAGTTCATCAAATGTAATTTCCATCTTAACTGAGCGAACGGAAACCACATTTCTAAACAGTATTACAGTCCATGGGAAGTCATGATTTGTAACATTCCTTAAGCTATGTTGAGTTGAGTATTTCATGGTTATTGAATAGGGCTTCCCTTAACAATCTTATTTTTTGGTAATAACCCCAGGTTTTAGCGCCTCTTATGTGGATTTAAAATCTAGATATACTACTGTTGGTGTGTTGCAATGTCTGTGAAGACATTCCTTTGAAACATAAAAATTTGTAAAATGTAGAAAATGACTTTTATTTTTTACATGGTTTTCATTTTCAGTAATTTCCTGCCGTGCAATATACTTTAGAAAATCTGATGCCCCATTGTGTCCTGGATGTAATTCATTTAGTCTATTTTCACATCCTTACTTTTATACTCTTGCTAGAAGAGAGAATACAATTTTCAATGCTTATTGCTTGCAATCGAAGAGCTGACAGGATATGATTTCCACATTTTATACCTAATGCTATTTTCTAAATTCAAAATTAGATATTTTTCTTTCCATTCTCTCCTTTTACAAGATCATTTACAGTTTTTGCAGCCTGGCACATACTACAGTATATTTCTGGTAGGGAAAGGGTTGTAGTGCCCTTCTTCTCGTTTTGGCGATATTTAATCAATCAGGCATATTTTATTGGCATAATACTGCATTACTTAACCCATTGTTTCTTTAGATCAATGATTGAAATTGCAGTTCAAACAAGGCCATGCCTGCTGTTCAAGGCTTTGCCTATTTGAAACACCAAAATGACATACACACTAAGTGTGCTTGGTTACTATTATTACTACATTATATAAATGGTTACACAGAACAATTAACAAAGTGCTGTTATTCTGCTTCAAATGGATTAAGAAGTAGTTGCAGCCACCAGGCTCTGTTATACAGATGGGAGTGTGGCATTGCCAGAAATAAAGCCAGATGTCATTCTTCACAAAGTAAAGTGGGGAAGATTGTCCACACACAGATCCTATGGTTATGACCCAACTAGGAAACAAATCTAGTAACTGGTGTTAAATTTATTAGGAAACTAGCAAACCCGCGGAGCACACACCTCACATGCGCATACCCCCACATCGCACACATCCTCCTGCATGTACCTCAATGTTCATTGGTTCAACATTTGTTTACCCCTTTTCACTTACTGGGTTCTGAAGATTTGAACTCATTATCTAGGACTTTTGATATAACTTTGTATAACTGCCCACTGTATGTGTAATGTCTAGATACTTTCAGGGCGATGCACCAATGGGCGCACCACTCCTGTTTTGGAGGTTAAGTCAGACTAACCGATGTTATATCAGTTAGTGTGACTTAAACTTCTTCCATGCAGCAGCTGCGTGGCTAACCTGAAAGTTAACCTTGCAGCCTCCGCAAGTGATTTTATATGCCGAAATTTTACTGCGGCACTTTTAATGCCAGCTGCTAGCTGGCGTTCAAAAGTGCCGGAATAGAAAAGCACCAGGTAGCAATGTTCCGATCGCCGCTATCAGCATATAACATCGCCGGGCTGTTTGCTCTGGGTTGCTGATTGCGGCACTCGGTGCATCACCCTGTTTATATTTAATATTTGCAACTAGAGTTTTATTTGGTTTCACTAAAAAAATACAATTAACTGAAGAATCAGTAATGTAGCATCAGTAATGTAGACAGAGAGTAGTTGTTAACGGTCCTTCGTCAATATGGACTAAAGTTCTAAGTGGTATGCCACAGTTGGGGCAACTTCTATTTAAAGGGCAAGTCCAGCCCCAAAATGAAAACTTACATACAGGTAAATCACCCCCCAAAACCCTAAACGGTAATAGTTTGAAATGTGAAATATATAAGTCTAACCTGAAATCCTGCACAATGTCCTGTTTTCCCTGTTTCTACTTCCAGGATCTTCCAGTTAGCAACTGTCTGTTAGTCCTAGTATCCTGTTGGATTTCTGATCTTATGTACTTGAAATAAAATTAAGACTTTTATTCCCCCCTGAGTTGCGTGTCCTGACTATTAGTGGAAGCTGTCAGTTATGGATTTGACAGTTGACATCACAGCCAATGACTGAATGTTAATCCCCTATTTGCCTCTTCTGAGCATGCCCAGGCTCAGTACAGGCTCAGTACAGGTTTCTAAATTGCTCAGTTTCCATGAGGCATCCAGAAGCATAGCATGCATACAGTAATGAATTCATAGGACAAACTATGGTATATCAACATATTATAACGAGGCCATTCTTTCTAAAAGATGTTGTAATGAGGGTGGAGTTATCATTTAATCTGTTTATTAATGATTTGGAAGTACATATTGTCATTACGGTCTCTGTGCTTGGGGACTACAAAAGATTTGTTGACCAAATTGCAATTGTTGCAGGCATATCTAGATAGATTGTAACATTGGGCTGCTAAGTGTCAGATGCGATTCAATGTTGATAAATGTAAGGTGATGCATTTTGGGCAAAAAAAATCCATGTGCTGCTTATACTAAAAATAGGTTAAATGAATCCCTGTTTTGGAAAAGTATCTTGAAGTTTTGGTGGCAGGCAATGCCAGACGGCAACAGCTAGAGCCTTCAAGTTATTGTCTTGTAAAAAGAGGGGTATGGATTCAAGGGAGAAAAATATTATTCTTCCTCTTTACAAAGCACTGGTAAGACCTCATTTGGAATTTGTAGTGCAGTGTTTGAATCCTGTGTACAAAAAGGACATCCTGGAACTGGAAAGGGTTCAGAAAAGCGCATTGTTCACTAATAGAACTTGTCAGAGGACACGCGGACGTCCATTAAAAGGTATGTCCACCCCCCAAAACATATTTTAATATGTTGTGAGCCAAGAATCTGGCTTTAAAATGAGCCATACTGCATCTATATCCATCTAACTGTTCTGGAGATACATCCATTTTCATGAGAGTCTTTTTAAAGAGCAGAAGGATTTCAGTGTGAAGGAAAACACGGCTATGTTATCTCCTACCCGTGCCTTTTTCATTTAAACACTTGCTGGATACTCTTTCTTAGCTCCTGCACAGGAATGCACTTTCGGTGACATACACGTATTCATGTAAGTGGGTTGACCACTTAGATCCTGCCCTAATCTGTTGCCTGATCAATCTAGACTAAGCAACCAGTGATTATGGTTTAGCAGATATATTCCTTGCTTTATCAATGTAAATACAGTTGCAATTGTGCAGGAGCATTCTATCTCCATTCCAGATCAGGGGAGAAATCACGATTGGCTTATGTGCCTGACAGGCGTGTCATTGATGACGCACGTTGGTGGGTGCCACTGCTTACGGCTGGGATGAGAAGCAGGGTCAGTGGACGTGAAATCTACGTGCTCTAAAGACGGATATGGAGGCTTTGTGCAGCCTTCTATAATATACAGCTGGTCCATTAAGTCTAACTAACCAAAAATTAAGCTGCTAAAATGTGAATATATTTATCCAGTAATTCTGTAGCTTTGAAATAGATTCTAAAGAAATAAACATGAATCACAACGTTATAAATATATCTGTCTGGTTAAATGGTAAATGCTGGTTATGGCATTATTGAAGAACTGAAAAGATATTGGTTGCAGAATAACTAAGGGACTTATCATTTTTTAGTGAATATTTTGTTTGTTAGTTTTTTTAATGCAGACTTTTCAATATTGTGTTTTACAATCGTGAACATGGAATGCACCATTGTTTTAATGTCTGTGATAATGGAGTATATATACTCCATTTAAAATAAACCAAAGGTATATTTTTGTCCCTTTGCAGCATTCGCTAAACTTTAAAACTTGATGTACATTTAATTCCTTCACTTTTCCAGCCACAAGACTTTGATACTCAACCCCTGGGTGAGATTGTTTTATGGCAAGCTAAATTTAATGTTTAAATCCTTTTTTAACTGACATTAAAGAACTCGAGATTAGACATATAGATATTGCAGGTTAATAGTTTCTCTTATATCATAATAGTACTTTTCTTGTATGTTTAAACTGTTTTATCCATGCTGTGTAACTGAGCCAGAAGGAATGCTAATGAAATTTTATTTCATGTTTTGACTTTTGAAGAAGCAATTTTATTGTACTGTACAAAAAAACAGCAGAGATCTGTGTCCACTTGAGAAGCCTGTGTTTTTTTTGTGCTTGAATCAATCATCATTGCGATGTATCAAAGTAAATGTGTTCTTCAGTCCTGTACATCAAGATGAAGGAAAATGTTTTTGTTACACTAAACAAGACCTTTTTGTAAATCTGGGAAGTTCTTAAAGTCTGGGTTTCACCCCTATTGTTAACTAACAGGAATTGAGCTGTGTTTAATATATTAGCTATTTATATATTTACAGATGTTAGAGTTGTTCTTTCTTGTTCTATTAGTTGACAATCACTCAATAAAATAATATGTGTTATTTTTTTTGAAACAGCACAGTAGTTGAAGGCAGGAATCTTAGTATAAAGTAATGGAATAATTCTGCAAAAAGCATTTGTTTTAAGACCTAGGACAGCTCTTAGCATATATGCATATAATAAAGTAATAGTGAGTAGAGAACAATGGTAAGAGAGAACTGGTCAAAATTTGGACTTATTCTTCACACAGTTTTTTTTTTTTAAAGATTCTTAATGGACAGGATAATGTTTAGGTCTCCATCTCAGACTTAATGCCTGTGAACATAGTATTGTCTTGCTTTAAGACATAGTTTAATCTAGTACAGCCTTTTTTCCCTCCTCATCAACCCTACCAGAGGATCAACTGACATAATATTTTCAGACAGAGCATTTCACAATCTTACTACCCTCTTAGAGAGGAAACATGTATGTTGCTTAACGTCCTTAAGTTTAAAGGGGTGTAAAAAGTGATTTATGGTATAGGTTGCACAAGGATTATTAAACCCCAAAAGCATCACCATAAATGTATCAACATTGAATGTCATCTGCCAATCTGCTGCTCATTTTGACAATTTATCTTGATCCGCATGCAGCAATTACATCATTTGAAGTTTGCAATGCTTTGCATAGTTTTGTGGCAAACTCAGAGATGTTGCTATCAATACCCACTTCTAAGTCATTTATAAACAGATTAAATAGAAGTGGCCCTAGTACAAAACCCAGAGGCACCTCACTATTAGAGATGGGCTAGAACTCGAACCCGACTTTGATCCGAACTTCAATAGTTTGGACAGACTCTGACTCTGACTCTAGAACTTTGTCATTTGAGTTTTCTGAACTCGCAGACATATCTTTGCTAAAAAACCCTTGAATTTCGTCGATAACCCACGAATGGGGCGTTTCGGCGATATCCCTTGAATGTAGCATTTTGGCCCTAACCCACTACTGTACCATTCCAGCGATAAACCTCAAATGTGTCATTTCGGCGATATCCCTCAAATGTAGCAATTCGTCAATTACCTTCGACTGTACCATTCCAGCGATAACCCTTAAATGTGTTGTTTCAGCAATAACCATTGAATGTGGCGTTTCGGCGACAACCCTCGAATGTAGAGGTTTGTTCGGTAACCCTCGAATGTTTGGTAACCCTCAAATGTAGCAGTTCGGCAATTACCCTAAAATGTTTGGTAACCCTCGAGTTGGCGATAACCCTTTGAATGTAGCAGTTCGGCACTAACCCTAAAAAGTTTGGTAACCCTCAAGTTGGCAATAACCTTTGAATGTAGCAGTTCGGCACTAACCCTAAAATGTTTGGTAACCCTCGAGTTGGCGATAACCCTCGAATGTAGCATGCGGAAACCCAACAATTGCCTGATCATGGGGAAAGGTATTGTTTAAATAAGTTTTGGTGATTTGGACATGTTCCCCAAACCATTCCCCAGGTCTCTAGAGCCTTTTAAAGTAAGTTACAATTACTATTTTATTTATAATGAACTTTTTAAATTTTACTAAAGTTCTATAGTTCGGAAACAAAACGAACTTTAGGAAGTTTGGCCATCTCTCATCACTATGAACGTTATTCCGCATAGATGAAGCTTTGTTGACAACTACTCTGTACATAATCTTACTCATGTCTCAAAAACCAGGCAAGTGTGTTTGATAAGATCTGTTACTCATGAATTCATGCTGATTACTACTTATAAGTTAAGTTCTCGAGACAAAGTCTAGAACATTATCCCAGTATCTTCCACACCACTGATGTTAAACCTACAGAACTGTAATTACTAGATTGTAAATGACCACCCTTTTTTAAATGTTTGTATTACATTGGCTTTTTTCCAATTCAGAGACACATCGCCAGACATGATCTCTCTTAAGATCCGTGGGGCTTTATTAATGACTTTTGTCTAAATATTTTTTTGTACAATACACTCTGTCAGCCAGAGTGAATATTCCACATTTATACCATTTTTATTATTACAGTCTCTGCTCCTCTATAACCATCTTAGTCCCGTTATTAAATGGTCCCACATTCTTTGTCTTATCTATCATTTTATTATTTATTTACTAAAAAAACTTATGGAGTTGGTCTAGCTTTGATTAGCTATCTGAACTTTTCTATTTTAGCTAGTTAAATTGATTTCTTGCAATCCTTATTACATTTTTTCATAATACATTTTTCTGGTTCCTCTGATTTAAACATTTTAAATGCCCTTCTTATCTGGGCATTAAGGTGCGTAAGTGCAGACCTATTTCTGTTTACATTTGTTCACAAAGGGTATACATTTGAAGTGTAATAGTTTCATACTCCTTTAAAAGCAGTCAACTTTACATAAGAACACATCACCCCAGTCTTTGAGTGGAAGGGATTCTTTTAATAACATAAAATTAGTTTTGTTAACCCACCCATCTTTGTTAACCCAGAGCACTTTTGATTTTTGCAACATATATTAAATGGCATTTTATCATGATCACTATTCCCTAAGAAATCAGGGTTTTTAGATCTTACCAGACCTGAAACGTTCATAGGACTGAGTGATGTTACATTATAAACTACCACACTTGAATTATTAAACCAACCTCTACGACGTGATTATTGAATTAAATAAACAAGGCAGCTATACTCTGAATTTTGTTTTTAAAAAGTCCTTAATGAATGTTTGGTTGACCTGATCAAGGAATTTATAGAGCAAGTTACACAGTTGAAGACACACGCGCAGACAATGTAAAAAATCTAGGCAAACATTGATCAATAAAAGTTGGGTTTATTATGATTCAACAAGAAATGAAAAAACATTAATGATAATTCCAAACATATAAATTCTGATTAAATTGTGTTCAAATTAGATTTTTGGAACTTCCACGGAACTGCTGTTGGAACAAAACTTGCTAGCTTCGTTCATCCCTACTGGTGCAAAGAATAAGTGCAAAATCCATGCTAACCGATATATAATAGTGGGTTAGCGAGGGTTTTGCACTTGTTTTGCATTGCCTGCGCTATATTGAAGTCTTTTGGAAATAGCATAGTGCAAGTGATGCAATAAATTTAGAGATGATTAATGCACTAATTTTTTGCACCAAAATTAACAATGCAATAGCAGTGGCTACTACACAACGTGAACAAGTGCAAGTCAGTTGTGATAATTTATTGCATTTCCAATATACATTTTACTGATTTTATATTATGGACTAAATAAAGTTTGTATCTTTATAACCGCCCACTGCCTGACTACATTTGGATTGGTTTATGCTATCACCAAATTGGGAACTTGTTACATTGGTGTGAGAGCATGGGCTATTACCAAATTGGGAACTGGTTACATTTGTGTGAGAGCATTGGTTTGAGTGCTTCTATTCATTGGCAGACGTTGGAGCAGGCACAGTAATGAAAAAGTTTTATTTTATGTTTTATGTAAGATCTTTATTAAATAAATGATTGTTAGATGGAAGCTGGTTATATTATATATTATTCAAAAAGAATAAATTAAGAAACATTAATGATGATTACAAACATATAGTATGTAGCTATAGAGTTGGCTCAATGACACTAAGGAAGTCATAAAACCAGTCATAAATCAGTATGATTGCACTTTCAATGATGCACGTTATTTTGCACTAGGCAAAAGTATGCTTTTAAGAGTATCTGGTTTTAATTATTCTGTTTAGTAATCATGATGTCACTATGTAGGTAGAGCTATACCTTTTGCTTGCACAAGTGTACACAATATTTGGCCTGAGAAAGGCCCCAGAAACAGCCAAAACATTGCAATGCACTTTATTTAAATAAATCACTATCAAGAAGACCTTGGAGTGCACTTTCTTTTGCTCTTCTGCTGTCTAATATCTCCTTGGAGGTAGCACCCAGGCAATCATTGGGCTAAAAAATAAAAACATAAAAAAGATAATCAATGCACATTCCTAGGCCCCATTCAATATCATATTATCTATAATATATAAGTAATATAAGTAATATAGAGTAAGTTAAGGAGCACTCTTATAGAAATTTTAAACATATTTATTACAGAAGTACAAGTTACTAATCTCTGCATTTCAGTCCTCTCAGGATCCTGATAACGGTCCTGAGAGGACTGAAACGCGTAGATTAGTAACGTGTACTTGTGTAATAAATGTGTTTAAAATTTCCAAAGTAATCCTCAGTAACTTATTCTATATATATTGTATGATATATATATATATATGTGTGTGTGTGTGTGTGTGTGTGTGTATTCGAGAAATGAGTTGCTCTTTTGTTTCATTTCCTTTCCACTGAAACCATTTAAAGACAAAATATATATATAAAAAAATATTAACCTATTGCTGATAATCACAAGGACAATGGTTCTCTTGTCGTTTTATGAAACTGTCATACAAAACAAAATCCAGCATTTGGCCTTGAGATGACAGATTGCAAGAGTTATGTAGTGCATCTTTGTTTAGGAGCTGTGTTTGTAGAACAAATAAATCTGGCAAGCTCATCTTTGATGTAAGAGTAAAAAACAACCACTGAAGAACAAGAGGTAGGCCAGATGATTCCATTCATGCAACAACAGTAATTGTTAGAGGTGTAGCAAGCAGTGATACCTCATTATTGATTTTCCTCTGGGAGCATCGTTTTATTGTGGAAGACATACTGTATTTGTGTCTGCAGTCTTTGAAATGGGAAATCAAGTAACAACTTATAAGTAGTTTGCTACATGTTCTTATTAACACACTGCGGGCTTGAGTTCTCAAGACAAATAGGAGCAATTAAAGTGACTATTGCACTATTTTTGTGATTAATAATTTTATTTACAATGTAGTATACTACATCATAATGTAATATAAAGTAAAGCCTTTCCCTTACTATCAATCCAAATATAGATAGGTAGCAGGCTGTCATGAAAATACAAACTTAATTTACTCCATATTATAATTCACATGCTCTTGCCAAATAGGTAACTGGGAGAAGCCACAGTAAGGAAAACATTTTTATTTTAAGTTAGACTACATTATAATGAGTGAATATACATAGTAATGCTATATCACCAGTAAAAAAAAAAACCTTATTCTATAGAAAAAAATGACTAGTACCGGTACTACTTGTAACATCTACATGTTTAGTTAATACTGTTTCTTTAAGGCATAGAGGCAAGCTGGGAAAAAGGGGCAGTACCAGGAAGTAAGCGAGGGAATAGCATGTAATGAGAAAGTGTGATGTACCTGTTGCTCTGTGTGAATAAATCAAGTTCCCTCTACATTCCAAGTGTTTTCTTGCTCTTGAACAATATAACAAGGGAGACATAACACTACTTAGTAAGATCCCTGATCTGCCACCTTCACAATTTCTGCTGATTTATTGGTGTGGATTCTGTGGCCTGAAGGGAAAAAAAATTCTGGATGTTTTATGTCAGAAATGTCCCGTTTCTAAAACCATGATGTAAAATCTTGCTAAACTTTTTTTTTTAAATGTTAAAATGAACACTTTTCTCCACCAGAAAATCTATACATTGTAAGATTATCTAGTAATTTGCATTTATCGGTATTTAGTACATGTAAGAAATAGTAGCTGTAACTAAGAAGGCTCCCATGTTATTGCCAGTACAGCCCACAGCCCAAATTCTGCACAGCCTCACCATGCACACTGCTCTGCTTACACATCACCCCCCCCCTACAAGTGTGCTGGCAGGCAGCCAAAGATCCTGGTAAGAGGTGGGGAACATATTCTAATTTCTGCTTTTGGGGTGACAGATCATTCCCTGTAAATGCTGTGATTTCAAATGATGATTTCTCAGAATCTACAGTGTACAGAGTAAAGAGACCCTTTAGTTAAGTGCCACAGAACAAGTACATATACGTGCTCCATAGAAAAGGCTCAAAGTACCACAGAATGTATATACGTTCTGTGGCTGTGACTTTAAAAAAGAAAAAAGTGTTAGGGGCAATTGTCGGGCAGCATTCAAGTGCCCCCTAGCCCCCTCAATCCCCACCGGTTTCATGAAAATCTGATTGGGAGATTGCAACCCCTAAAATGACCGCATAGGAATTGCCAGTCCCACAAAGCTGAATGAAGATCGCCAGTAAGGAAGACCCCGGTGATGTCACAGAACTCTCTCCTTTACCGGGGTATTCCCTTAGTCTACTAATATGCTTGTTGGGGTACTGCACTGCAATCTCCATTCAGATCACAGTGCAGTACATGCTAATGGTGTACTGTTTGATTTAGGACATGTGGGAGATTGACATTTAGTGGGTTTCTTTATTTGTGGGGGGCATTTCCAAGTTTTGGGGCTGTTTCCTGTTAAAAAGTGTAAGCTCTTCAAATTACAGAGCACTTTGATTTTTTCTTGCAATTGCACTTGTGCATTTGTCCCATTTAAGTTAGTTGGTGGCCATGTCTCTGTGTGCACCCATGCATATGGCATACTGTTTGATTTAGGACATGAGGGAGATTGACATTTAGTGGGTTTTTTAACTTTAGGTAAGATTTCAAACATTGAATCATCTTATTTTTATTTTTTCACAAAATCTACTAAATGTATGGAGTTCTATGAATTACCGCATCTGGAATTCTTAATGTATGTATGAAAGCATAGCACCGGTCCGTAGGTGAAGGTGTGTAGATTCTAAAAGCATATAGTTTGTGGGGGGTATTTCCAAATTTCGAGGTTGTTTCCTTTGAAAAGTATAGGCTATTTAAGTTACAGAGCACATTGATTTTTTTTTTAATTGCACTTTTGCATGTCTCCCATTTGGGTTAGTTGGTGACCACGTTTCTGTGTGCACCTATGCATATGGCATACTGTTTGATTCAGGACATTTGGGAGATTGATATTTAGTGCTTTTTTTACTTATCAAGTGGGTTTAGGTAGGATTCCCACCTTTGAATCATCTTATTTTATTTTTCTTTAAAAATTTCTAAAAGCACGGAATTCTATGGATTACTGTGCCTGGAATTCTTCATGTATGTTTGAAAGCATGGCACTGTTAGATAGCTGAAGGTCTGTAAATTACAAAAATATATAGTTTGTGGGGGTATTTCAAAGTTTTGGGGCTGTTTCCTTTGAAAAAGAGTAGGCTATTCAAATAACAGAGCACTATAATTTTTTTCTTGTATCATAATTGAACTTTTGCATGGCTTTGAGTTAGTCGGTGGCCATGTCTCTGTGTGCACATATGCACATGGCATACCGTTTTATTCAGGACATTTGGGAAATTGATATTTGGTAACTTTTTCTCACTATTTTGGGTTTTGCCATGATTTTAAATTCTGAAACTTGCTTTTCCTTTAATTTTTCCGAAAATCTGCTAAAAGTGTAAAATTCTACGAAGATTGATGGTATAAATGAAAAAATGGTCCGTTGCTTAGCTGAAGGTGTGTAGATTGTGAGAATATATAGTTTTGGCTATTTTTAAGTTAGAGGGATATTTAAATATCTGGAAAGTTGTCGATATTGGGCCACTGTGCATTGGCTCACTTTGTGACTAGTGGCTTCCATGTCTGTGAATGTAACCATGCATATGTCATACCATAAGATTCAGGGTATTTGGGAGATTGATACTTGACAAGTTTTATTTACATTTCATGGTCATTTTCCATGATTTTTAACTTTGAAATTTATTTTTGTACATTTTTCCAGAAAATCTGGTAAAAGTGCGAAATTCTACACAGAACTACACCCACGCCATTGGTAGCATGCATAAAGAATGGCACTGTTGTGTAGCTGTAGGTGTATAGATTCCAAGAATATATATATAGTTTGTAGGGGTATTTCTAATATAGAGGTGTGTTTAGTCTGATAAATCTGAAAAGTTGCTGTAATTGGGCCACTGTGCATTGGCTCACTTTGTGGCTAGTTGATTCAACGTCCGCACGTGTAAGCATACATATGGCATACCATGGCAGGACATTTGGAAGATTGATATTTGGTAATTTGTTTTATATTACATGGTGTTTTGGCATATTTCTAACTTTGAAATGTTTTTTTAAAATGATTCTATTCCTTGCAAAAGATAAAGCTTTTAAATGCACCCAGACTCTCTGTTTATACAGCAGTAGCACATCTGATAAGGTACTAGTTTTAGAAACACAGTCCAAAAGGTAATTTTGCTGAAATGTTAATAATCTGTTTCTTACAGTACATCCATGCTATCTAAGAAATACACTGTAAAGATTACCTTTCTTTTTTATGTGAAAGGATTATATTATTGCTAGAACAGGAACATTTAATGTTTGAGACCGGGGAAGAAATGTCTTTCCTTTTTCCTTACGTACATAGGTTTGTAATAAAATGCACAACAACATTGTGTACATAATAATATTTACACATGCAAATAATGCATAAATATTAATATACGTCTTTCATTTTAATTATCAACATTTAAATATCAACAACCAGCCATAGCTCGAACTTGAATGTCAACCTCTGCTTTATCAGAGGGCATTTAACGGCGCTAGCATTTTTTGTACCCTCACAAGGACATACCTGCCATGCTGTGGCAAATTGACCTCCGCTCCGCTTTACTCGAGGGAGGGAGGGTGGGGAAATTCACTTTCCTTAATTTGCTTAAATAAAGCCCGTCGCGGTGACATCATACACTACACGTATCATAGATGCTATTCGAGCCATGATCCTATTGGCCCCAAGGTAATTGTCAGTTCCTCCTTCTAGCTTATCATACCTGTAATGTACCTCCCAGAGTCCTCCCCAGCCAGACGCCCCGCTCCCTAGATGGAGTGGAGCTTCCAAAACAAAAATGTGTTTCATAATTGAAATCCCTGTTCTGTGTCAGGGAGAGGGAGGATTTCTGTACTGTTTTGTGATTGGCTGTCAGCTTCTAGGAAACAAGGCTGCAACTTACATGTTTCTTTCTGTTGAATATATGCATGTGTACAGTGACACCACTCCCATAATCCACTAAGGTGGATTATGGGAGCTGACCCCTAGTACCCACATGTTAGTTTCATTAATCACTCAGCAGCCACAGCTCTCAAGAGAGAGGTGAAACACAGCATGTTGAATGTTTGTAAATGTTCTCTGCCTCATGGGCATAGCTCAGAAATCATGGTGCCCCATAGCGAAATATCAGATGGTCCCCCCAAGTGGCAGAATCCCCCCCCCAAAAATATATATTTGAACTAAATTTCTTAATGAGACCTGCATTGTTGCCAACTGTTTAAAGAGACACTAAAGCGATTTGTTTTTATTATTCACAGGGAGGTGATAACACTTATTCCCACCTCCCTGTGAATAATAGAATGCCCGAGTAACACTGATACACTTACCTACCAGCGCTCTACTTGTGGCTCCTCCTCAGCTGACAGACGTGTTGTCCCGATTGCACTCCTTTCTTTTGTATTCACCCACATGTGCAGAAGATAGGAGCTTGGGTGGGACACAGCGCCATCTGTTGGGGAGAATCTACAAGTGGATCGCCGGTAGGTAAGTGTATCACTTTTACCTGGGTGTTCTATTATTCACAGGAAGGTGGGAATAAGCATTTTAACCTCCCTGTGAAAAATAGAAAGTACATAAACAGGGTTTTTCAATAAAAGCTCTTATCGTTTAAAATGATGCTCATTTTGCCCCAACCAATCACATGTTGTTTAACATTTGAAAGCTAACATCTGATTGGTTGGGGCAAAATTAGCACCATTTTAAATGATAAGAACTTTTATTGAATCTCCTGTATAATCTGTTTTGTGTCCGATTTAATCGTTCTAAAGCAGTGTATTTTGTTTTTTGCAAAACCTCATCATAATTTTCAACCCTTTTTGCAGCTACCCAGTAGGCAGTATGTGCTTTAAATTGGGCTGTCTTTCGTCTGGTCTAGGTAAACTCAAGGTTGATTGGGGCATTGTTACACCTACCCCTTGCAACCATTTAATCTGGTCAGTACCACAAGTTTGGTGCAGTCTGAAAATCCACCATTATGTGAAGCACCTAAACAGCAAAGTTCACTCATCAGTTCCAAGCCTAAAATATATTCAAAATCACTCCATTATTTTGCTTTTGTGTAAAAATTCAATAGGGTCATATCTCAAGCAGTATATGTTTTACATCTGAGGAGAAGTTATGGCACACATGGTTTGCCAACTTAGTATATACATATTTACCAGATTATTCTTTATGATGATATCTTACTTTTCCATAGATGTTTCTATTTCAGACTAAATCATTTTGACATCTTATTTTTTTTCTAACGATTGGCTGAAAACTTAGTTCTATCATTAAAGGGTAGCTGTGGTCTTGAATTCTTCCAAACTAGTAAGAATTATATAAAAAGCCTTCCATTGTTCCTTCAAAATAAAACCTAAATCACATCTCTAGATAAAATTTGTGAGAAGTTGTTGCTGGAAAGGTTTAGCAATATTACTTCCTGCTTGAACACTTCCTGTTTTCAGCCATGTGAATAGCTTGTTGTCACGTGACAAGCCTCTGCCTTTATTAATTAATAGGCTCCCCTTCTCAACTGTCATTTTTTACCCCAAGTACTTCTGAGCATGCTTCTCCCCCGGGGCAGAGGTATGGGGCAGAGGTCAGGTGATATCACTCAACCTACTGGAAGCAGGAAGTTTGAACATTCACCCCAATGTAATTTCTCACAGGCTACAGACAGATATGTAATTGTCAGCTCATTTTAAATGAAATACTGCAGGCTTTCATTTAACCCTGACTTGTTTTGAGTCTACAGTTGCCCTTTAAACTGCTTCTGTTGCCTATCGTTTTTTTGTTAGAACAGTATTAACTTGATAACGTGTTGTTTAAATCTATAGATGCTATCCTCTACTCATGATCACACCAATCAAAAATAATGGAAATAAAATAAATACATTTGCTTTGATAATACATAAATGGTCTGGCACTGGCAGTATAATTTTTTTACTCCTTCACCTTTAATTAGAAATAGAAGTGCTTACAATTTGTCTCATTAGTGGCTTAAAGAATGTAATAAATAATCATTGAAATGAGTCAAGGAATTGAGTGAGAAACCACACATTCTATAATCATTTATAATATTAAGTTCTATTAATGTCAAAAACATATAGATAGCGTTGCCTCATATCTCATAACATTTACAAAATCTTTGTTGCTGCAGGTAGGATGCCTGGAGTTTTGTAAAAATATGCAGATAATATATATCATGAATTAATTATTATTGTTGCCTATACCAAGAAAAAAACAAAAACAGGCACTCAACCATAGTATGAGGCAGATAACAACATAATCCCTTTATTTATATTCAGTATGGAATAAAAGAGAAAGCAAACAACAAGATAACCACAAGTTAAGATGATCAAAAAACAAACACAAACCACTCTTGTAAGTCTTTAAGTATTTGTAAGTCTTGTAAGTATTTATTATCAAAATCCACTCCCTACTGCATTAGGTATCCTAAATACTCATCTGTAGAGATGTCCGAACTTTGCAAAATCCGGTCTGCTCGAGGATCCGCGAATTTTCGAAAAAATTCGAAAATCCGCGAGCGGACCCATTAAAATGAAAAATTCCCTTGAAATTACTAGATTTTTCGTATTTTCGAAAATTTTCGAAATTACGGGTTTTCGCGTATTTTCGAAAATACGAGAAAACTAGTATTTTCAAAAATATGTATTTTCGAAAATACGGGTAATCCTCGTAATTTAGAAAATTTTCGAAAATACGTATTTATGAAAATAAGAGAAATCCTTGCATTTTCGAAAATTTTTGAAATTACGTGTTTCTCTCGTATTTTCAAAAATTTTCGAAAATACGCGAAAACCCGTAATTTCGAAAATTTTCGAAAATATGAAAAATCCACGAATCGGAAGTTCGGAAGGTGGAAAATCCGGAAAAATCCGCCATTCGCGAACGGGATAAATCCGCGGCGGATCCGGGTTCGGATCCGCGAACCGGCCATCCCTACTCATCTGTAGTGGTCACAGTTTCTGTCAGTATGTCAGCAGAAGGGATCTCAATTAATCATTAATCTCAAAATTTTCAAAGCATCAAAAAGAGGGGGACCATGAAAACACAGGGTTGAATAGAAGGGAATACATCTAATATGAATATAGGTGTGCAGGGTATTATATTAAAATAGGGAATTGAAAGTACTAAGGAACTGAATATTGCTAATGTATGTGTAAATTATTCTGCAATGTCAGGCTGGATCCTGGGATTACACTGTAAACATTACACTATAACAGATATTAATCTTTTATACAACTTTTATGTCCCACTTGCTACACTAACATTTTGAAAAATGCCAAGATAATTAACCCCCCCTGCCGTTGAAATCAATTTTAGTGAGTTCCCAATATATACAGTACATTGTGATGCAATACATTTTTACAGTGCACTGGTGCATGTATTTCTCTCTGGTAACCCGCAGTTGTTAATTTTAAATGCTCACTTAAAAAATGCAAATGCACAACACTTGAAATGGCCACACAATTTTTTGCTGTGCATTTGCATTTTGTAGTATGAACGAGACCTTATTCTGGCTGAAAAACTGTTAGATAAGTTTCTACTTTCTGAAATACCGGGCTTTCTGTAATCTTTAAACATTATTTAAGATAATGGCAGCCATCATCTTCATTCTTAAATGTTAACACTTGCTTTAGAATTTCCCTGTTACCTCTTATTTTCTTATATTAAAAATACAGGTCCTAAAAGGTATTATCTTACTAAAGGAGGGCAATTGTAGTGATGATTTGATTGAATAAAAAGAAAAGCTGTACAGGCCTTTTAAGTTCAAGGATGTATTGCTTGGAAGCTATTATTAAAGGCAATTAATGTTCTCAAAAGGGAAAAATTGATTATGGACAGAGATGTACCTTAAGGAGAACATAGATCTTAAAACCTTGAGGGATTAGACATTGTGCTGACATCTATATTTTAACCCTTGCTGTTCCCATTTTTTTTCTTAATAAAAACTGGAGGGAAAATAAGCACACTTTTGAAATTTATACATTCTAACAGTGCTGCTTGTACGTTGTGTTACTAAATAATATGTTATCCATAACATTCTACTGTGTACAAGTTTTTAAAGAATTTTTCAATTTGTTTTCCATGTATTATTTTGTATTATTATAGCCGTGGTGAGCCATATACCAGCTATTACACAATCCTTCAAATATCCATGTAATGTATCATTACTTTAAGTCTTATTCTACTCTTTGTCGCTGAAATAACTGCCCATATCTAATGATATGTTTCCAGTCTCCTAGATACAGTATTGCTTTCAATCTGTCCGAAACTCCTAAAATGGCTTTAAATCTGCCACAATCTCTCACAGATTGCATTCCATCTGCATACCCTTTAATATTACCCCTTTAATAAATACACCTATGGAAACAACATACTTTAGAGCTGCAGAGAAGATAATGAAGTGAACCTGATCTTAGCACATTAGTGTGCAATGCATTTCTCAATAGTGTAAATATCTGAAAATAAATTAACCCTGAAGGTGAATGAAACCTTGAGCAGATCAATCCGGCTCCACATTTTTGTTAATTATTCAATTAAGCACTGTCACATGGACTTGGAATGAGAGCTAGAATCGCACCAAAATGCAGTGTGGTGAGACTCCTTACAATATGATGAAGCTAGACTGGAAATAGTAATAAAATCTACTATTTACAAAGACAGGGGGAAAAAAACAACAAGGAAACTGAAAAAATTGTTAGGCAAAAGATATAAGGTGAGCGAAAAAAACAGTGTACATGTCCTTTAAGTGTTTATTCCTTCCAGATCGCTCAATGATGTCTGGGAGCAACAGGCATTGTTAAGATGTATGTATGTATGTAAGATATATAGAATATCACCGCACGTCAGGGCCATGCTTGCACATGTGTACGAAGTGTAAAGGTATTTAGTGCAAAGTTCTCAGTGCAGGAACATACCTGTTCTGATATGCATCAGTATGCATATATATGGTGAAATGATATCTATTAGTGGAAATCACGTGAACATGTAGAGTTGTTAATGCATTTTTTGATTGCTTTATCCCCTTCTATTTTTTTCTCTTTTATTGTTTATAACTAAATTACCCCCAGAAAATGTAATCATAACACCAAATGTTTTTCAAAGCCCAAGGAAAGTTGCTTGTGGTTAAATGTAGCAAAGAAAACTATTCCCCCCCCCCCCTTTTAAATATACAGTAGTTTTTAAGATCTATTCCATTAAATTAGTTGCAAGAATAGAAACCAGTAAACAGATATTATTTGTTACCAAAATGTTATTTACTGACAAAGGAGATTGGTTTGGGAGAATACAACCTAAGCAAAGGGTATTAAGATAGCAATGATAGCAATGGAAGCGGGTTGGACTATCAAAAGGTGATACATATTGTATGTAAATCATTAAGCTAGCCATCAGTTTATTATCTACCTGTGTTTGACTTGATAATGTAAACCAGTTTCTTATGACCACAATTACCATATTTCATACCTATTTTTGTAAAAAAAAAAAGTAGACATTAAAAAACCTATTTAGTGGTATCTTATAAATACAAAAGTTAATGTATATATATAATATAATATATATCCCTTATATTATATAAATATATTTATATCTTTATAGGAGATTGCATTGAGTTTTTAGGAGTGGTGGTGGTGGGGGCGGGTATATGATATTACATATAGAAAAGTTGTATATGTATGTGTGTACTATCTCACTATTACCATTTAAATGACCATCAGTAAATCTTTATAAAGAATAGCACTGACTTAGGTACAACACAAAATATATCTGTTGTATTCAATTAGATCAACTGGACTACATTTCAAGTCCAGTTGATCTAATTGAATACAACAGATATACCATGACCTGGATGAATGAGAACCTTCACAAGCAACACAAAATATACAAAAAACATAAACTTACTTACATAGCTGAGATCCCTATTTGAACATGGAATGGTCAAAATGGGAGGTTAATCCACACCCCTGGGTCTGCTCTATGTGAAAGGAAGTGTAATCCAAAAAAACTTTCTATCTGCTACACAGGATGTGATGTGTATTGTAATGGACATATACACCAAGGCTCCTCATATACCACCTCCAGCCTGTATTAAGCTATGGAGGCTGCTATTGAAAGATTTAAATCCTCCTGTCCTTGTACCTGTCTGGGGCGTAGCTACCATGGGTGCAGGGGATGCGACCGCACCAGGGCCTTTGGCCAAGAAGGGGGCCCCATTTTGTGCTATGGTTCCAAAACTAGCAGTCTGTGTGTTAACTGTTTTACCAGTGGTCTGTGTACAAAGCATTTTTACCATTGTCTGTTTGCCAAGCATTTAACCAGTGTCTGGCCGTGTGCAGTGCTAGTTTGCCAACCAGTTTATCAGTGTCTGCATGCCAAGCATTTACCCAGTATTTGTGCCATCTATTTTACCAGTGGTTATATACAAAGCATTTTACCACTCTCTGTGTGCAAGGCATTTTACTAGCGTCAGTTGGTTAGTTATTTTAGAAGGTTTGAGGATCTAAGTTTAGAAATACTGTTTGAATCTGATTGAATAGTTTTTGGGTAAAGTATGTTTGTCTGTTTTAAAGGGAGTGCCTTTAAAAAAAATATTAATGATGAATTTGGGTGTTTTTTAGGTGCTCACTTGCAAGTCCTTAGCCTTTTGCTTAGTGGTAAAAGCCAGGCAGGTATACCAAGGATTTACCGTAATACTGAAATAAAAAAGCAGTTATCAGTTATTAAAAATTGCTCTGAAGCTATTTTTTTCAATTAGATCTGTATAAAAGAGTATATAAAGGATAAATCCATTTCTTTAGGTAAACTGGGAATGAGAAATGTTTGTTTATACGTTAATTAGGGCAATGCTATTATAATAACATGATGCTATGAGGTACCTTCTGTTATAATATATTAGGTACCATCACCACTTGCCATGGTGAATACTAAATATTAACCTAGCATGTTTAGTTTCAACCACACAGTGTGGCAGGATTGTCTGGGTCTACTCTCAGACCTGCAGGATTATCGTATTTGGTTCCTCTGGAAGCTGGTGACTGTCTGAGTAACAGTTTAAAATATACCTGTGTAAAGATTCTATATCCACTATATCCACACAGCAAAACATACACACACATAATTTCCATTGTGCACCAACTGGCACATTTTTGCTAGTATATATATATATATAAACATAGAAAAGATAATCAATGCACATTCCTAGGCCCCATACAATATCGTATTATATGCACACTGGCATACATTATAAACAAAGGGGTTTTAGTATACATTACTGCGATCACATGACTGTAAAGCCTTCCAACCATGTCAAGGTAACCCCAGTCTGGTAGGCCCTAACTTCTAAGCTTTTTAAATTTCTTTTACTTCAATTACATAGTAACATAGTAATTAAGGTTGAATAAAGACATCAAGTCCAACCTATTCACCCTATTTTTTTTTATTTTTTTTTAACCCTACCTAACAGTTGATCCAGAGGAAGGCAAAAAAAAAACAGCTAAAAAGGGGGGAAAATTCCTTCCTGACTCCAAACGGCAATCGGAAAGTATCCCTGGATCAACCAGATCTATATGCATTAATACCAGTAATTCTCAATATTTTTTAGTTTTAGAAATTTATCCAGGCCTTTTTTAAAGCTATTCAATGAACTTGCCATTACCACATCTGCTGGAAGACAGTTCCACAGTTTCACCGTTCTCACTGTAAAGAAACTTTTCCTAACCTGAAGATGAAACTTCTTTTCTTCCAACCTTAAAGGATGTCCACGAGTCCTATGATATGACCTATTAGTAAACAATGCACCAGAGAGTTCATTGTATGGGCCATTAATATTTTTGTATAAGGTTATCATGGCCCCACGCAAACGTCGCTTCTCCAATGTAAACAGTCCTAACTTGTCTAATCTGCCAGCATATTCAAGCCCCTCCATTCCCCTTATTTTTTTAGTTGCTATTCTTTGAACTGCCACAATTTCCAAGATGTCCCTTTTGTATATGGGATTCCAAAACAGCACCGCATATTCCAAATGAGGCCTTACCAGTGCCTTGTAAAGAGGGAGAATAATATTTTTCTCTCTTGAATCTATTCCCCTTTTTATACAAGACAATATCTTGCTAGCAGTTGCTACCTGGCATTGTTTGCTATAGCTAAGTCTGTTATCTACCAGAACCCCCAAATCTTTTTCCATTACAGATGCACTTAACACAGAGTTATTTATGGTGTAGGTGGCACAGGGATTATTAAATCCCAAATGCATCACCTTACATTTATCAACATTGAATCTCATCTGCCATTCTGCTGCCCATTTTGATAATCTATCTAGGTCTGCTTGCAGCACTTGCACATCATTGGAAGTTTCCAAAGCTCTGCATAGTTTAGTGTCATCAGCAAACACTGAGACCTTGCTCTCAATGCCCCCTTCTAAGTCATTTATAAACAGATTAAACAGAAGCGGCCCCAGTACAGAACCCTGAGGAACTCCGCTTAGAACGTTAGCCCATGTAGCTCCATTAACCACCACTCTCTGTTTGCGATCCAATAACCAGTTCTCTATTCATGAACAAATGTTTTCTTTAAGGCCAACAGTCCTCAGTTTATACATTAGTCGCCTATGTGGCACAGTATCAAAAGCTTTTGCAAAATCCAAATATATCACATCCATTGCTGTGCCTGAATCTAACTTCTTACTCACTTCTTCATAAAAAACAATTAAATTTGTCTGGCAGGATCTATTTCTCATAAATCCGTGCTGACTACTACTAATAAGATGATCTCTGGAGACAAAGTCAAGGATATGATCTCGTAACAGTTTCCATCACCTTCCCTACCACTGATGTTAGGCTTACAGGTCTATAGTTTCCAGGCTGTGACCGACTACCTTTTTTGAATATTGGTATTACATTGGCTTTTTTCCAATCCAGCAGCACATCCCCAGACCAAAGCAAATCTGAAAAGATTAGAAACAGTGGTCTAGATAGAACTGAACTAAGCTCTTTTAAAATCCGAGGATGCAATCCATCTGGTCCTGGGGCTTTATTGATATTAACTTTGTCTAATTGTTTCCGTACCATATCCTCTATTAGCCAATGTGAATATTCTTTAATTTCTTTCCTGCATATTATTACAATCCCTGCTGTAAGGACAAGGATTCTCAACAGTAAAAACCGATGTAAAAAAACGGTTTAGCAGATTAGCCTTTTCGGCATCCTCTACAACCACCTCAGCTCCATTATTTAATGGTTCCACATTCTCAGTCCTCATCTTTTTACCATTTATATACTTAAAAAACATTTTGGGGTTGGACTTGCTTTGTTCGGCAATTCGTATTTCATTCATTTTCTTGCACTCTTTATTACAGCTTTTGTACTCCCTGTAAGCCTGTTCTGTGCCCTCTGTTTTCAAAATTTTAAAAGCCTTTTTCTTTTTTTCCATTTCCCTTTTTACCTGAGCATTAAGCCATGCAGGAGTGGACCTAATTTTTTTACACTTGTTACCTAAAGGTACAGATTTAAAAATGTAATAGTTTAATATCCCTTTAAAAGTGGTCCACATCTGCTCAGTATCTTTACCTAGAAACAGTTCCCCCCAGTCTATGAGCAGGAGCGATTCCTTTAACAGCATAAAATTAGCTTTCCTAAAGTTAAAATTTTTTGTTAACCCAGTGCACTTTAGTTTTTTGCAACCTATTTTGCAACTTTTTAAAAAAATTTTTACTTCAATTATGATTAGCAAACATTTGCATTTCTCATTCTTACACACTTTAGTTTTTTGCAACCTATATTAAATGACACTATATCATGGTCACTATTCCCTAAGCTTCCCATTACCTTCATCTCCAAATTGAGCTCAGGGTTATTAGATAAGATTAGCAAACTTTTGCATTTCTCATTCTTACACACTGGATCCATATAACAGGCTCTCTCACTTCCCCCCAGCCCTTTGGCTTTTTAAAATGAGGGAAGAGGCCATCCAGTGCTTTATATTAAAGGCATAGGACCTTCCATAAAAGGGGCGTGTTGGGGGTGCTATAACCACATGGAAGCTTGACCCAGCTTCCAAATAAATACATACAATATAAGGATTGTGGAAGCACTCCAATTAGGCTAATTTACAACTACATTTAGCTGAAGTGCCACTGATCTGGTAAACATTTATACAAACATAGAAAAGATAATCAATGCACATTCCTAGGCCACATACAAAATCATATTATCTGCACACTGGTATACTTTATAAACAAAGGGGTTTTAGTATACATTACTGTTATCACATGAATGAAAAGCCTTCCTACCACGTCAAGGTATCCCCAATCTGGAAGGTCCTAACTTCTCAACTTTTTAATTTTTTTTTTACTTCAATTATAATTAGCAAACGTTTGCATTTCTCATTCTTACACACTTTAGTTTTTTGCAACCTATATTAAATGACACTATATCATGGTCACTATTCCCTAAGCTTCCCATTACCTTCATCTCCAAATTGAGCTCAGGGTTATTAGATAAGATTAGCAAACTTTTGCATTTCTCATTCTTACACACTGGATCCATATAACAGGCTCTCTCACTTCCCCCCAGCCCTTTGGCTTTTTAAAATGAGGGGAAGAGGCCATCCAGTGCTTTATATTAAAGGCATAGGACCTCCCATAAAAGGGCCGTGTTGGGGGTGCTATAACCACATGGAAGCTTGACCTGGCTTCCAAATAAATACATAAAATACAAGGATTGTGGAAGCACTCCAATTAGGCTAATTTACAACTACATTTAGCGGAAGTGCTACTGATCTGGTCAAACATTTATACAAACATAGAAAAGATAATCAATGCACATTGATTATTATTGGTTAAAAAAATGTTAGAAGTTAGGACCTTCCAGACTGGGGTTACCTTGACGTGGTTGGAAGGCTTTTCATTCATGTGATCACAGTAGTGTATACTAAAACCCCATTGTTTATAAAGTATGCCAGTGTGCAGATAATATGATATTGTATGGGGCCTAGGAATGTGCATTGATTATCTTTTCTATGTTTGTATAAATGGCAACGCCAAGTACTCTCCTAGTATTATATATTTTTTTTACACCTTTATATTTTTTCTTATTTTAGTGTTAATCAGAATTATGTAAGAAGTTACACAAAGGGATTTTATTAAAAAAATGTGGATTCTAATATTGCTGAAATAGATACTGTAGATATACAACGAAAAACCTTAAAGTGAAAGTGCCACTTTAATAAGATCATGTTCAACAGCAAAGTAATATTACATTAATATATTCTAATATGTGTTAATAGTAGAGGTTTTTCTGATTTGTAGTAGACATTATTTGTGTAACAAAACATACACAATACATACTATATTTACAAGTTACATTAATTTACATTCATAAGCCAACATTTTTTTTCTACAAAAAAAATATATTTGTGTCACACAGGGATATGGCAAAGCATTCAGACAAGTTCACTTCCTGCAACTAAATTATATATAGATCAGTTGGGAACCTGACCCTGTAACTAAGCTACTAATTCCAATACAGTACATCCCATTTAGAAATATAGTACACATATATTTGTGTATAAAATTATTTTTGTGTTGTACATTTTGGGAACTTCATCTGAATATTATTTTTAAAAGCACTTCTATCTACTTTCCATTTCTTTAATGATAAATACAATACTTTTTCCCCTGAGAGTTTTCCATGTCAAAGCTTGCAGTTTCAATTGTTTGCAACCTTTTAAAACTACATAATACAAATTTGTAGGCGTGCTATTTATTTCTCTTAGAATAACTGCATAAAACTTGGTACTGTATTTCTATCCAAATGACCTAAAATGATTCATTTTGTGTGCAGAGTATTTTTTATGTTTATTTGTAAACCAAATTTATATGCAGCATAATAGAAAAAAAAAACATCTGGGCTAGGACATGGTCAATCACCTCTGGTTATATTTTTATTTTAATGGTTTAAGAGCTTTTACTTAGCACAAGGGTTCATACTGAGCAAACCTCTGTAAACATGATCTCAACTATTTTGTATCTATATATAAAACAATATGAAATATATCACTTAGGGGCATATTTATAAACAATCGCTATTTTAACCATTTTGCTATCGCAGGACACTGCAATGACAAATAGCGCTAATTTTGCCTTATTTATAAAACGCTTTTTTTTGCTGAGGTGTTGTGTGGCGATAGTTTTCGCCTTATTCATTGCGTGTGTGCTATCACTGCGAAAAGAGAGATTGCTCTCTAGTGTAATTTCAGAGCTATTTTTGTCATTTTTTTAAATTTAAAGTTATTTATAAATAGGTGAAATTTTACCTATTTGCCCCTTTTCTCCCTTTTGTTGCATTTTTTTTTCAGTTTTACCAGAGTTTTCGCCAAACATCATTACTTACTGGAATGTTCCATTAACATGACTATTTCTTACACAGCACTATGGTATTTTCCCATATTAATGGAACTGGTTTGATTATTAGCTGCAGTTTGCTGAAAATAAGCAATACTAAAAAATGTCTCTTATTAATAAAATAGAGAAAATTCGCCTTTTGAGTTTTACACTATCATCCTATTAAAATAGAGAAAATTCGCCGTTTGAGTTTTACACTATCATCCTATTAAAATAGAGAAAATTCGCCTTTTGAGTTTTATACTTTTTTATATCTTTGGCTGAAAAAAACACAAAACGTGTTAGGCTATTTTTAAATAACAAAGATAGGTGTTCAGTGTGTATTAACCAATTTAATACTGCTTTGAAAAACCACCAGGGAGCATTACCTATTTACCATAATATGTGCTGAACTTTTTCAGCATTATTAGTGCTACTTTTTGCTACATAATTTTCGCTTTTGATGAAAATGCGCCTTTTTAATAAATTTGATGAAAGGAAAAGTTGAAAGTTTAAAAAAATTATGGTAAAGGCTGGTGGGGAAAAAAAAGCAAAAATAATGACCCTTTATAAATATGTCCCTTAGACCCCCATTTGACTGTATTGGTAAATAAAAAAAATCGGAACCTTAAAAAAAATCTTTAAAGGGCATGTCCACCCCCAAAACTATAATCCCCCCCACTACTGGCCCCATCATGTAGTGTAGTTTAATCCTTACCTCACATCCCAGCTCCATAAGGTTCTCCTGTAGTCCCCCCCAAAGTCCCAAAAATTGCCCACCAGGAGGATAGCAGAGACCATATAGGACTCTGCCTCCTACCTGGCCTCCGGGAGAAGTTTGGCATTTTCTCGCAAGCAGAGGGCCGGCAGCGCGGCGGGGGAAAGGGGGGAGGTAAGTAAAGTTTGGGGAACTTTCTAAGAATAAAAATAGAGCGGTTGGGGCTGGGGGGACAGGGGCAAATATATATTAAAAAATGGTTTTCAGGGTGGACATACCCTTTAAAAAGCAAAAAATTAACCTGAAAAAAGTGAAATCGCAGATCGTATTACAGTAAATGATGGAAAATAGTCTAACACCCCCCTGAGTTGAGAAACACTCCACAATGTACTGACACCTCCATGGACCCATTAGCAGGCTAAATAAATGGCCACTTATGGGTTTTCGCCACCTCAGATTTGGCGAATTGGAATGGCTGAACTTAACGCAAAAATACAATTTTCGCCATTTTATAAACATGCTTGAGCGGTTACCGCAACGATGTATGGCGAAAAGCGAAATGTAGCGGTAATGACCTTTCGCCACTGGTTATCACTTCTTTATTATTAGCGAAAAGTCCAAATTAGGCGAAAAGGCTGCGTTAAAGAAGGCAAAAAGTTTTAACGGACCTTTATAAATATGCCACTTAGGGTATGTATGGCTTCCTTTCTTAAGTCGTGGCCACAAAATGTTAAAGCTCAGTTAATATTACCAGTTAGTGTAACATTTAATTGTATATAGCAACTTGCTTGGTTTTTATGAAGATGTCAAGCTGTCTATGAGACTGTAATTCGTGTCAGGTAGTGAAAAACACTCAAATTCGAATTTGTGAACCCTTGAATATTCAATGCGGAACCTTGAAAATAGCTTGAATGGGAAGAAAGACAGTTTTTTAATAATGGTATAGTATTTGTTGTTGAATAAAGATATGCTTCCATTAAGTCAAACCTTTTCATCTTTTTTAATCATACCTAACAGTTAATCCAGAGGAAAGCAAAAAAAAAAAAAAAAAAAAAAACAGCTAAAAGGTAGTGGGGGGGGGAGATGCCAAGAGGCCCAATGGAAATATCCCTGGATCAACTCTACTTTATGTATCAATACCAGTAGCATGTTTTCAGAAACTCATCCGTCTTTCTTTGGAAACTATCTAATGAACCAGCCATAACAACATCCAATGGTTCCAAAGTTTTACCATTCTCACAGTAAAAAACCCTTTTCAAACTTGAAGACTAAATTTATTTTTATTTAAGTCTTAAGGGATGTCCATGTGTCCTCTGACATGTTCATTTGGGGAAAAATTCCCCAGTTTAATGTATGGCCCATTAATGTATTTATCCCACGCAAGCGTCTTTTCTCTAGTGTACATAATTGTAACTTAGCCAATCTCTCTTCATATTTGAGCTCCCCCGTTCCTTTTATGATTTTAGTTGCCCTTCTCTGAACCTTTTCCATTTCCAAGGTGTCCTTTTTGTATACAGGATTCAAAAATTGCACTGAATATTGCATGGCCTTACCAATGCTTTGTAAAGAGGAAGAATATTTTTCTCCCTTGAATCCATACCTCTCTTTATGCAAGACAATATCTTGCTGGCTCTAGCTGTTGTTGCCTGGCACTGCTTGCTACCTTTAAGTTTGTTATCCACCAAAACTCCAAGAACCTTTCCAACAGGGATTCACTAAACACAGAGCCATAAGTTTTATGTGTTCCCTAAACCATTTCTCAGGTCCCTAAGCCATTTACACTAACATACTATTGCTCTTTATACCTTAAATCTAATCAGAACTTTCAGATTTTTATCTCCCAATAACTTCTATTGGTCTCTTTTTTAGGTATTTTCGAATTTTCTAAATTTCAATTTTTTTTCGAGAATCCGAAAATGAAACTCGTTTTGAACATCTCTACTGTCCTCATTTGCTTTCACAGTCATATGATCACTTTATAAAAATATATAAATGGGCCATACAATAACCTTTCGGGTGCTTTGTCCACCAATAATCAGAGGACTCTTGGACACCCTTTAAGATTAGACGAAAAGAAGTTTTGTCTTAAAGTTAGAAATGGTTTCTTCACAATGAGAACAGTGAAACTGTAGAACTGTCTTCCAGTAAGTTTCTAAAATTAAAAAATTGTTGAAAATTACTGGGGTTAATACATTTAGCTCTTGCTGATCCATGGTTCCTTTCCGATTGCCATTTGAAGTGTCAGGAAGGATTTCCCCCCCCTCTTTCCCATTTTTTTTTATTTGCCTTCCTCTGGATCAACTATAAGGTAGGGTTCATAAATAGGCTGATAATTTTCTATACTCAGTGTGGGTGGATCGATTAGGACTGTGGGTATCCACATCTGCAGTAGATCATGTAGTGTGTACCCAGCATGCATGCCACTTCTTTTGCACCTCCTATTACATAAGCCTGTTTATATTTTAACAGAATTTGGGTAGCATCAATAAACTACCAAGTAACCTAATATTGCCAATATTTACACTGATTCTCGAGAATATATATTTAAGTGAGGTTTTACAATATATTTTTATTGTAAACATTTAAAAACAATATTTGGGTGGAATGGGGGTTTCAGAGTGGGAATATTCCATAAATGTTTTTATTATACGCTCAATTCTAATTACATTAAATTACATTGTCCATTGCCCTTAAACTAAATAGTTATATCCAGTTTTTTTACTTTTTTTGCCGTGTCTTTACAAAAGGAATCCTTTGTTGGAAGCAAGCCCATTAGGCAGTAAATGGGTTAAGATTAGTAACATATGTGACTGTCAGCATGTATTTAGCACCTGCAGAAATGAACATGAAAACTGTGACAGCAGAGAGGCAGATCGCCTGCTGGGTAAACTGAGCACACTGTCAACAAATTTTACTTTGTTAATTTTTTCTTATTAAAAGGAATCGAAGAAAGGAATTTAATAGTGCAGGTGTTCAGAGGCACACAGCAAGTTGTAAAAGGTGCATACACCTTTCATTTCACAACCAGTAGCTTCAATACAAAGAATTCAATGCTTAGTCCTCAAACACGTATGTCTGAGAAATGAATCAGCATGTGGTCATGTGCTAATGTTTATTACTTACACATTACATCACATTTTGTGCTACTGAATGAAAACTGAATTATAAACATGCATTTATTTAAAGGTCTACTTTTTTTACATTTTATTATTAATTCATTTTCAAGTTTATGACCTGTTTTAAGCTTTATTATTGCGTTTCTGTAGTGTAGCTAGAACGTGCTGCTATTCCCCGACACATAGTTGAAAACTAGTAAGACCAAGAAAGCATCAGTTCACTGGTGATGTTAGCGGTTCCATGGAACCTTTTGTTCTGAACATCCATCTGAATTGGAATTTTTAGAATTTTCAAAAGCATTTTTGATTTTTCGATAACAATTTTTAGTGTTTTGAAAATTTCTAAAAATCTGTTTGAGCCTCAGATTTTCGAAACAGTCAGTTCTGAATCAAAACTAGGTTTGTTTCGAAACCGGGATTCATTACCACTGATGTCCAAACAGCTCTGGTGCGCATTATGTGCTGTAAACATTTACAAATAAAAAAAAGCTTGCTTTTTTCATTAGTTATTAATGGTGCTAACATTTGCTGCAATATATATTTACATTCCATCAACAGACAAATTAATTTTTGTTCTGAGAAGCTAGAGATAAATATTGTTGCTGCAATAGCAAAAAATGCATTTACGTTGGTAGGACACACACTTTTCAGGTTTTAGTCTAAGCTAATGGTGATATAATCCTGTCACTTATATGCTTGTAAGTTAGAAAACAATGAATGTATATAGAAAAAACTGCTTTAACTTGATCTCAACGTACTCAATAGTCCAAGATCTCCCCCAAGTGGCAGAGAGGACATTTCTCTATCTAACAACTAGACAAACTTCTACAGCAGAAATATGTCAGAAGCTTTGTTTTATTTATTTTTTTTACTTCCAACAAATTCCATCAACTGCCACTTTAGAGTCTTGCCTCCTCTCTTCTGGCTGTAGACAAAACACCAAGATTTTTTTCGTTGCAGTCATTGTAGAAAGATAATATAAATACTTATTTCTACAACAGGATCGGAAAATTCTCTGACTCAAGAAAAGGAAAAAAAACCCACAACAAGAAAAAAGCCAAAGCTTTGAAACTGAAATACGAAAGACTATTTTAAGGTAGGAAAACATATAACTGGTCTTAAAACCGTGGATTTTGTAATTTACATTCTTGTCATCAAAATGTAATTACATTTCAAAGCAAGATATTTGTTAATATTTAACACGTGGTTGTAAGGCTTCCATTTTTATGATCATAACATTTAACTGAAATCCCTTATCTTTTTATAAACACACAAATATAGGGCCCTGGCATATACATTAAACATATTTTTTTTCATTTTTCTATGAAAATAGCTGATACGCATTTTATAAATTAAAAAAATTTAAATAAATATAAAGGCTCTATTAGAACCTTTAAATCCCAACTATATAGCCGTGAGTCTTTGGTCATTTCTTTTAAATATGTTTGAGGAAGCAACATAGACCTAGTGAAAATTGGTGCCTGAATATTAGGAGTAAACAGTTGATGAAGGAGTTTGTACTTTGAATTGCCTTTTCTTCATAAATGTAAAATCTGCCTGGTTGCCATGACTTTGGAACACCACCTGCAGACCCTGAAAGATATGTTAAAATATGCAGTATAAAGGATTAGCCAGCTGGGGACGCTAAGTGAGTTGTCATCTTCTTTACTGACGGGCAAGAGACTCAAGTCTCACCCCCTGAGTGGTTTATCGACTAAAGAAATTATATTCTGGCAGATTTCTTCTCTATTTACCAGAAATTCAGCATGGCCTCCTGATTTGGACGAGGCTCAACTTGATCTTGGCATCTGTTGAGCTTGTGTTTTGAAACAGAATTTTAACAGAAAGCTTGTTTACAGTATTACCCAAGTGATGAACTACAGAGCCACATTTGAATTTACTGTTACATTTGTTATGGATTGAATCTTAGTATACTTCTGTTTTAACAATTCACACCATAAGCATATTGCATTAGCTTGGTCATAATCTTACAACTTACATACATAGTAACATAGTATAGTAACATAGTATTGGTGGTTGAATAAAGACATACCTCCATCTAGTCCAACCTTTATACCCTACCCATAATGTCTGTATAACAGATACATAGTAACAGTTACATGGGTTATTTGTAACTAAAAGGTTAGTGCATCTCCCCTTAAAAATCAGAAGCATTGTGGGATACAATCTATTTGATTAGGTTGGTGGAGTTTCCACTGCATCCCAATACATTAGTAACAATGGTTTAGTGGTCACACCACACCCACATTGACCCATTTAGATTGGGCCATACTGTATATGTAACTGATATATTCTGCACTTAATATTGCTGTTATGGTAGAAGGGAAGGGAATCATTACTACTCATTTACAGGCAACACAGCCTTTTTTTTCATTGAGAGCTTTTATTGTTTGCATTTCATATTTTTTGACAATACTTTTCCCATTAAGAATAACCAATGAAGCCTATCCTAAACTGCAGTGAATTTGAAGCTCTGAACTATCGTACTGTAACAGCAGCAAACTCTTCTCTAGTGAATGCAGCATATTTTAAAATATGAAATATGCAGAATTTAAAATACCCCCAGGGTAAGGGTGAGGTTTCTGGGTGTCCTGTAATTTCCTTTCCCAGGCAAAGAGAGTTTTTTTTTTCTCTGAATTATCAAACTGCATTTTCCTCTTCCACAGAGAAAATAAAAAAGGTTGCTGTCTGGATCCCCTGAAATTGTGTCCTAGCTTTGCATGGGTTAATGAACCAAATTATTTTATTTTAAAGGACAATGCCAGACAAAAATCTGCATTATATTAGCAGGAAGCTGCTGTTTGAAATAATGTATCACTTTACTTTTATAATTCATTACAAAAATGGAGACCGAAATTCTACTACCAAAATTCTAAAGGAATTGTAAAGTCACATAAGTGTGCCCCGGCACACATTTTGAGAAACCCTGTTTAAATTATAAACACAGTAGCTCCCCCTACCTAGCCCTTTAAGTGGAGGCCTTTAAAGTGCATATTCACCCCCCAGACAATTGTTTTCCTCCAAAAACAGGGTCACCAAAGCAGTAGGCAGGAAAAGTGAAAATATATTTTACTAATCTACTGCAAAAATCTAAGCAATAAAGGTTACAAGTAAAAAAATACCAGAATGGGTTTTCCTTGTTGTGGATTGAAGGCTTGCCATTTTTATGATCATGTACATGTACAGTATATGTAATTGATGCAATTAATGAATGGGGATGAAGTCCGGTTCCATGTTGAACTCGGATCCAACAGAACTTTTGGATTTTCCGGATTGTTGAACTTTTCCAAGATTTTTGATAATTAGTGAATTTTCAAAATTGGATATTTGAATATTAGCAATTTTCAGAAATTCAAAATTCAGAAATTATTGAATATATGCAAACCCTAAATTCCGAATATTGGTAAAATAATGAACTGGGAGTCCTTGATTTTGAATATTAGAAAATTATCAAATAAGTGATATGGAAACATGAAAATAATTAATATTTATATTAATATTTAGAAATTGATGTATATGTCATCTGATTAATAACTAATGTACCAATCATGTGAAATAATATCGTAACGTAATTGGTAGAACACAAAACTGAGATTTTGCTCTTAAAATGCTTAATACATACATGAAAGAGTACATGTCTTTTATGTAATGAATATAGCTTTCTAAGAAATATGCGCTGGTTTACATTATGCAGTGGATTAAAAAACAACTCTTATTCAAACTGAATTCACTTCAGTTTTCTACCCTTTCATGTGTTGTTGTGTTATCCATTAATAGTAACATCAGTGCATTCTTACATCTGGAATAAAGTCTGTGCATTCTGCCTATTCCTCTTCAGATGAGATTCAGTGCTTAGGGTCTCTAAGGGGCTATCATTATGACAAGTATCTCTGTTTTCCAGTAATTACTAGCAGTGTTGACAGAACCTTCCACACCATCTGTTTGAAGTCTTGCTTAAACTCTATTAAACCCTTATATCTTAAGAGAGATGATCTCTGGACCCAAGGGACCTGCTGTGCTAAACCAAACAAACTGCTATCACTTTTTAATTATCCAATAAATGATCACAAATGGAAAGCTAGGTTTTTCTAGAGGGGATTCATGCTACTCTGTATTTTTGTCATGGTGTCTTTTAAAAGAATTATAGCTATGCTCAATGTGCTGGAGGTAAACATGTAGTGTGTTTGCAACAAAATAATTCCTTTTGGTATGAATATATTATAATTTTACTACAGGAATCTGCAGATTTGCCATTGTTAAAAGCACTTCTTGGTTGCTAATATTTTCATGAAATACATTAGCAGAATTATGCTGGCCATACAATGCTCAATATTCGGTTATTTGTGCTCATTAAGAGATTACAAAATTATTGGTCAAGGTGGTATGGGGAACAGTGCCGAGTAAGTCTAATAGTGTTTGGCCTGCGTTCGATGTATGGAATTGTGGGAAACAGCAAGGAGATAGTGGCATGCAGAATATTCAGTGTTATGCCCAGCACAGGCAACAACATTCACTCAACCTGTATGCATTAGCAACATGCGCTTGTTCTCATTTTACAGTCCTGCACTAGTCAGGGAGGTCACAGGAGCCCATGTAGCTTGCTGTATCATAACCCAAGAAAATGTATTGTTCCTGTACAAATAGAAAACTGTTATATATTTGTTCTCAAGTTATTTCTAACTAGGTAAGTTTTACATAAATACATAGATAGCGATAGCAAGGCAGATATTGCCATTCATCCCATCAGTATTAGGGGAAACTCATTAAGGCTTGTTCAATAAGAGGTGCAAAAATTGCCTGAGCTGTTAATTTTCATTAACCAATCAGATGTTACCTTTTTACTGATCTACTACAATTAGAAAACATTTTATAGCATCTTAATGGTTGCTGCTAATTAAGAACACGGGTAACATTTTTTTCAGGACAGAACAACTGTTTTCTTTCTTGTCAAATCTGATATTGAAATATATGCTATGAGTTGCATTAAGTTAAATCAACTGGAATACTATGAGCAGTATTAAGTTAAATCAACTGGATTACTATGAGTTGTAATGAGTTAAATCAACTGGATATCTGACTAGTCCAGTTGATTCGACTGAATACTAAAGATATATCTTGACCTACGAGGTTTAGGAGATGTGGGTTTTGTTTGAAGTGTTTGCCTTGTTATGACGTGTTCTTTCATTAATTACATCTACAAAACATCTATTATTAATATACAGTATCTATACTAATAAAAGGCAAAGCCCTCACTCACTCATCACTAATTCTCCAACTTGCCGTGGAGGCAGACGGCTTAAATTTGGCAGGCTCATTCATTGCACCTTACTTACAAAAGTTAAGCAGGTTTCGTTTCGAAATTCCACCTGTAACGGTGAGTATCTGACATTGCACAGACTTATGGCTACCTAGCTTACAAGCTATACAAATCTATATGGTTGGTCCGATTTCAACCAAATTTTGTATGCATATACTCCTTTACCAGTAAAAGGATAACAAAATATTTTTTTTAGGGTGGGGGTGAATGGGGGGGAATTGAATTTTGAACTCCTGCACACTAACGGCTGGACCGATTTTTACCAAAATTTCTGGGTGTGTGCGGGGACTGGCTGAGGTGTAAGGGGAAGGGTTTGGAGGGTGGACAGAGAGGAATAGTGGGGGGTATTGGGGGCAGACAGGGAGGGGTGGTGGGGGTTATTTTCACCAAAATTTCGTAGTTGAATAAAAATATATATTTTTTAGGGTGGGGGTGAATGGGGGGGGAATAGAATTTTGAACTCCTGCACACTAACGGCTGGACCGATTTTTACCAAAATTTCAGGGTGTGTGCGGGGACTGGCTGAAGTGTAAGGGGAAGGGTTTGGAGAGTGGACAGAGAGGAATAGTGGGGGTATTGGGGGCGGACGGGGAGGGGTGGTGGGGGTTATTTTCACAAAAATTTCGTAGTTGAATAAAAAATATAATATTAAATTAAAGTTAATGAGTGTTGCATTATCGTAAAGCTTATTGAATTGTCTTTCTTTAATATATCAAGTGCCGAGTGATTACAGCAATCTTGATACATTATTGCTTTCTTACTAAAAAGGTTATTTAAATACATCTCTGCTGCGAAGCGCGGGTATTTTGCTAGTATGTAATATCCAAATGGAATGCACCAAATTTTCAACATTGTTAATACTAGCTGACCTATATGCAAAAGAGTGCTTCAATGAGATTTTCTCCGTAATAGGTACTTACGGTAGTTGCAATTTTTATATGCATATTAATGGTGTTTTATTAGCTGACTCAGCTGTAGAAAAACATATATATTGCATTATTATCTTGAATGCTTGTCTAATAAGTAATAAAATTTAAAGTGAGATTGGCATTATCAGCAAGATATATAAATGCACAATATCATTATTGAAAGTTACTTTATGGTCTTTATCTCATTCATTCATCAGCCTCAGAATTTTATATGGTCAGGAAACTCTTGAAACTCTTTGGTCAGATATAGTTTTCATTTGGCGTTCATTATTAAATTATATGCAACATGTACATGCATATGGGGATACGTTGTCATCTGTTAATAAGCATGTTCACCCCTTGAAAATGATTAATAATCTAAAATCTCCCCAAACCTCAAATCTACAATAGTTAAAAAGTTACCAGATAAAAGACTAACTATGCACTGAAATGTTTTTCTCCTCTGCCACTCAAAACTTTTCTGTCTCCTCTCCAAGCTCCTTTAGAATCTCACACATGTTCAGACATGGCAACTAGAGAAATAGCATTCATTCATTGGCTGTGATGTCCACTGCCACATTCATATTTTTTGAACTGTAGTTTATTTATAGATCAAATTCACCAACAACAACATTAATATAGTACAGTCACATGTAAAAGTATATAAGTATTCCGATTTGGTCTAAAGTATTTAACATGAGACAAGTCATATGAATGGCAGTGAATGTTAAATGTCGATTTATCTTAAACATTCTAAAAACAATAAGGGTAGGGGGGATGGGGGAGATTAGACTGATAGAGACATTTGAGTCCGGGTGGTAGTATCTTATATAAGCAATACACAAGCAACAGACTATCATATACTACATGTCATATCATGTTACTGGAGAGATGTATTGTTATTAATTAAATACAGGCAGTATAAGATAATATATATCGTCAGGGTCCTATCTTTTATATCTTAATTACTAGTTTGGTATTGCAATATCAATATATTCATACCATAGGCCCAATACTTTATTAAATTGGTTTGGGCATCTTCAATTTATATATATTGTGCTTATATATATAGGACAAGGAGCCGATATGGAGTTAAATTGGTTTGGTGTATTATATTAAACTGTATGAATTTGTTATTAGCCCCCTGTGAGGCTTTAACATGCAATACTCTGTAAGGTTTTAAAAAAATGAAGTGGGAATGTGGATCATGCTATGTTGAAGTATATATAACATTTTTAGCAGTAAGATTATTTTGATCAGGTGTATTTTTCCAGTCAAATTGATGGGGAACTATTTCCACATCAGAGTTTTGGTTCTGGCTATTTCAAATAGTGGTATAACATTAATTTCTATAAATTTGGTTGAGGATTGGGTATATGTATTCCTAAATATTTGAATTCACTTATTATTGGGATTTTGCAGCTAAAAAGTGGTGGGATTACTACATCTGCATCTAATAGAAAAAAATATTTAGTCAAGTTCATATACAGTATAGACCAGAACATGGGCCAAATGAGGTAATACTGCGGCATGCATTTTCTATTGAATTGTAAGGGTCGACAAGGTAGAGTACCAGATCGTCAGCGTATAAGCTTAGTAGGGAGGTGTGTGCTCCCAATTTCAGGACCTTTATATGTTTATTAGCTCTAAGTTGGATTGCCAGGGGTTCGATTGCTAGCGCAAATAGGTATGGCGTAAATGTGCATTATCCCTGCCTTGTGCCCTGTTCTAGATGAAAAAGGGGAGAGTTAGATCTGTTTAGTTTTAAAGCCGCTTTGGCATGGGCATTCAGTTTTTTGACCCATCTTATAAATATGGGGCCGAACCCAAATTTGCTCAGGCAAGCCCACAGGTACGGCCACCGAGTCAAATGCTCTTTAAGCATCAAGAGATGCTATTATACGTGAGCTTGCATTGTCATGGTCGACTTGGCAGTGTATTAGGGTTTATCTTATATTTATTGATGTGGACTTGCATGAACACCGTCTTGTCCGGGTGGACTATTTTTGTCAACTTTTGTAATCTGGTGGCAAGGATTTTAGCTAATATTTTATAATCAACATTTAATAATGATATCAGTCTATATGATGCACATTCCTGGGGTGTTTTTCTGTGCTTCAATATCAATGTTATGTGTGCTTCATACATTGCAGGGGGTAGAATGTTGTCCTGGAATGTCTGATCGAATATCTCTCATAGCTTAGGGAGAATTTGCTCATTATATTTTTTATTGGCTGGAATGCCATTAAGTCCAGGGGATTTACCAGTGGCAGTGGTCTCGAGCGACTCATCAGTTCAGTTACAGTGATTTCAGATTCTAAATATTCCCTGTCTACATATGACAGTGCAGGGAAGGGAATAGCATCTAGAAAGTGGTGAGTTGTGGAGGGAAGGCTGAGCATACTGCCTCTGGAAATATTGTGGAAAAGATCTGAGAATCTCTGCAGTTTCTTGTACAAGTCCCATATCAGGATCATTGATTGCTAATCTATTAATTTGATCTACCGGTCCATGTGTCAATCTTGCCAACATTTTAGTGGACTGGTTTCCATGTTCAAAATAATTTTGTTTTATAAAAAGTTCCTTTCTTTTGTTTTTTTCAGTTAAAACATTATTATATTCTAACTTGCTGTGATCTGCTTTGTTTTATGGGGTGGGGGTCTGTACAGATTGTGCTTCTGCCAGCACTAAGGAGTCCGCTAGCATTCGTTCATCTTGGGCTGCAGATTTTTTTATTTCTATAATAGTCGAATTAAGGTGGCATCTCAAGACTGCCTTAAATGCGTCCCATTTGGTAGGTATCAGAACCAGGCTGTGGTCCAAAGAGAAACAATGGTCAATATGGGAGGGTATATTATCAGGGGAGGGGAAAAAAGAGATACAAATGGGGTGTGCTTTCATTCTTCTATTTTTGTAATGGTAAGGGCTAGGCCACACTGCTGCGATTTTTCTGCGTTTACGCTTGCATGCGCAAACGCAACAAAGACGCACATGAAATCGCATGTGCGATTGCGTTTGCGCTGCAGTGTGGCTGTGCCCTTAATGTCCCTCCGGGGAGTGGTCGGAAATTCCTCTAACATGATGATTAATTTTGTTATTTCAAGGATTAATGCTTAATTTGTGACTTCTAGACAGACAAGCATGGCTAGCAGAATAATAGGTGAAATCCACCCTATTTCGTCTGATATTTTGGTAAGAAGGGAGATCTCCGTCACTGCCTGAGGCATACTGTCTATGCTTCCACATATAATATTATTAAAGTTACCCATACAGATTACATTAGAGTAGAATCTATGTTCAGAGCCACACATACATATTTCCGTGTCTGACAGTTAAAACCTTGATTTTTGTATTGTATTTGATTTTTAAGGGGTTTAGCAATTAATATAGACACACCTCTGGAGTAAGTTGAGAAAGTGCTGTGCACAGCTCAGCTTATTTAAGGTTTCTGTGTGTATCCTACAGTAGTGGGTAAACAGGTGAGTTTCTTGGAGGCAGATAATCTGAGCTCTAATAGAGTGGATGTGTAAAAAGACTGATAGCTTCTTCCCTGCATTATTAAGTCATCTCACAGTCACATTCCACGTAAGAGCTACTAGGTATGTGGTCATGTATTTTAACATATTGTATGTTATATAAGCGCATAACTGATATAATATAGGTTGATCCTTTTCCATAATATATATTTAGATATACAACCACAACCAAACCACATTTAATTTCCAGTAGTTTTTATATTGTAGACTAGATCGGTTATAGTATGGAAAGGGTGTGAGAGCAGGGGATAGATAGGAGGGAAAAACTAGGGAAACAAATGTAACCTTGCTAGCTATGAATTCCTAGTAAAAACGAAACATTTTTAATACTTCAAACAAGTCACCAATGGTGACAACTATTTAGGGGGTGCATTTAAAGTGCTGTTTTTGCAATGCTTTATAGAGCTATATAGAAAATTTAGTATTTCTAATATCAATACATTAGAGTACTTTTTCTATAACAGTTACTATATACATTACTCTGGGAGATTTGCCCCACATCCGCTTAGCAACATATATATTAAACCAGAATTGAAATGCATTTGGGAAGGTACTTTGATACATACGGTATTTCATTAACATATTTAACATTTTTGTGCACAGGGTAGGGGTGTGGTTGTAACCTTCCTTTTAGGAAGAAGGGATTGTACAGTTCCATTGTTAGTGTTTGGGTAACCACAATATTTGCACAGTGATACATGATTTGTTGGGTTTTAGTGAGAGAAATTATAGCATTAATATGTCTTCAGCCCACAAATTCCGTTACCTGTGGTATTATTAGTTGTATATCCAGGTCTGTAGAGATTGATTTTGTTGAGTCCTTTATTGCTGCTAGGATCTGTTGGTGACTCTCTTGTGGGTGATCTTGGGGAGTCGGGTCCAACTTTTTCCATGGTGACCTTTTGGGATGTTACCGACAGTTTGCAGATGGGGTGGTCAAAGGTGTCATGGTGGCCTCCATGGTGTCTGTTGTCTTTTCCCGACATTCGTATTTCTGTAATTTTTTAGCTGCTGCGACTGCTCTCTGGCATGTTGATCAAGTAATCTAGTTTATTAGTGAGAGTCAAGGTTATACAGGTAGGTTTCGCTTATTTGGTAGTAGCTGTATTAGCCACAGGTTATATCTGATGCGGGAGCTCCTCACAAACGTAACCTATGCGATGCTAGCTCCACCCCCACTGCCTTCTCCATGACTGACAGCTGCTAACTTCCTTTTTTAAATGTGCTTATTGGTAATTGTATGCAAGTATGTGTATATATATATATTCTCATAATCGTAGTCACACTAGGATTTAATGTTTTCTTTTATAAAGATCTCCTTTATGAATGCCTTTACTTGTTTATCATATATACACACACACATGGGGGAAGCTGTCCCTTCTCTGAGTAGCTTACAATATTATAGATTGTAATTTAGTCTAGTTGAACAATAACACAACAATGCTGCATTTATATTAAGTCAACAAATCAGCCCCAGTCACATTAAATAATAAAACTTCAGGTTAACTGCTGGCTGAAGTTAACTTTTTTTTTCTTAATGATAAATACTAAACAGATATTTTTAACAGATATGTGAAAGATTCTATTTTTCCTAATTAGAAAAATGACTGCTTGCTTCGCTGCAGGCATTTTTGGTGATTTTTTAAAGTTATTCTTCCATTAGGAATATTATGAACCCTATCAATGACATGGATTTCTGTTCCCTGCAGTTTTTTGACTTACTAGGGTGGATGGACCAGCTGGACAGTTGCAGGAGCAGTGGTAAAAGCATTTTAAGATGTCAGGAATGATTAGAAAACCATTGATGCAAGCAATGAACCAAAAAAGAAAAAATAATTTAATGGACAGGAGTATACAGTATGATTGGTCATATCAAAGCATTTAATTTATGTTTAAAAAGATACTAGTCATACTATAAATCTATACTAATTCTTTATTTTTTTTTCTCCAGTGGATTAGGTGTAATGGACCTTTATTTCCCTGTACATGACATGCGATCTAAGACAATATGGAAATTATAATAATAATAATTTTATCCATTATTTGGCAGACACAATATTGCATTTATAGAGGTTCAGGCTTTGGTGGTATAGTAAATCATTGCAGGTGCTAGGTGAGGCAGCAATTCAAATAAATTGTGGAAATTAAATACTGCTGTTCAATCTACAAGACAAGTTGATTAAATAGCTTTAAAAGTGGGCTGGATAGTAACATAGTAATACAGGTTGAATAAAGATATACATCGAGCTAGTCCAACCTTGCTAGCTCTAGCCGTTGCTGTCTGGCACTGCTTGCTACAGCTTAATCTGTTATCTACTTAAACCCTCAAATCTTTTCCCAACAGAGATTCACAGAGCCATTTATGGTGAAGGTGGCACAAGGATTGATAAACCCCAAATGCATCACCTTACATTTATCAACACTGAATCTCATCTACTACGTTTGATAATCTATCTATGTCTGCTTTCAGCAATTACACTGCATTTAAAGTTTTCAAACCTCTGCATAGTTTTGTTTAATTCGCAAGCAGAGAGACATTGTTCTCAATACCCACTTCTAAGTTATTTCTAAACAGATTAAATAGCAGTGTCCCCAGTACAGAACCCTGAGACACTCCACTTAGAACTTTAGCTCACATAGATGTAGCTCTATTGATCACCACTCTGTGTATGCGATCCAACAACCAATTCTCTATCCATGGACAAATATTTTTATTTATCTAGTTTATACATTAGTCACCTTTGTGGCACAGTATCAAAGGGGCATATTTATAAAAGTACAATAACTTTCTGCTGCTGTTATCGCTGCCATTTTTGTCAAAATCAGACTTAGCGCTATTAAGTGTTGATAACTGCGATCTTGCGTTAAGTTTGGACGCTTCAAATCCCCAAGTTTGGGGTGGCAAAATGGGCAAACTTAATGCTGTGGGGTGCAAGAGGCTGCTGGGAAGGGATGTGCAGGATCACAGGTCCGCATCACGATTTTAAAATCTCAAAATATGATTAGTCAATATGTGACCATATGATTGCACAAGCATAAAAAGTCATGAGAGGGGCACTCTTCTGTGAATATACGTTTCTTTATTGGATCACATAACACGACGTTTCAGGGACACACTGTCCCTTTCATCAGGTCACCTGAGAGCAAGGTCTCTGTGTTTGCTGATGACACTAAATTATGCAGAGCTTTGGAAACTTCCAATGATGTGCAAGTGCTGCAAGCAGACCTAGATAGATTATCAAAATGGGCAGCAGAATGGCAGATGAGATTCAATGTTGATAAATGTAAGGTGATGCATTTGGGATTTAATAATCCCTGTGCCACCTACACCATAAATAACTCTGTGTTAAGTGCATCTGAAATGGAAAAAGATTTGGGGGTTCTGGTAGATAACAGACTTAGCTGTAGCAAACAATGCCAGGTAGCAACAGCTAGAGCTAGCAAGATATTGTCTTGTATAAAGAGGGGAATGGAATCAAGAGAGAAAAATATTATTCTCCCTCTTTACAAGGCACTGGTAAGGCCACATTTGGAATATGCGGTGCAGTTTTGGAATCCCATATACAAAAGGGACATCTTGGAAATTGAGGCAGTTCAGAGAAGGGCAACTAAATTAATAAGGGGAATGGAGGGGCTTGAATATGCAGGCAGATTAGACAAGTTAGGGCTGTTTACATTGGAGAAGCGGCGAGCTTAGTTCAGTTCTAGCAAGACCACTGTGTCTCATCTTTTCAGATTCGCTTTTGTCTGGGGATGTGCCGCTGGATTGGAAAAAAGCCAATGTAATACCAATATTCAAAAAAGGTAGTCGTTCACAGCCTGGTAACTATAGACCTGTAAGCCTAACATCAGTGGTAGGGAAGGTGATGGAAACTTTGTTAAGGGATCATATCCTTGACTTTGTCTCCAGAGATCATCTTATTAGTAGTAGTCAGCATGGATTTATGAGAAATAGATCATGCCAGACAAATTTAATTGGTTTTTATGAAGAAGTGAGTAAGAAGTTAGATTCAGGCACAGCTGTGGATGTGGTATATTTGGATTTTGCAAAAGCCTTTGATACTGTGCCACATAGGCGACTAATGTATAAACTGAGGACTGTTGGCCTTGAAGAAAACATTTGTTCATGGATAGAGAACTGGTTATTGGACCGCAAACAGAGAGTGGTGGTTAATGGAGCTACATCTATGTGGGCTAAAGTTCTAAGCGGAGTTCCTCAGGGTTCTGTACTGGGGCCGCTTCTGTTTAATCTGTTTATAAATGACTTAGAAGGGGGCATTGAGAGCAAGGTCTCTGTGTTTGCTGATGACACTAAATTATGCAGAGCTTTGGAAACTTCCAATGATGTGCAAGTGCTGCAAGCAGACCTAGATAGATTATCAAAATGGGCAGCAGAATGGCAGATGAGATTCAATGTTGATAAATGTAAGGTGATGCATTTGGGATTTAATAATCCCTGTGCCACCTACACCATAAATAACTCTGTGTTAAGTGCATCTGAAATGGAAAAAGATTTGGGGGTTCTGGTAGATAACAGACTTAGCTGTAGCAAACAATGCCAGGTAGCAACAGCTAGAGCTAGCAAGATATTGTCTTGTATAAAGAGGGGAATGGAATCAAGAGAGAAAAATATTATTCTCCCTCTTTACAAGGCACTGGTAAGGCCACATTTGGAATATGCGGTGCAGTTTTGGAATCCCATATACAAAAGGGACATCTTGGAAATTGAGGCAGTTCAGAGAAGGGCAACTAAATTAATAAGGGGAATGGAGGGGCTTGAATATGCAGGCAGATTAGACAAGTTAGGGCTGTTTACATTGGAGAAGCGGCGGTTGCGTGGGGACATGATAACCTTATACAAATATATTAATGGCCCATACAGTGAACTCTCTGGTGCATTGTTCACTAATAGGTCATATCAGAGGACTCGTGGACATCCTTTAAGGTTGGAAGAAAAGAAGTTTCATCTTCAAGTTAGGAGAGGTTTCTTTACAGTGAGAACGGTGAAACTGTGGAACTGTCTTCCAGCAGAGGTGGTAATGGCAAGTTCATTGAATAACTTTAAAAAAGGCCTGGATAAGTTTCTAAAACTAAAAAATATTGAGAATTACTGGTATTAATGCATATAGATCTGGTTGATCCAGGGATACTTTCCGATTGCCGTTTGGAGTCAGGAAGGAATTTTCCCCCCCCTTTTTTAGCTGGGGTTTTTTGCCTTCCTCTGGATCAACTGTTAGGTAGGGTTAAAAAAAAAAAAAAAAAAAAAAGTGAATAGGTTGGACTTGATGGACGAATGTCTTTATTCAACCTTAATTACTATGTTACTATGTTACTATGTTACTATGTGATCCAATAAAGAAACGTATATTCACAGAAGAGTGCCCCTCTCATGACTTTTTATGCTTGTGCTATAGCTGTGGGTCCATGGTAGAGGACCAGAGAAGGGAGCACCTTTGAAGTTTGTGGCTAAACTGCCAAAAAGGAGTGCCTAGGCCCGAAACTCAATTTGACCATATGATTGCCTGGATTGAAATATTAAGCAATCAAAATTGGATTTGGTCTTCCAGCAATCTTATATAAAGAGGTGCAAGTGCGTAGTTTAGGAGTCATCTGAGTGGTGGCAGAAGACTTTGGGATCAAGATGCCATTGGTGGTGGAGGTGGCAACATTGGCAAAATTGATGTTGGCAGCTCCACATCCGGCATTGGTGACATTGGGAAAGTTGTTGGTGGTGTCAAAATGTCAGATATCTGAGCTTCGAGCTGTGGGACCCCCTTCTTAGAAAGGCTCTTATTAGAGCCACATGGGTGATGTTATCAACCATTTATAAACACCCCCCCCCCCAAAAAAAAAGTTAGTCTGACAAAAAAAAAAGTTTCATAAATCCATGCTGACTACTACTTATAAGATCAGTTCTGGAATCAAAGTCCACAATATGATCCCGTAACAAAGTTTTTAGAATATTCCCTACCACTGATGTTAGACTCACAGGTCTATAGTAACCAGGCTGTGAACAACTATCTTTTTAATATTTCTATTACGTCTGCTTTTTTCCAATCCAGAGGCACATCACCAGACAAAAGTGAAAGGTAAGGAACAGTGGTCTAGCTAAAACTATTATAAGCTCTCTTAAGATCTGTGGGTGTATTTCATCAGGTCCTGGGGTTTTATTTACATTAAGTTGCCTAATTGTTTCTGTACTATACCCTCTGTCATCCAGAGTGAATAAACCTCATTTATACCCTATGCTAATGATAAAGCTTCTTAATGTACCTGCTTTCTTTGTATTAGCTCTGGTAGCTCTGCAGACAAAAGTTTCACTTTTAATCGAGCAAAGCAGCTATAGGGTTAAGAAAAAGATCCCTACATTTACACAGGGAGATCAAAACCCTATGACCCCTAGAGCTGGCCGTACTCACTGATATTTTGGAAAAAATCCGAAAATCCACAAGAGGACCATATGAAGTCAATAAGATTTAAAAAATCAGAAAGTTATGCCTAAAATGAAAGTGTAAATCAGAATGATAACTGTAAGTGTCACAGGGACCTGGGAAAGTGTCTAGGGAACAGAATGCCCAAAATCTTAAAAAAAAACACCATCCAGTACTGAAAAGTGCACGTGCTTCTTGTTTTGGCATTTGGCATAGTATTTTCGAGATTTCTAGAAATTGTAAAAAAAAATTCCGATTTTGTGAATATGAAAATTCTCCATTGTTCGATAATTACCGAAAACAGTTCTGCGGTTTGGAAAAATTTGTAAATCTGCAAAATCTGAATTCCGGAGTATCTGTGAAATCTGCTTCAGAACCGGGTTCAGGTTCGGAATCAGTTTCACCTCTATCAGCCACCAATCATTAAATATAAATATATTCCATGTGGCAGGGTGAGAAATGCTTCACTTTTAGAAACCCGCAGTCCATGAGGTTACAGGTAATGCAATACATTTATATTATTGTGAGTTTAAAGAATGGAAGGCCTAGCTGTCTATTTCCTGTTGCTTAATTTGTGCATTTCAGCTTTCATTCAAACACAGCTATTTTGTACAAAAGTTATCCAAACCCAAAATTAGAGATGTCCGAACTTCGAAAAATCCGGTCCGCGCGAGGATCCGTGGATTTTCGGAAAAATCCGAAAATTCGAAAATCCGCGAGCGGACCCGTTAAAACGTATTAAAATGAAAGTTTGGCAAAATCCGCATTAAAAGTGGTCTAAATAGCCTTGGTAACGTACACTTAACCACTCAGGGACCTGGGTAATGGCCTTAGAAGCATGTATAAATGCCAACAATACCTAAAAAGTACAGTCCGCTAGCGTGACTTTAAAAAAACGGTATTTTTCGAAAATACGAGGATTCCCGTAAAAACGAAGATTTCCGTAAAAAAAACGAGGCTTTCTGTAACTATGATAGCTGCCATTGGCTAATTTGGATCATGTGGCTTGCTCCGTCTTGAAAATTTACACGAATTACTCGTTTTTACGAGTATTCTCGTAATTACGAGAATACTCGTATTTTCGAAAATTTTCGTAAAAAAAAAAAATCCGCAGTTCGGAAGTTCGGAAGTCCGGAAAGTCCGGAATAATCCGCCGTTCGCGGATCCGGGTTCGGGTCTCTACCCAAAATGCCCCATAATGGCTGTTAATGGTTTCTAAATGTATGTATGTATGTAAACTTATATTTAGCAATAGTCACTGTTAACCTTCTTTGTAATGAAAGAAAGACCTGTGTACATAGTGGTATTAGCTGTAAATAGGACAGATTTTCATCTGTGATCGTTATTTTGAGGTCAATTATTAAATGTAATTTTTTTCCTCTTAAATGCATAAAATAAGTATAGTGTGCAATGTTTTTTTTTATTTGGACTAACCATTCATTTTTTTCAGCCAAATAGTGAATTTTTACAATTATATTTTCAAATGTTAGGTTTCTGTGGAATCAAGCTTTTTGCCCCACCTGCAAGCAGAGGGTAAGATTTCCGTAACCAGACTGGCAACATGGATTTTTATTGTAGAACATCCACCACTTGTAGAATAAGGAAGTAGAAACTAACCTTTTTTCTGGATAGTTTATGATATGGCAAAATGTTACTTTTTTTCATCTGCCACTGAATTTGGCTATGGGTTAAAATGGGTGATCGGGTCAATATTAAGATAAAACTTTAACTATTCCTATTTATGTCCAAAAAGGTAAAAGAAAGTCCTCAGGTCTTCTATGGTAAAATGTATCAAACCCTGCTGTAGCAGCTATACAGTGCTATGGGCCATATTTATAAACGAGCAGAATCGCAAGTCATTAATACCACGCGTTATCGGTAATGTACGACAATGGCCATAAATGTACGGCCACGATTGAATATTTACGGTGAATGTTTGTTAATTAATGAACGTTCGTTTGTAGTGTACCGTGCGGTAGTAAATTACCTCAATTGTATTCCATGGAGAATCGTAAATCTATGATTGTGGTCTTAGATTTAAGATAGCGATCGTAAATTAACAAGCCTTTTAACTATTGTTTAAGGCACGGTATAGCTAAAAAGTGATACTGCACCTTTATAAATATGGCCCTACAGTATGTGCTTTATTGTATTAATGGCGACAGTCAAGGACAGAATCCCCCAGCTGTTATTTTGTCATTTTTTAAAAATATATATTAAGAAAAACTGTTTTTTTAGGTCAAAACTAAGGAAGTTGGAATTATGTCAGCAACATCCTTATAATTTACTTTTTTGTTTAACCAGCTGGAATGTAAATGTGAGTGTTAAAGGGTTTCTATCAGTTAGACAAGGGTGATACACTTTAAATGTATTTTTCAGTATTTATGTCTACTTTACCCTGTACCCCTTCCCAGCAAATAGACTCATGTGGTAGGTGAATGGTTCTCTTTGAAATGATTTAATATCATTTAAGAGTTTTTGCAAAACTACCAATTCCAGCCTAAGCAGATAACTCTGTTGCTGATACTACAGTATATGTTGCAGGTTAACAGTTTAATGAGTGACATATATTGAAAGTACCTGTATCACAAAAAAAAAATGTTTTCCATTTTGCTTTATTTTGGTGCTTCTTTAACAGCTGAGCATAAAAACAACAAACAAATTCCTTGGCCATATGACTAAAGGCAAATTCAACAATGGAAACTTAAACACTTTTGCTCCAGGAAGAAAGGTTAATAATATGTCTTTAACATTTAAGAGCAAGCAATTTGCGAAATGAGAACATATCTTGGTATAGTGCTGTCAAACACAGAGAGAATGTTTACATTTGTGTTGGACACTCTTCAGAAAACATATGTGCATTTCAATTTCATAGGTATTGCATTATGTTTGAATGGTAATTTTAGCTTACTCGCGTCATGTGTTTTCACTCTTAAAGGCAGCGTTAACTGAAAATGATATGGTAGTCAAACTACTGAAAGAGCGGTGATTTGTGATTGTGGATTATTTAGAGAGATCCACCATGTTGACATAGCATTAATGGGAAAAAAATGAAAACTAATAAGGTTAATTGGCATGTGAACCCTCCTCAGTTGAGTGCATTCTGCCCTATTTGATTGTCTCTCTTGGGGAAACTGAACCCAGATGGCATGTTTCCAAAGGCTCTGACCCACTACAGGCCCATAGTGATTGAAAACAAGGTGCATCTCCACTAATTAATTAATTTACCACTAAAGCACCTGTTCCAGAATAGATAGGGATGGATGGGAGCTGTGTCCCTCTGCACAGCAATACTCTCACTGGTTATGAGCTGATTGTATTTGGATATGAGCTGATGCTTTGATCAACTAAAAAGCATTAAAATGGAAATTTGTCTTTCACTTTTGATTCCCTATTACTTAGCTTCTTAGTTATTATGTCTACAATCGGTCTAAATTGGCCTAAATATTTTCTTCTTTGTGAAATTGCATTGCAACATGATTTACTATATGTTTGCTGTTTATTGAATAATACATATTAGCAGGTTATTGGTACATTTTTATTTCCCTTCCTAAAGTTGCATACAGGGGGTATTTTTATCCTAATCAACATGCTTCATTCAGAAACAGAAAATTGTTAATGAAAAACAAACTTGTCTCTACTGACTTCCTATTGTTCTCAGCAAATGTTTATTTAGGAAGTAGATGGAAAAATGATATTTTTATCTAATAGAAAGGTATTTTCTAGGTGCCTGCGCTGTTTGCTATTATTAGCACAGGCACCCGATTCAGTTCCTCATAGTATTAATATGTAGCACGTAAACAAACGTTTTGAATTGGTGGTGTAAGGACGGTGCAGCTTACCTTCTGGGTTTCTGTAATGCAACAAATCATATTAAGTGATTATTTCATCCCAGCTCCAGGAAATTTACTGAATCTCCCTGTAGGTTCTTACTCCTAGCTTTACCATAGAACTCTAAGCCTCTTGCTAAGTCAACAGCTTGCTTAGTCCTGCCTCCCGCTTGTGTCTGTAACCTGTGCAATGTTAACATGTCTCTACCAGAGCACATCTCTGAAAGAGTAAATTTCCTTTAACTTAGAGTACATTTGGGCTATTTTTTTTCAGCTCATGAAATTTGGTGTTACATTGACATTCTTGAATTTGTGTGGTGTTTGTAACTATGACTATGAGGTGATTGATGTATTAATAAACAGTTCAATTTACAAGTCCTGAGAGTGCACTGGATCATTCATCGTCTGTTTTATATATCCCTTATATTATATAAATATTTTTATATCTCCATAGGAGATTGCATTAAGTTTTTAGGAGCTACCAATGTGGTGGGGGGGTATATGATATTACATATAGGAAAGTTGTGTATGTACTATCTCACTATTACCATTTAAATGACCATCAGTAAATGTATATAAAGAATAGCACTGACTTATATTAGGTACAACACAAAATATACAAAATACATAAACTTACTTACAGAGCTGAGATCCCTATTTCAAAATGGAATGGTCAAATGGCAGCTTAAACCACACCCCTGTGTCGGCTCCATGTGAAAGGAAGTGTAATCCAAAAAATGTTTCTGTCTGCTACACAGGATGTGATGTGTATTGTAATGGACATATACACCAAGGCTCCTCATATACCACCTCCAGCCTGCAGGTGGTGTCACTGAGTAATAAGAGACAAGACATCCCTGCTCTCTATGGCTAGGAGGAATAAAAGTGAAAGTAGATTGTGGTGTGTGTTTTGGAGAGATATTGACAGCAACACAAGAATGTGTGTATAAAATCCTGTTACCACCTGTTGGGAGGGAAGATTATTGGACAGACAAGTTACCTTATTGGATACAAACTCTGAGGCAGCCGATAAGTACACCAACTTACAAGGACACACAATATACAGGCCTGGTCAGTATTCAAAGTGATGCACCATAGACAGGGACACCCCTAATTACTGCATATGTTATGTGGGGAACCTGTTTATGTGCATGTGATTTGTGCCAGACCACCAGAGTAACCCACTGTGTGCCATACTTCCCATAATCCTTCCATAAAGCAGTGATTGGTGGCAGCGGTCCTGGTAATACCATTTATTCTCCCTGTTTTCTTTGTATGTTTGTTCTCTATATTAAGCTATGGAGGCTGCTACTAATAGTATTGATTTAAATCCTCCGGTCCTTGTACCTGCAGGTGAAATTCCCCAATTAGACTCAGTAGCTCTACCAGGCCCAATTACCAAACCTATTTTTAAACCTGATCCATTTGATGGGGTAACTAGGGAGTGGACTGATTGGCTAGAACAATTTGAATTGGCAGCCACTATTAATGGTTGGGATGAAGGTGCTTGCTTGCAAGCCCTTAGCTTTTTGCTTAGTGGTAAAGCCAGGCAGGTATACCAAGGATTTACTGTAATACTGAAATAAAAAGCAGTTATCAGTTATTAAAAATTGCTCTGACGCTATTTGTTCTCAATTGGATCTGTATAAAAGTGTATATTAGGGCAAGGCCACACTGCAACGCAAACGCAAACGCAATAGCATGCGATTTCATGTGCGATTTTCGTTGCATTTGCGCTTGCGATTTCTTCAATAAGTATAGGAAAACGCATGCGATTGCGATTAAAAATGCAGAACGCAAAACGCAATCGCACCGAAAAACGCGCGTTTTTTTGTGTTGCCGCGTTTTCAATGATTTTGTAAAATCGCAAGCGCAATCGCAAGCGCAAACGCAAACGCAAAAAAAAACGCAGCAGTGTGGCCTAGCCCTAAAGGATAAATCAATTTCTTTAGCTAAACTGAGAATGAGAAATGTTTGATTATTATTGATCCATGGAAAGGAATACACCACACTCCAGTGTGCGTCATCAATATTTATTGAGGCCAACTGCATATAAGCGATGTTTTGTGGTAGCATATCCCCTTACAGCCATTTTCAAGACAATATGGCTACATCATTCATGACATCACCTTAAGTAGCCTCTTAGTCCCATCCCTATTTATTTTTTAAAGGGGTGATTCCAAATATCAATTACATTTATAATACAATTCAAAATGTATACATAGACGAATAAATCTAATAACGCTCATGAGGAAATGCAAGAACTGAACCACATGTTATTAAAACACATCACAAGTATACATGAAGATCATAATCTTTATTGAGGTCATGTGGGTGTAATGATTTTAGTCTGTGGACCCCTTTTTATGCAATGCTAATTCTCTATTACCCCCCCCGTCTCAGCCGTGGAACTTCTTCCAACACAATAAATCTCAAATCGGTTTCTTTATGTCCCATTTGTACAAAATGGGATGACACAGGTAACTTGAGATTATGCAAGCGTATGCTTGACTTGTGTTGGGAGATCCTCCCTTGTATTTGAATATATATAAGAACAAATTGGAATTCCATTCAGAAACAGCATACAAGTGAAGTGAAAAGGTGAAGGCACTCACGGGTCTTGCAGAAGGTAAAACACAACTTTTATTGAAGTCAGTAAACCGCTATTTCAACACGTTTCAGCTCAGCTGAGCCGTCCTCAGGGTATGACATATTACACGTAGATTTTTAGAGCAGCTTACCCAGGTAAGAGGATATAATAAATAGATGTATAAAAACAAAGCAAACATTATATACAATTAAAACCAATGTGCATTTAACACATTGTTAATTAGTTGCAATGAAACTGCAGGAAAAGATACAAATAAGAATAACTGGTGATACAGAGTTAAACATAGTATCAATCTCACAATATTCACAGGAAACAATGATAGAGCAGTTGCTCATTTAACCCCCTGGGTGCCAAGGTATCGAGGGTGTGGATCCATCTGGATTCCTTCTGTAAGATCAATACGTGATTTTAGTTCCTGTGATGTCAACCCATCAAAAACCATGCATTTGAGAGTGGAGAGTGGGTGAGCAGGTAGTTTGAAATGTTGTGCTACTGACTGATCCCCATACTTAGTATGAGTAAGTGTGGGGTTAGAGGCTGCCAAGGCAGAGCGTATGGGTGAACGATGGTTGGCCATGTGTTCTTTGAAAGGAGTTTTAGTTTTTCAAACATAAAACAAACCGCATGGGCATGTCAGAAAATAAACAACATACTTAATATCACATGAAAACCTTTGTTTAATTTTTTAACATTTTCCACTGTGTGGGTAGGCAAAATCTTTGCCCACCAGATGCAATTAGGGCAGCGATAGCATCCCATTCTTTTAATCACAGGTTCACCCACCTCTCTCACAATAGGGTGCAAGGGAGTGTCAGTGTGCACCAACAAATTAGCCAAATTGCATCCGCTTCTATATGTATGGCGGAGTCAGGAATTTCCAAAAGGGAGCTGTTTGTCCTTTTTTATACTTGAGGGAAATTGATCTAATTTTTTGGCTGCATGGGGTGTAAGTAGTGCAAAAATCAACCTTATCTCTCACTGTAGAAGAGAAAATCTGTGAACTGGGTTGCTGTGTGTTAACCTTTTCTCTGGCTCTCAGCAGTTGTTCAACTAAGATGCCATGAGAGTATCCAGTTTTTGAGTCTATCAAACATCTCCTCCAGTGGTATTTCTGCAAGGGACTGGTTGGTGATATTACAAAGTATTCGAAGAAACTGACTCAAAATACTTTTTTGTATTTTGGGGGTGGCAGCTGGAAGCATGTAAAATAGAATTCTTGTTGGTAGCCTTTCTATACAGAAAAGTTTATCATTTTGTTTAAAGACTCGTAAGTCCAAAAAATCTATTGAGTCAAAACTAAAGTTGACAGTGAGTTGAACATGGGGTTTTAAAGAATTCAAGCGCTGAATAAACAGTTTTGCCTCCTCACTGGTACCATCCCACAAAAAGAACAGGTCATCAATATAAGGTTTGTAAAGTAGGATGCCCTTATTGACCATGGAGCAAATGTGTTGGCTCTCAAACCAAATCATATAGAGGTTTGCCACAGACAGTGCCACATTTGAACCCATGGCTACTCCTGTACACTGAAAGTGAAAATCAGATTGAAATCTGAAAAAGTAATTAGCCATGATGAACTGTAAGAGATCCAAAAGGAACTCTATGAGAGGACCCGGGACCCCCCTTGCTGGCACTTATAACTGCCTTTGCGGACCTGACAAGGGCCCTTTGGTGCTTAAGGGTTCCCGCAGCTTGAGCCGGGACCCCCCTCCCTGGCCCTTGTAAGGGCCCTTGTGGCTCTTAAAAGAGCCCTTGGGCTGCGTCTTCTGTCTTCCTTCTGGTGACACCAGCTCCTCTGAGGCCACTAACCCAGAGAAGTACCTCCGGCGTCAGTGGCCTCAAAGAGGCTTATGTTACCGGCGTCTTGTTCTGATGCGGCATCTTCGGGCTAGCGACACCAACACCACTGAAGTGAGCCCGCTGGCCAACGGCCTCAGCGGAGCTGATGTTGCTAGCCGCATCTTTCTTCTGCCATTTACCGCAATGACTTCTGAGCTTCACAGAGGTTTGCAGCTCTTTATAGAAAAATAACGAGAAAACCCTAATCCGTTTCTAATTGGTCAATTTTTCAATGCTTGGTTTACATGGTTTACATTAACCAATCAGATTTTCCAAAATATGATTGGTTACTGTAAATCATGTAAACCAAGGTGCGTGTTTTTGCAGGTAAGAGTGTGTGTACATAGGGAGCAGTGGCGAGGGGTACGACACTATAGGGAATATGTTTTACAGTAGCAGTGCTACTGTGGTAGTGCATTTCTGATTTCATTTCAGATCCTCATGATGAACAGCGTAAATATCTGAATGAAGTTTTCTTAGACAACTGTTCATGAGTAGTCAATTGGATTGGATATTAAAAATCTCAGTTTTTCAAAAAGTTTGTTGGAAGTTTTAATGCTGTATAATAAACTAATAAAAACAAAAGGACTGAAGCTCGAGTAGCTTTTCCTTTCACAGTATTTTTTGTGTTTGAGCATATCTAATCGTAAAGACCAAAATCCATGTCTGTGCAAACATTACGCATTTTGTCCTTCCTTATAGCAATGCTGTCATTTTCAGTGTATTTTGTATTATATATTAATGCATCAATAGAAAACAATATAGAATAGAGATGGACTAGAACTCGAACTAGAACCTGAGTTCGAATCAAACTTTAATAGTTTTCAAACTTTTCGAACTTCTAAAAATTTTCAGATTTTTTTCGAATTTTCAAGTTTTGATATTTCTAGAATCTGTCTCTGAATTAAAGAGCAAGTGCAGTCAAAAATAAAGTTTAGTTATGAATGTTAACCCCCCAAACCAGGCTTTCGCATTACTATTACTAATATGTTCCAAAGATGACCCTGAAGTCTCTTCGCCGCCTAGACGCAGCGCCCTGCTCCAGTTTGAGCTTGTTTCTAGCTAAAACAGGAGCAGAGGGCTTCTGTGCTGACAAACGCTCTACTTCCTGGTCACGGCTGTCCAGCGATTGGGTGTGACGTCACATCACGCCATTACTGACAGCCGCAACCAGGAAGTGGAAGACTGATGTGGAATGTTACGAAGACAAAATGCTGAATGGGCCGGTTAAGGTCATTAGAATGGAAAAATACGCTCTTTTTTAAAAAAAAGTATATGTAACTAATTCGAAATTGAACCAAACTTTAGGAACTTCGGTAAGTGCAGCCTGAAAAATAATAATAATATCTGACTGGATGCAATGTTTTTATGTATTTTTATACATAAACACAAAAATACATGCATTCATGATTTGTTAAACAGACTAGTAATATGCCACACATAGAGAATAGTAATATAAGTGTCCAAATACAGACTGGTAATAAGAGATGTCAGAAACTCTGAAGTTTCGTTCCGTTTTCGGATTTTCAGAACTCTGGAAAAATCTAAAAAAATCTAAACTTATTTTCAAAGGTTTAGAACATATTTTCTAGGGTTACTGAATGTACAAGGTTATTTTCGTCAGCCCTCAAAAATTACGTCCAACGTTTGATAAACCTCGAAAATACAAGCGGAAACTAGGAAACTAGGTTTATGGAATGTTCGAGTTTCCGATTCAAGGTTATTTTCAAGGGTTACCGAAAATAACCTTGTACGTTCCAAAGTCCCGAAATCCGAACTATCCAATCGGTTTCGGATGGAATGTTCGGATTTTGGAAACGAAGGGTTCTGTGCCCATCTCTACTGGTAATGTGCCACATAATAATAGTAATATAAGCACCCAAACACAGACTGCTATATAGCCACACAGAGAAAAATTAATGTGCCCAAACACAGAATGATAATGCGCCTCACCAAGAATAGTAATATAAGTTCCCCCACCCCGTACATTATGACATCATAACAGGGAGGTGCATGTCCGAAACACATGGGAGCAGCCAAGAGGGGCTGACACACAGCTTATACAGTGGCGATTTTTCTAACGACCTACTGTACTTATTTAAATTTTCACCTAAGGCTCTGCCATGAGCAAAGTGGCCTCATTAAAACGGTGCCCCTGAATATGTCATGTCAGAAAGTTGGCTAAATGGCTCCGTACATGTAAGCTGTGTTTTAGCTTGTAATGCTAAAAGTTCTGGACACATGCTTTCACATAAATTTTTTTTCCATTTCTCTGCCTAACATTCTGGCAAGTGAGAATTTTTTGGTTTATTTATTTGCCATTTTGTACCATGAGCATGTCAATTATCTTCTATTTTAAGTTTCCTCTACATTTTAGCTAAAGGAAATATTTACTCTTAAAACAAAAAAATGGTCAGTTGTCACTTACCTGCCCCCAACCCCAATTTATATATTTTGCACTTTATTACCTGCATTACTAACCAAATATTTAAGGATTATTATTGTCCCCATTCTGGCAGAATAAGCTGGCCTCTCCCTTCATGCAGTCAGACAAGGCTGTGACAACTCCACAATCAATGATTGACTGCTGTTTCATCTGCTGCCTTCTCTGCACATGCTCAAGCATATAAAAAGCTCTTAGAGCAGAAGGAGGAGGCAGATACCTTTGCCAGAAAGGAACAGAATTTATCATTAAATATGGTTATCATTAAATATGGTTACCAATGCATGTAATGAGCTGTGAAAAATAGCAGATGGGGTTTTTGTTTTAAGGGTGGACATGCCCTTTAAGCTCTTATTTATGAGACTAAAATGTTTTCTATTTATAAAGGAGCCCTATTTGTGCCAGATTTTGCTACAAAAATATTAAAATGTTTTACCGTATTTATAAAAAGGCATATTTTCATAGCATTAATTTTCAAAGAGGTAAAATCTTTACCCAGAACAGGTGTGTTCCCTACTGGAATTGCTTCTGAATACCACATATTTCAAATACAAGTATAAGTTCTACAAGAAAAAACCTGGATGTGCTATGGGATCTCCGTTTTTACCCATCATGGCAAACCTTTACATGGAGGAAGTGGAAACATAGACTCTTAATACCTTCAAGGGCATTGCACCCAGCCCCTGGTTTAAATATGTGGGTGACACCTAGGTTAAAATCAACCAGAAGGAAGTACAAGCCAGCACAGAACACATCAATGATTTGGACCAAAACATCAAATTTACAAAGGGAGAAGTGCAAAACAACACACTGGCTTTCCTGGACTGCTTGGTAGGAGTCAGGGAGAATGGTAAATTGGAAGTAGAGGTTTACAGAAAACCAGTCTATGCAGACTAGTATTTAACTCCTACCACGCTTTAGATCACAAGCTGGGTGTCATCAGAACCCTACAACACAGAGCAGAGAACATCCCCACTAGAACAGAGGCGAAGGCTGAAAAAATTTAACATCTCAGAGGAGCCCTTAAAACTTGTGGATATCCGGACTACAAATACCAACAGTGAAGGAAGGAAGCAAGACAGTTGAAAGAACATGGTCATCCCATATGTAGTAGGGGTCTCCGATAAATTAAGAAGAATTTTTAGTAAACACCCTATACCTGTCTGCTTTAAACCAAACAACACATTGAGGGAGCACTACTACATCCGAAAGACACAATACCAAAACATAATAAAAGCAACATCATATACACAGTGCAGTGAAGAGTGCTCTGATATGTATGTGGGGGATACCAAAAAGCAGCTGCACCAAGATATGGCATAGCACAGAAGAGCCAATTCCTCCGGTCAGGACTCAGGTTCTTGCATTCTAAGGACATACCTTTGAAGATAGAAAAGTCAGCATCTTGGCAAAGGCACAGGATTGGTTCAAGAGAAGTGTCAAGAAGGCCATTTATGTGAAAATTAAGAAACCAAGCCTGAATAGAGGTGGGGGGTGGGGTTTGACACCAACTGTCTGCCATGTAGAATGCTGTTTTGATGCCTGAGCAGTTTTGATAACACCTATTGGCAACAATGCAATCACAGCTTGCATTCAGAAGGTCCCTAACATCTGGCTGTTATATGATAATTGGGACTTGTCAGGGTACTTATTGCCAACATATTCTTGTACAAGTCATTCTAAGTTGAGAAAGCCAGTCAGATGACTAGCAAAACATCTTCAAGAATTGTTATCATGCATTATAAATATACCCCTTCATATGTATTGTTTTTGAGTAAGATCTACCATGTACACTATCATCTATACAACTGTATAATTGGGAGCAAAAGTTGCTTCTATTTCATATATCTAATAATATTCAAGTTTAACATTTAATGTACCTTCTATTTTTTAGATTGTGATTATGCAAGAGTTGCACATTTCCAGTAAGTGCTGTTTAGTAATACATGAGCCCAGTGTCGGACTGGACTGTTAAGGCCCACCAGGAAATCTGAATGCTGTAGCCCACACAGACGAGTTTAAGGGCCCATCTAACATTTTATATCTCTATTATCACTTATTTAAAGTACATATTCTTATTCTTACTGACTCCTACTGTTTATTGTTTAAAGGGTATGTCCCCCCAAAATAAACATGTTTTTGTAGTGTAGCCTCCCCCCACCCAACCCTAAGCACATAGTTTATTTGAAAAATAATGAAAGATAACTTACCAGCTTTCGTTCCTGTGGCCTCTACCTGTAATGTATGTCTGTGAAGGAAGTAATATTAGGGACCGGACCGGCAACCACACCTGTGATTGGCAGAGAGGCAGCCAATAACAGATGTGGCTGCCAGCTATTGAAACAGCTGCGGGAACGAAGGCTGTTAAGTAAGTTATCTGCTATTTTTTTTTTTATAAATTAACCATGCAGTTAGGGATTGGAGGGGGATGCTACACTACAGAAACATGTTTAATTTCGAATGCACTAACTGCAGCATGGAGGGATACGGAGGGAGTTGGGAAAGGCTCCCCTGCGCATGCCTGAGTCCTCCAGGAGGACAGATAAGGGGTAGAAACCTTTTCACACAGAGACTGCTCCTACTCTTCACTTTCCTGGACTTTGAACAAGCACTGCAGGACAACCATTTGGAGAGAAAAGTACGGATTTTTTTAATACCACATAGTGGGGCTTTTTTTGGGGGTAGACATGCCCTTTAAAATAATTATATATTATTATATAATATGTAATTGAGATAACATATGATATAACTGAAATGACTGTGTGCATCTTTTTATGTACTTTTCCTCTTTTGTTGATTAGTACTCTGGAAAATTTTATACTTCTGTTCACTATTCAAAAAAATGTTAAAAACTCTCAATAAAATTATTGCACATAAAAAAAAGCTGTCCCTTAAAAAAAAAGGCTGTTCTTACTGTCCCTTTGGGTCTCTATTTAGATTTTAGCTGTTTTCGTGGGTGAATGGGTTATGGGTCCACCATGGAATTCCCCTGTAACCCTGTGGGCCAGTCTGACATTGTATGAACCCACACTGACGAGTTTGTAGAACAGATAAAGATCTCATACGACTTAATCTTTGTATTATACTCCAGTGGTCTTAAAGGCAAAGTGCAAATCACTCTATGGGGCATATTTATAAAAGTGCGGTAACTTAACGATATTTCTAAACCCGCAATATCTGGTGACCCGCAATATCCGGTGGCGGAAAGTCATTATCGCCTTTTTTGCATATTGCTGCATTATGGTTTGATTGTATTTATAAAGCAGCACAACTGCGATCTCACTGTAAGTTTGCCCATTTCAAATCGCCAAATTTGAGGTGGCGAAAACATCAGAACTCAGGAGATAGAAGCTATGGGACAAATAACATACTTAAAAAAGAGGGAATAATAAATGTGTCTCTGATTTTGACTTTAGGGATTAATGTGTGTTACAGGATACAAAGGATTTGGAATGTGACCCAAATTTAAAGGGGAAGTTTAGTGAAAATACATATGGTTTTCAGAAAAAAGAGCAGTATTTTTTCATTCCAATGACCTTAATCTGCCAATTCAGCATTTTGTCTCTGTATAAATAAATGCAACCGAAATACTGACTTGCAGGACCCCTTATAGAGGCCGTTATGGTTTTGCCCATTATCCAGCGCCTCGGTTTATTCAGTTGCTCAGTAGAGATCTGAGCATGTTTGACCCATCCAATAGCCAATCAGTAAAAATTACTGTTAGGAACATTCCAAGGGAGGGGTGCATCCTGGGAAGAAGAAGGACTGTTAGAACCTGAAATGTCAGCTCACTAATGTCAACAGCAGGGAACAGCAAAGTGTATGAAATCAACCAATTTTTCAAAATGGGAGAGAATATGTAGAATAACTAAGAAGGCATTACACAAACTAACAATTTAACAAATATTGATAATTTCCACTGAACTATCCCTTTAAGAGAGAAAGATAAATTTGACCAGTGGTCTTAGGAAATGGTCACATTTCTTCCCAGTGACTTCTAGAAGTGCAAATATTGATCAATTCCAAGAGGCTATTGAAATTGAACTAAACAATTTACAAAAAAATAGTGAAACAGGGTTGGAAATTTAAGGGAATAGAGATTATGAAACAGGAAAAAAGAGCATTTATGGAATTTAGTGCACTCCCTTTCCTTCTATCTTCTGGTTTTATTTTGATCAATGGAATAAGAATGTTGGGGACACAGACCACAGTATTGGAGGACTGGGACCTTTTTGGACTGGCAGGCAAACACACTGATCTGTCCTTTTCACAGTAGGCAGAGCATATGTGCAAGCCATTTTTGCTGTTGACAAGTATTAATAAAAAAAATCAGCTGGCAGGCCAATGAACACTTAAGGGTGCAATTTAGGTACATGAAGAACTCCTACTTTACACAACATTTTTAAAGACACTGTACTATTTTTTTAAATTTATCTATACTAATTATTTCTTTAGGTTCGGGTTACCCCGACCCCTGGGACGAGGAGGGGTTACGTGGATGTGCCTTTTTCCATTAAAATTTCAATCTGCTTTTGCTGCTATTTTGCTTTTACAGCTAACTCTTCACACTACATGCTGCTAACTACTCGGGGACACCTTGCTATTTCATTATCAGGGCCCTGGGGATGCCCAGGTTGGTTTTTCTATTTATATTGTCTGGAAGGTTTGTTGCACACCTCTTATATCTTTTGTGTGTCCACCATATTTGGGGACGTTATCTCCCTTTACTGTGTCAGTCTATGTGCCTCTAGATTATTCTGGAGTCTAATGGGTTTGCTTAGGCTTCCAGGTGTTTTCCTGTTTGCCCAATGATTTTTATATTGTTAAAGACAGATGTGCAAAGCCAGAAAGAGATGGCCAAACTCACTGAAATCTGTTCTGCTTTCAGATTTCTGGAAAAAAATTAGAAATATGAAATTTCTAGAAATTCAGATTCAAGTCCATCTCGACTTTATTGTTGCCATTGGCTGGCCAGTCGGAAACCGTGAGGCTTTGTGGCAAGATATCACACCACTTATCATGGCCCAATTAGTGCAGTAAAGAGTAATGGGCGGGGGGGATTTAGTAAAGGCTAAATATTAATAAATCTTTTTATTAAGTTAACATTAACTATTATTATACCATACAGTTTTCACAATGCAAAACTATTGTCACAAAGTCCTACTACAGCTATAATATGGTTTAACACTGTAAAAGTAGTCACCTGGGAGGCTTTAAAACTTGCCTGCAGGACCCCCTTTACTTACCTTTAGGACCCCCCCCCTCCCCAATCACTGATGGCCGCTACCTAAACCACCTCCTTTGTAATAAACATCCTGGGTTACAACTGAAGAAGAATTGCTCTCTTTAAGGATTTTGAAGGTATAGTTATGAAGTCTTTATGGGGTGGTGGTGGTGGTCTTGAAGGCAAGTTTCGATTTAGTGTTTAACATGTAACATATACTTCAAATGATCCCACTTAGATTGTAAGCTCTTCGGGGAAGGGATCTCATTACTAATGTGTCGAGGCATGTTGCACTTATGTCAATTTATGCATAATTTATATATATGCTTTCTTAACCGATGTATAAAATTGTATTTAATTTTTATTTATCTGTATAGTGGCTTACACTTATCCCCTTGTTTGTATACTCTGTATTTTATAATGTACAGCGCTGCGTACCCAAGTGGCACTTTATAAATAAAATTATACATACATACATATTCCATAAATATTCCCATAGGTGATTTCCCTATTTATAACATTTAGTGTGACTTACCCTACTATTCGCACTTTTTCTGATTTGCTCATAAAGAGATTATTCATATCCCACAGAATGTATACATATGTTCATGACTGAAATGTTTCTTCGTATTCACTGCTAGTCTATTTGCCAGCATATAAAGGGTTAACTGTGCTTTCCATGAAGCTAAAGGCCAATTATTTCATTTTATGACCCCTGCTGTTGATCTACCTTGAAACCACTTTATGTGGATCGTGTACCTTAAAAAATGACAGGATTATGGCTCATATCAAACAACTCACTGAAAACCATCTGTCATTTCTGTTTGAAGCTTTTAAAAGAGATTTCCCACACACCAAGAAATATGAATTTAAATCTTCCACTTCACTGAAGGGACACAATGTAGCTAGAGTAGAGTTAAGCTGGGCATGTGAAAATTAACCATGTTGTTGCCAGCTTGGTAAAACTATGTTTCCTGCAATCACATATAACATTAAAGGGTCTCCTTATATGTAAGGTTAACACCGAACTAGTTAAATTTATTAATTGTTGTAATTTTGTAAATATTTTCCAAGCCTTCCCGTTTTGCTATATTAAAGGAGAACTAAAGTCTCCAGACAACATGGTCCCAACAGACAGAGCACATTCACAAACATACAGCAAGCTGTGTCTTACCATTCCCTTAGCTTTGGCCATTGCGTGATTTATAAAAATAACCTGTGAGTACTAGGGGTCAGCTCCCACAATCCACCTTATCTGGGTAAACCCCCTAGCTAAGTGTCTGAGTACAGGCACCTGCTCTGTAGTGCATAACAGATCAAAGCAAGGAAGTTGCAGCCTTGCTTTCTAGAAACTGACAGCCAATCACATTACAACACAGAGATCCTCCCTCTCCCCAGGGATTTCAGCTTTCTGTTTTCAAACACATTCAAGGCTCCTGTCCTAACAATGATATAATCCTTTACTTTTCATACAAAAAGAAAAGTAATCTTTGCAGTGTATTTCATAGACAGCATGGATGTAAGAAACAGAATACTAACATTTTAGCAAAAATAAAAAGCTTTATCTTTTGCTTAGAACATAATAGAAACAAAAAAAAAAAACAGTAGGTGTGGGGTATTAAACTTGTGACCTTCTGAACAGTGTATTTTTAAACCAGGTGCCTTACCCAGTGCGCCAACACTTAATTAGCAGAGAATCCAGGTACATTTGAAAGCTTTATCTTTTGCTAGGAAAACAATAATTTAAAAAATGGAATATGGAAGTCCCTGATAAGCTGCTTGTTACCCTGCAGTTTATTTTCCAGCAATTCGCACTGACTAGTAAATAAATTGCAGGGCAACAAGCAGCTTTCAGAATCTTTTCAGTCACTTCCATATTGATATGGAGACATCTATATAGAGACAGTGAATACTGGGGTCGGGGGCGTGGCTCTTTGATGACTTCATGGGCTGTGGGTTGTACTGGCAACAACATGGAAGCCTTTTTAACTACAGAATATATTTCTTACATGTACTAAATGCAACTTACTAGAAAATAATCTTACCATGTATTGGTGTTCTGGGGAGAAAAACTTTCACATTAGGTTTTAAAAATGTAAGTTTAATTTTCCTTTAAACATGCTGCAACCTAAACCACCTATTTTACGATGAACATCCTGGGAAGGGTAGATCAGCAGATCAGAATATATTTAAGGAAATTTTAATATATTGTTAATCAATTTGTTTAATCCTTCTTGAGCTTTAGATTTAGTTTTGTACAAAAATCTACAACAAAATCTAATTTGAGGGTGCCAACCAAAAGCTGATTACTGGTGTAAATTAACAATCACTCATTAATGATTGCATTTACTTTCAGGACTCACTGTACCAGGGTGCTTAATGTCAAAAGGAGCCCAGATGTACACTGATGGTTGCCCCTTTAGGACCCCCAACCCCAAAAACATGGATAAAGTAGGTAAAATTTTACTATTTGTTTTTTTTTTAACTTTTTTGAAAACTTGTATTAAAAGATGCAATATATGTCAGTATTGCTAAAATGAGTGTAAAATGCATGCTTCCCGATGTATTATCAGGTAACGTTTGTTTTATACTACTTTTACCGGCCTGTGCCATTTCCGAACCTTTTTTTTAAATAGAGCAGGCACCCAATGCAATACAGTTACATAGTAGTGCAGAACATAATTTGGGGCATTTACCAGCAGGGTTTAAGTCGCCCTAGCCGGTTCAATACTGGACTGTAACCCCGTGCTTGCAGTGGATGCACAGGTATAACAAGCACCCGCCACAATCAATTCAATATCCCTTCTGCCACTGTTCTTCTGCTTTACTACTTTACACCAATGAATAGCTGACATTTAATAGTCACACTGAGGTTAATAGTTAATTATCATCAGGATTTACCCAAAGTCTCAAAAGTGATATTGAATCTCTTTAAATCTTGTGTTTTTTATTGTGTGTAAACCACTGCTCTCCGCCACTGCTTACCTTACTCCGCACTTGAGATGCAATACGTATTGCAAAGTAATTACTGCATTGGAGGAGTGCACTCCTCCGAATGTTACAGCCGCAATATGCTGCAGTTACAAATGTCTAACTCACTTGGTTTCCGTCTGCTGGCAGATGAGTAAAACCTCTGTAAAATTTAAAGACAACATTTTGAGAGCAATATTTTGCCTTAAACTGGAAATGTACTGCATATATGTGTTTCGGTACCGTATCTTTTGTGTGCACAATTTGCTGCCTCGTGTGTTGCTGTGTTTAAAGCAGACAGGCATACAGTGACTAATTTTTTTCTCCTGTCTTGCCTTCCCATCTTCACTTTTTTAAATTTTTGATAAAGGCCCCGTCTGGATAACCAAATGTTTTAAGGGTGTACACATGTACGGTTTTAACTGGTGATGCACGACACCCAAGCACGTGCAGACATGTGAAGAACGGCCATTTCGGTTTATGCTTTCCCCGTCGTCATTCATCAATCTGCTATAGTGGATCAACAAACGACTCCTGAGGGAGCGTATACACATGTACCACTATTGTCAGAAATGGCAGTTCATTGCGTGGGTATCTTGCACTCGAGGGTCAGGGCGTCCAATCAGACGCGTGTATGGACCTTTTGTCTTTGCCTCAGTGCTAGTGGAAATGTCCTCTGCTCCATGTTGTAGGGTTCTGATGAAACCCAGCTTGTGATCTAAAGGAAGTCAAACATCAAATGTTGGTCTGTGTGGGTTAGATTTCTGTTCACCTCTACTTCTAGTTTACCATTCACCCTGACTTCGACCAAGCAGTCAAAGAAAGCCAGTGTTTTGTTTTGTACCTCTTCCTGTTTTGTACCTCTGGTGCGTTGGTCCACAGCACTGATGTGCTCTGTGAAGACTTGTACTTCTTTCTGGTGGATTTTTACCCAGGTGTCATCCATGTATCTGAACCAGCGTCTGGGTGCAATCCCAGGAACCTTTGTTTCCAATATCTCTATGTTTAAGTTAGGTATGATGGATGAAACTGGAGCAATCAACATCTTGCATTCAGGAGGTACCTAACACCTTGCAGTTATATGCTGATAGGGACACATTCCATGATATTTATTGCCAACAAATACTTGTACAAGTCATTCTGAATTGAGAAATTTAGTCAGATGACTAGCAAGCGTCTATAAAATAATAACTAAACTAAAAAGTCCAGTTGATCTAGTTGAATACCACAGATATACAATGACCAGGATAAAGGAGAACATTTACAGGCATAAGACCGGAATTGTAGGACTAAGCATGACTTTTTTTAATACCAGAAAATGGCAGATCTATCAATAGCTACTATGTAGCGCAAAACTTAATGCAATCTGAATGGATCCATAAAGGAAGTGCGTCTTACCTTCCTGGCTTCCTTCCTAACGGAATCCAATTGCTAAATGACATGACCCTGAAGGTAAGTGCCACTCTCCTTTCTGCATCTTCCTTTATGAACTTTGCCATGGGTATTTGTAGAAACAACATTTAATATAATATAAGTGTTGTTCACTAGGTATAAAACTACCTGTACAATGTGTGTAATATATCCAGTAATTTTCTTGGTGTTGTTGCTTTTTTAATAATATGTTCTAAATAATTTATTAATGAAGCTACAGGAAGAGGAGCAAGTGAGAATATTAACAAATGATTATTAAATTCAGGATGTGTAGGTTTTTTCTATTTTTGTATCTAGAACACTGTTTGCCTTTATTCCCAGAGTTCTACTCCTTTGTATCTAGGTATGATAAGGATAAATAATTATCCCGTGGTAAATGACCTTATGTCATTTGGTGAATAGTGGGTACATTAAAAGACCTATATTACATAAATGAAATAGTAATTTATGGAAAGAAATGGGGAGAGACATAATTTCCTCTGAGGAAAATTGCACTATGCCCCTTAATGAATAACCGCATTGATAGTACAGCTAACAACCTGCATGGGTTAAAATAACGAAAGGGCAGAATAAGGTACACATAAATGCTTAGAACAAATGAGTTCACGTACACGTATATACACGCACGTGCACGGAACTCACAGGCATTACTGTTTGAGGCTAAAGCAGGAGAGTGCATGGAACTCACAGGCATTACTGTTTGAGGCTCAAGCAGGAGAGTGCACAGAACTCACAGGCATTACCGTTTGAGGCTCAAGCAGGAGGAAGCAGAGGAAATCTCAGAGGGGTGGAGCTTAACATTCAGCAAACCAGTAACAAGATGTCAGCACAAAGGTAGACTCTGGAGGGGCATGGTAAAAAAAAAATATGGCAACAGTCTTTTTAAAGATGCAGCTTCCAAATGAACATAACTTGATTTTACAGTGAACTTATCCTTTAAGTGGAATGGATATGTATAAAGACTAACCGCATAGCAAGCACACTGGGTACTTAATTCTAAAAAACACTGAAGTGTAGTATAGTATAGTATTTGAGGTTGAATAAACAAATATGTCCAGCTATTCCAAACTATTCTGTAGTACCCACATTTCCTCAATCAGAGGAAGAAAAAAAAATAGCATGAGGGGGAAAAAAACACCCTGGCAAATATCCCTGGATCAACATTTTTTTTATGTATCAAAACCAGTAACATGCAACATTCTTTATTTTTAGAAACTCATCCTTTTTAAAAAAAACCTCTCCAACGAACCTGCCATCACCATGTCCAATGGCAGACAGTTCCATAGTTTTACCTTTCTCACATTGAAATCCAATTCCAAACTTTAAGAGGTTACTTATTTCCTTTCTGTGTTAAGGATTCCGAGTGTCCTCTGACATGTTCTATTGGTGAACAATGCCCCAGATAGTTAATTGTATGGCCCATTAATGTTTCAAGAAAAACATCAGAAATATTTCAGTTTAATAAATTAGTTAAATGCCATATTCACCCCTCAAATGTATAAATATAGAAGCTAATAGCGGATTTTTGGAGGGAATCTTTAATGAAGGCTAATAGCAGACTTTAAAGATTCATAATGGGTTAACCCCATTTGTGATGCATAGAGAGAGGCTATTGGCTCAGTGCATTGCCTTAAGGGGGCAAAAGAGAGCGATAGAACCGCGCTATACATTGCCCCTTCAGTGCTATAAAATATGCAATAATTGCCATCCCACTATATTTTATTCTTTCAGGACTGTACAGTACCTGCATATTATATTTGTGAGAGGGTACATTATTGTCTACAATGTCCTTTTGGATTTAGCCTTTTAAATTATACAGACCTTACACGAAAGACAATGGTAATGAAACATTTTAGCTGACTACAAAGGGCCAATTTCATTAAATAAACGTCAATAAGTTTAACAGGATGTGTTTATAGCAACACAAAGAAGCAAATATTGAAAGTTAATGAAACAACTCACTGCTGTGCCCAGGATAAATCATCACCTGTTTGAATGGTAATTAATATGATAATTTTTCAACAAGTAATTCACAGTCTTTAATAGATTAATTAATAACAAGCTTGCTGCATTAAATAATAAAAAAATAGTTTGCCTTGACATCAAATAAAAAAAAAGAGCGGTGAGAGATTGAAGACGTTAGAAAAATGATCACTTGATTATATTATTTCCACCTAATGTTTGTAAAAGGTTCTGCTTCTGAACTGAGAAATGAGAATCACTTATCACTAAATCCATGTTGATAATAAACCCCAAACAACCCTTGAAGAAATGATTTGCAAAGCGTACTGTACCGTTAAATCTGGTGATAAGATATTTATAAGCATAAGCCTGTCCTACCTGTATTTGGCAAACAGTTGCTGATTGGCAATATAATCAAACACAATAGCAGTCAATTCTCATGTACAAGCAAGTCAATTCAGAGTTATCCATTTAAAACTAATTGACAAATATGCAACAGCCTTACTATTTTATCGAGTTGCTAATCCATGCTTGGACAAATGTTTCCCATTCTAATTTGGGTCTGACAGCACCTGTAATTAAATTAAAACTACAATCGTATATTTAGCAAATAGCTCATACAAACAAAAATTATTTTTTTCTTTCTTTTTTGGTTTGAGTTTATACAACAAAAAGCGTTCTCTTATTTTACAAATGTTATAAAAAGGGGAGCGTCTAAAGCTACACATTATCAAGTTGTCTGTATAATTATTACTTTCTGGTTACATTAATCTGCCAGTTTGTATGGTACAGAAATATCTCCTTTGAAGGATTCAAGACAGAGACATGTTTAATGCATTTTCAACAAATTTGTCTCTTTTTTTATATTGTTCATAGTTCCAGCTCCAGCTTCCAACTGTAATGAGTTAATTTATGTACACAAAACTTCAGGTATCACTCACAGAAAGAAGAATACATATACAAACAGAGCAGCAGGGATATACAATTACTTTCCATGATTACTGTGGGGGAGGAACAGATAAATCATAACCTTAAGATAATGACCTAGCATATACAGAATTTTTGCATTTGTGTGATGCATGGTACAGATTATCTATTTCATGTAACCCTATGTTCTTATTAATCTAAACATTACATTTACTTCACTTTTGGTTTATAATTTCAAACATTATACCCTTTAAATATTAATTGGCAGATGGAAGCTAATTGCTAGTTGACTTCCTCAGCATCAAGGATTCCAGTGCATAACATTGCTTAAGCTGGATACACTATTCCGATCGGAATTGCTGATTATCAGCCATGTGTGTATCTAATCTACCATTTTATTTGTTCTTTGTACTTTGGCTTGGTATGGGGGATATGTACACTGGGGATATGTACTCACTAAAAAATTTATCTGAAACTGCAATTTGAGAGTGGTGGTACTCACATATTTTTCTGTGCTTGCTTTTGTTATTATTTTTTTATGTTTTGTGAGTGTTCCTAATTGCCCCCACTTCCTTTACTAACTGCCTTCTTGTCTTGCCTGTGACACTTATAAGCTCTACACAGCTTAACCATAGACATTGCTCTGCTTTCACACCACCCACTGCCTTCTTTTCTCTGCTGAAAATGTGATGACAGGCAGCCAAATATCTTAGTAAGAGGGCAGGGATGGGGAAATTTAAAATTTCTGCTTCATGAATCACAGTTTTTTCCCTTTAAATGCTGGGATTTTAAATGATGATTTCTCAGAATCTACAGTTCAGATTTAAAATCCTCAAAAAGTTTTGAAGTAGTGGGATCTGTTTTTTTAAATTATCAGGGAGATTCAATAAAGGTTCTTATCGTTTAAAATGGTGCTAATTTTGCCCCAACCAATCAGAGCTTATTTAACATTTAAAAGCTAACATCTGATTGGTTGGTGCAAAATTAGCACCATTTTAATGATAAGAACTTTTATTGAATCTCCCTGTATATATACACATTTTGATTTTTTTTTGAGTATAAATACCCTTTAAAATATCTGGGTAAAAATTGGAACAATTTGCCATGGGAGCCATTCAATGTGAATGAAAAACATCTTTGTTTTTTAAGAAAAAATCCTTAGCTTTCATCTCTGCTACAAATAGTTGTCCTGCAGTGTCTAGCCAAAGTCCCAAATTGAATAGTAGGAGCCTGTCTGTGTGTAAAAAGGTTTCTGCCTGTTACCTTTCCTCTGAAAGATTTCTTACATGCGCAATGGCCGACCCCCCCTCACTCCCTCCCTCTGGATTGCTCTTTGATGCCTGTTGCCTTACCTTTAAACCCTTTGTCTGTAGTGTAGGGGACCCTAGCCCATCCCCAACCACCGTGTTTGTTTGCAAAAAAGAATCATCAGGAATGTACTTACATCGCTTCATTCCCCCTGTGTTCTGCTCTGCCAGCAGCCACTGCATCTGTGATCACAATGATTCACATAACATAGCGGGTGAGGGTGGGCTAGGGTCCCATATATATACATATATATATATATATATATATATATATATATATATATATATATATATTTCAAAAGAATCCGGAGCACTCCACGGGTAAATCAACACTGACAACAAAAATGAGTATACCTCTAAGTGAAAAATGTCCTTATTGTGCCAAAAGTATCAATAGTTTGTGTGGCCACCATTATTTTCCAGCACTGACTTAACTATCTTGGGCATGGAGTTCACTAGAGCTTCACAGGTTACCACTGGAATCCTCTTCCACTCGACATCACGGAATTGGTAGATGTTAGAGACCTTGCACGCCTCTACCGTCCTTTGGAGGATGCCCCAAAGATGCTCAATAAGGTTTAGGAAGACATGCTAGGTCAGTCCAGCACCTTTATCCTCAGTTTCTTTATCAAGGGACTAGTCATCTTGGAGATGTGTTTGGGGTTGTTATCCAAAACAACAAAATAAGTTTGTCTTGGTCTCATCAAACCACAGGACATGTTTCTAGTAATCCAGTAATGTCTTTAGTCTGCTTGTTATAGATTGATATATATGATATATAGATAGATAGATAGATAGATAGATAGATAGACAGACAGGAGACCAATATGATTAATCACTCATTATATTTGGGGTTGTATTATCAAATGTTTTGATATGTTTTGGGAGATCCTAGTAAGACGTCACTGGAGGGACACAAACTAGCATACCAGGTATTTCCCTGTACATGCTGTTATTTAAAATGAAGATTTCTGAGAATCTAAAGCTCAGATTTGAAATCCGAAAAATATGTTGGAGTAGTGGACCATTACACTATCTAAAGGTATGATTTTTGAAAATTAGATTTTTCTATAGATACCCTTTAAATTTTCTATATGAGCATTTTCTTTCACAGATGATAGAAGTTTCTACTAGACAGAATGTGTTGCTGGATCTGGTGATATCTAATAACCCTGAGCTAATTTTGGAGGTATATATAGGTAATGGAAAGCTTAGGGAATAGTGATCATAATATAGTGTCATTTAATATAGGTTGCAAAAAACAAAAGTGCACTGGGTTAACAAAAACTTTAGGAAATCTAATTTTATGTTGTTAAAGGGGATTTGTTCCTAGGTAAAGGTATTGAGCAGAAGTGGTCAGCTTTTAAAGGGATATTAAACCATTACATTTCTAAATTTATACCTTTAGGGAACAAGTGTAAAAAAAATTAGGTCCAGTCTAGAGATGGCCGAAACTCAATAGTTCCATTTTTGGATTCCCGTATCTCGGGAAAATTACGAAGATCCAAAAACGGAACAAATTCTCTTTAATTTTTGAAAATAGATTCGAACGGATCATTCGGATTCGTTTCTGTGTCTGACTCGGATCCCATCTCTATTCCACTCTGGCTTAATGCTCAGTTAAAAGGGAAATGGGGGGGAAGGCTTTTAAAATCAAAGGGGAACCGAACATTCTTTCATGGAGTATAAAAGCTGTAGTAAGGAGTTCAAGAAAGCAATTAAACTATCTAAAATAGAAAATGAAGTATGGATAGTAGAACAAAGCAAGTTCAATCCCAAAATGTTTTTTAAGTATATCAATAGCAAAAATATAAGGACTGAGAATGTGAGACCATTAAATAATGAGGCTGAGAAGGTTATAAAGGATGCCAAAAAGGCTAATGTGCTAAACCAATTTTTTCTCTCTGTATTCACTATAGAGAATGCTAGTCCCTATAGCAGGGACTGTAATAATATGAAGGGTATAAATGATAAATATTCACTCTGGCTGACAGAGGATTTGGTACGGAAACAGTTAGATAAAGTTAATATCAATAAAGCCCCAGGACCGGATGAAATACAACCTCAGATCTTAAAAGAGCTCAGTCCAGTTTTATCTAGACCACTGTTTCTTATCTTTTCAGATTCACTTTTGTCTGGTGATGTGCTGCTGGATTGGAAAAAAGCCAATGTAAAATCAATATTCAAAAAATGTAGTTGTTCCCACCCTGGTAACTATAGACCTATAAGCCTAACATCATTGGTAGGGAAGGTGCTGGAAACTTTGTTATGGGATCATATCCTTGACTTTTTCTCTAGAACTGATCTTATTAGTAGAGATGTTCGAAACTGTTGAGTTTCGTTTCATCTTCGAATTTTCAAAATCGGCTACTTTCAATTTTCGATTTGCGAAAATCATCTACTTTCGATTTTCAAAAATTGTCTATTTTTGAAAATCGTCTACTTTCGATTTTCGAAAATCGCCTACTTTCGATTTTTGATAATCGTCTACTTTCGATTTTCGAAAATCGTTTACTTTCCATTTTCGAAAATCATCTACTTTCGATTTTTGAAAATCATCTACTTTCGATTTTCGAAAATCATCTACTTTTGATTCCTATAATCATCTACTCTTGATTTCAATAATTATCGAAAAATTCAGGTTTCGTAATTCCGGATGTTACGAAAGTTTTGTCGGGACTTCAAAACCCTCGGATTCAATTTGAAACTGGGTTCTATCAGAACCCACAGTACATCTCTACTTATTAGTAGTAGTAAGCATGGATATATGAAAAATAGATTGTGCCAGACAAATTTTCTTTTTACTTTTAATGAAGAAGTGAGTATGAATTTAAATGCAGGCATAGCAGTGCATGTAGTATACCTGGATTTTGTTAAAACTTTTGATACTGTGCCACATAGGTGGCTAATGTATATTTTGGTTATTTGATCGCAAACAGAGATTGGTGGTCAATGGAGCTACATGGGCTAAAGTTCTAAGTGGAGTGCCTTAGGGTTCTGTACTGGTGCAACTTTTTAAATCTGTTTATAAATGAGAAGGGGGCATTGAGAGCAAGGTCTCTGTGACACTAAAACTATGCAGAGCTTTAGGAACTCCAAATAATGTGCAATTGCTGCAAGCAGACCTAGATAGATTATCAAAAATGGCAGCATAATGGCAGATGAGGGTCAATGTTGATAAATGTAAGGTGATGCATTTGGGGTTTACAATCCTTGGGCCACCTAAACCATAAAAAACTTTGTGTTAAGTGAATCTCTAATGGATAAAGATTTGGGGGGCTCTGGTGGATAACAGAATTAGCTGTAGCAAATAATGCCAAGCAGCAATGAATGGCTAGAGCTAGCAAAATATTGTCTTGTATAAAGAGGGAAAAATAGTATTCTAACTCTTTACACTGGTAAGGCCTCATTTGGAATATGCAGCACAGTTTTGGAATCCCATATACAAAAGGAACATTTTGAAAATAGAAGCAGTTCAGAGACCTAAAATAATAAGGGGAATGGAGCGGCTTTTCTATACAAGCAGATTAGATAGGTTAGGGCTGTTTACATTGGAGAAGCACCCTTTAAGGGTATCTACACTCCCAAACAAGAAAATTCATATAATGTAAGGCAACCCCACCAATCCTAAACACTAACAGGGAGATTCAATAAAAGTTCTTATCGTTTAAAATGGTGCTAATTTTGCACCAACCAATCAGATCTTATTTAACATTTGAAAGCTTACATCTGATTGGTTGGGGCAAAATTAGCACCATTTTAAACTATAAGAACTTTTATTGAATAACCCTGTTAGTTTAAATCATCTAAATTAGCTCCTAAATATATTTTACTCAACCTCGTTCCCTTGGTCATGGCCTCTTCTGCTGTTTCAGTGCATGGAACAGCAGAAGGGGCTTGAACTGCAGCTGCGTCTGTGATTGGCTAATACTGATGTGGCTGCCGGTCGGCAAAGATAGCCTAAGGAACCAGGTCAAATAAGTCCATTTAGGGGCTAATTTAGATTATTTAAAGTGGCAGGTATGGATTACATGCAGGCTACTAATCTTCATTGTTCTGGACTTTCATTAGTCCCTGCAATACAACAATAAGGAGCAGTAGAAAAGGGATATTTTAACACTAATAATACATCTAATAATCTAATAATGTGCTAAATATATTAGTTGGAATTAGGGACAGGTAACTGACAAGGGACCAGTTTTTTTAAGGGCAGACATGCCCTTTAAGGAGTTAGTGTGGGTTGATAATTGCATTTGTGGTACTTTTTTTTTTGAGAAATTTTTTAACATAAATTAAATTAATATCTTGAACAAGTTCAAAGGTTAAGGTGTATATTACTTATTACATAAGGTATATAATTTCTTAGTTTTTATGCAGTAATTAGTTTTAGATGGTCAAAATTCTGTGAACCTGGTGGTGGAATGAGCCGGTCTGGCTCATGACTATTTAGTGACAGCACATCCTGTTCTCAAATTTAGCCTTATTGACTTTCCCCTGATACAAAACCTTCAAACAGAAAGTTGGAGAAATTGTTTTAAAGGGTATGTCCACCCTTAAAACCATTTTTTCATATATGATTCCCCCTGTCCCCCCAGCCCCAACCGCTCTATTTTTATTCTTAGAAAGTTCCCCAAACTTTACTTACCTCCCCTCTTTCCTCCGCCGCGCTGCCGGCCCTCTGCTTGCGAGAAAATGCAAGCAGAGGGGCGGGACCGGCAGTCGCGTCTGTGATTGGCTGAGCGGCAGCCAATTACAGACGCGGCTGCTGGGAGTTCATTGCGGCGGGAGAAAGAGGGAAGGTAAGTAAAGTTTGGGGCACTTTCTAAGAATAAAAATAGAGCGGTTGGGGCTGGGGGTACAGGGGGAATCATATAGCTAAAGGGTTTTACACTAGGGGAAGGGAATCCTGAAAGGGAGGGAGAGGGAGGGGGGGGGAGGGGTAGAAGGGCTGCAGTACGCATGCCAAACTTCTCACGGAGGCCAGGTAGGAGGCAGAGTCCTATATGGACTCTGCTATCCTCCTGGTGGGCAGTTTTTGGGACTTGGGGGGGGACTACAGGAGAACCATATGGAGCTGGGATGTGAGGTAAGGATTAAACTACACTACACAATGGGGCCAGTAGTGGGGGGGGATTATAGTTTTGGGGGTGGACATGCCCTTTAAGCAAGTGTATGCTATTTTATGCAATTCACTGAGAATAATATTTAAATGTATTACATTTACATACAAATGTATGTCCCACTACCTCATTTAGGTTTGACTTTCTTCTATAAACAGAAGCTGGTACCCCTTTAGGTACCTTTTAATTATTTTAAAGGTACTTGGACCAACAAACAGCTACCAGGTCAGATGCCAAGGTATTTGTCAGTTTTAAGTGTGAAAATATAAGTTAACACTAAAGACATTTCTGTAATACATTTTGTAGCCAATTTAATTTACTGTGAGTTTCCCCATTACATTTATTTGTTGTTAAAGCCCTTTATGTGACATAAAGCTGGCATTATACTTGCCCAATAAACAACCACTTTTAATAAAATGCCTGCTGTTGGCATTGTGAATCATCACTCCAGATAAAAAAATTCCATTGCATTGGACCAACAAAGTTGGTACACACATTGCGGCTCCCTATAATAAGGTGAATTTTTTCCATCACAGATAACCGATTCTGCAGCAAACAGTCCCCAAGGGATTTGTCAGTTATCGGTCTCTGTGTACCCTGCTTTGAGTGTTAATCAGAAAATATAGTTAACACTATAGAGGTTTTTGAAATACATTTAGCAGTCAATTTAATTTACTGTGAGTTTGCCACTGCAAAAAAGTAATTGATGTCTTAAAATGTATTTATCAGAAGGTGCTTTTTGATGTAAATCTTAAATAACTTACTTTCTATAAAACACCTGCCTGGGCATTAGAGATTTAATGTGGGTTCGATTAGAACCCAGTTTCGAATCGAATCTGAAGGTTTCGACGAACTCCAGAATTTCACAGAACCCGAATTTTTGATTTTTAGCGAAAATCAAAAGTAGATAATTATTAAAAATCGAAAGTAGATAATTATCGAAAATAGACAATTTTCAAAAATCGAAAGTAGATGATTTTCAAAAATTTAGAGTAGACGATTTTTGATAATCGTAAGTAGACGAATTTTGAATATCGAAAATTAAAAGTAGCCAATTTTCGAAAAAATTTGAAAACGAAAATCAACAGTTTCGAACATCTCTACTGGGCATCATGAACCATCACCATAGGAAACCATAGTAAATGTCCATTGTGTTGTTATCATTTCCCTTTATTAAAACAGAGAAGGGCAAAATGATTGCAGCGTATGGCCACACAATCACCTCTCCATGTACAATGTATAGGCAGTGTTTGCAAATAGTTTCAAATTCATAAGCAGATTCCAGTGGAATAAAGTGGCATGTGTATAGCAACCTTAAATTAAAAAAGTTCTATTATAGGACACCCAAAGGAGTATAATAGGTTTTTATAAATAAAGACCACTTGAATGCAGTTATTAAGTAAATTAATTATGCTAATATAAACATAAAGATATTAGAATATCAAGCACAATCACATTTTTCCAGATATTTTTCTACAGAAATAGGGTAGCTTCAGGGATATTTCACACAAATGTGATAACCAAGATTGCATTCCATTCTAAACACATTGATTAAGAAGCACTTTACAAGTGTCACATGGAATTTCAGTGCTGACAGCACATTTAGTTCTCAAAATTAGCTTCATTAAGGGTATACTTGGTACTGAAAATAAACACATTGAATGTAAAATAACATACCCTGTCTGCAATGTTAAAAACTTCCAAACAATGAATTGGAGAAAATAAATGCATCTTAGGTGTATGTTATCTCACACAATACACTGAGAATATTATTTAAATGGATGCTATCTTATATATCTATCTCATGTTTCAAAAACCCAAATTGCCAATGCTGTAAGAATCCATTTAATTTTTTTCCATTAATATTGCTGTTCTTTAACACTTATTTGAAAGGTAGATAGAATTTTTTCTTTCGGTGAAGAGGAACATTGTGGGGGAAAAAAGGTGGATGAGATTTCAAAAAATGTCAAAATATGTCAAATGTAGATACCACTCAAGGATTTCATTAACTGAAGCTTTGGTGATAAGTGTCATCTCGTCAAAGACCCTCCCATCTCTCCCGATACATGCCAAATGTACTAATTTCCTTCCTGAACTTGATGTTTATTGTAAAGCTGAAATTGAAAATGGTCTGTAATGGAGTGAGCTTCAATCCCCAACCAATTCTGAATCTAAATTAGTTTCTTCTTTCAATGGCATCGGCAACATAAAGGTTTGCGAATCTTGTTCGTAATCAACCCTTACGCTGACCCTAAATTCATCAGTCTTCATATCTCAATAATACAATTCACAGTTCAAGCAATTGTTTGCCATAAACCCAACATTTGTTCTATTTTTTATGTTGTATGTGAAAGAATGGGATAACATTTTTCAGGTTATGTATGTTACTGTTTGTTTAAATAAAACCTATTTCATTTTATGAGTTGACTAAAATACAGATTCAATGATGTTTTGTGGTGCAAATATATTATTGCAAATTAAAATGTAGTTCCCCATTATAATAATCGATGAGGAGCTTATTATATGTAGGCTTTAAAGCTACATACAGACAGTTGATTCATTTGTTTGAAAGTAGTAGCCAGCAGCCTGTGGTATGGGGAGGGGAGAGAAGGGTGGACAAGCTGGGGTAAAAAGGCCAATGGTGGCCAATATCATTTTGAAATCTGCCAAACTGGATCCCTTGACATTGTTGCTAGACACCTGTACACATGCTAGATTTCTGCCTGAAACAATTGTGTGTGATCAAATCAGAAAATGTGTATGTATCTTTCCAGTGGATAGGGTTCTTTGCTGATATGATGCCTAATTAGTATGTTATTCATCCTTAGGAGACATGGTTCAAAGCTATAACATTTATGAGTTGAGATACCGAGAGCTGCTATTGGCTATTACGGGGTAAAAAATCTCTGTCTTTCTAAAACTCCAAAACTGGGCAATACAGAGTAGTGTTGTACTGTGGTTTGTTCCGAACTTGGTTTCAGTTTTTGCTGGTCAAGCTGTCAAGAACAGTTTGTCGTGAAAATGTTGAAATTTCAACTTTTGAAACTAATTTTATTGTCAAACTTTAAACAATTAAATGTCTTTTGAGTTCTGTGAATCTCCCGGCAAATTGAAAATCATTGTTTTTTTTTTTTTAAAGATCTTTGCCAGGGGCATAACTAGGAATCACTGGGCCAGCAAAACTATAATGGGGCCCCCTATGTGCATCATCTTCGGTTGTTTTCTGGGGGGAGGCTGTATTCTTTTTATGGAATGTAAGAAGCTGGGGCCACCCTGGTAGTTGCACCCCTTGTGTTTGCAGACTATATTGCTGATATACAAGATTTATTATGTTCAGCCAGAGGTCAATATATGGTTATAAGCATATAGAAGATTCCATAACATATGACTGGATGGTAATATATGTTAAATATATGTCATTGTAATGCATGTGAGATATATTAGACTCCATTATTAGAACAGTTGATAGGGTAATCTGCCACCAAGTCCCTACTTGCCAAACAGTGTGTTGCCTGCCTTGTGCTAGTGTTCTAAATGTAGTGGATTGTGTAGACAGATTATTGGGTGGGGCTGTGAGTGACCCAGGGCTCTTTGTTCATGTTGGTGCCAATGACAAAGTTAGAGGTGGAGGTGAGGTCTTTAAAAATGATTTCCAAGAGTTAGGGGCCAAGTTAAAAGTAAGGACCTCAAGGGTAGTGTTTTCAGAAATATTACCTCAGCCACATGCTACGTTAGGGAGGCAACAGGAGCTTAGGAGTATTAATTTGTGGCTAAGAGGGTGGTGTAAGGAGATAGGGTTTGGTTTTTAGAGTTGGGCTGACTTTTCGGTGGCTACAGGCTCTTTACTAGAGATGAACTGCACCTCAATGATAATGATGCAGCTGTTTTGTGGGAGAAGATGGCTAGGGGGGTTGGAGAAGATTTTAAACTAGGTAAGGGGGGGAGGGTTTGTTGGACTAATAATGATAATAATGCAGCTGTTTTGTGGGAGAAGATGGCTAGGGAGGTTGGAGGAGATTTTAAACTAGGTAAGGGGGGAGGGTTTGTTGGACTACACAAAGGGTTAGAGGAGTTAGGGATCAGGGGGCTAATAAGATGATGGAGGGAGGATATGGTGGAGGGGGGAGCAAAGAGGATAATATGAAATGTGCGTCCCAAGTATAGAAGTACATTAATTGATGTATATTTGTAAATGTAAGAAGTCTGGCTGGAAAAACTGAAATAGAACTAATAGCTTTAAGGGAAAGGTATAATGTGATCAGTATAGCAGATACATGGTTAAATGATTCACATGACTGGACAGTGAATTTTGAAGGATACTCCCTATTTAGACATGGCAGGGTTAATAAGAAAGGAGGAGGAGTATGTATGTATGTTAAACAAGAATTAAAGCCAAATTTAAAAGATAAGATAGATGGGGGTATAAAAGATAAGGCAGAAACAATATGGGTGGAGCTATGCACAGAAAGCAAAAAGGTGGGTAAATTAATTGTTGGTTTTGGCTAAAAGACGCTAAATGCCAGTGAGGAGGTGGAAATTAATCTCGATATGCAGTTGGCGAAGGCTGCTGGTATGGGGCATGTTCTGGTTATGGGGGATTTGAATTAGTATAGTATAGTAGTATAGTATTTGAGGTTGAATAAAGACATACATCTATTCAGCTCAACCCACTCTGCAATACCCACACTTCCTGCCTAACTGTTGATCCAGAAGAAGGCAAAAAACCCACGAGAATTATGAACGGGAAAAACTTCCTTGTATCTCGCGGGTTTCCAGAGACCACGTGGTTCAGCGCTTGGAAACCCGTGAGATACAAGGACAGTGCAAGCTTTGTCTGGGGGATCGTGGAAAGTACATTCTGGATGCCTTGATGCGGGTAGCACCTAACGGTGATGTATTATCACAGGAATTAGAGCCTGATTACCAGTGTTTATCGGCTGGGCCTTTGTTCATTATCGGATGCAATTGCTTATGCACTGTATGTATCTGGATCATCTAGGATAATGCTATTTACAAACTGTCCCCATATTTCTTTTGAGACATTTTTATGTAGAGATCTGGACTTATTGAAGACTTTGCTTTTTGGGAGCTCATAGGGTTTTTATTGCTATAGGTGTTTTATATGGTTATTATATATTTTTACTATTTTATATAGGATTATATGTGTATAGATATTTCAAGGATATATGTGGCTGGCCAACCTTTATTTGGTTTTTTGCTTAGCAACATTCACTTTTAATAAATTATAAATTATATATTACTTATTATCCATTGGTTTTTAATATTACTATATTTATACAGATTGCTACTTTTTGTTTATTATATTAGGTCCCTGTACTGCTTTGTCTGTCTGGAACCTTTTTTCCTGAGAGGGGAAATCTCAGGGGCTTCTGTATTTAGGTTTAAGATACACACTACTTTCTTTTAGATTACATATTAACCTCTTACATTACTACACAGGAGTTTGAGATCTAAAACAGTGACCATTAACCCCTACATTATTAGACAGGAGTTTGAGATCCAAAACAGGAACTCAAGAAGAACTGAATATTATAACATGTGACCTCTCTCCCTGTTACAGACAGCCACTACACTTTTTCTCTGGCGTTCTGGTAACAAACTCTAGTGAGGGCCACCTCTGGCACGTGTGCAATAGGTTCGCCACCACTGTTATGGAGGATGCCAAAAAGGTTAATGTGCTAAACCTTTTTTTCCCATTGGTATTCACTAAAGAGAATCCTAGACCTTATAGCAGGGAATGTAATAATATGAAGGGAATAAATGAGAAATATTCATTCTGGTGGACAGAGGATATGGTACGGAAACAATTAGACACAGTTAATATCAATAAAGCCCCAGGACCGGATGAAATACATCATTGGATCTTAAGAGAGCTTAGTCCAGTTTTATCTAGACCACTGTTTCTTATCTTTTTAGATTCACTTTTGTCTGGTGATGTGCCGCTGGATTGGAAAAAAGCCAATGTAATACCAATAATCAGAAAAGGTAGCCGTTTCCTGCCTGGTAACTACAGAACTGTAAGCCTAATATCAATGGTAGGGAAGGTGCTGAAAACTTTATTACAGGATCATATCCTGACTTTGTCTTATTAGTAATAGTAATCATGGAAGTATGAGAAACAGATCATGCAAGACAAATTTACTTGTTTTTTATGAAAAGGTGAGTAAGAATTTGGATTCAGGTATACCAGTGGTTTAAGTATACTTGGATTTTGCTAAAACTTTTGATACTGTGCAACATAGGCAACTAATGTATAAACTGAGGACTGTTGGCCTAGAAAAAAACATTTGTACATAGAGAATTGGTTATTGGATCGCAAACAGAGAGTGGTGGACACTGGAGCTACATCCATGTGGGCTAAAGTTCTAAGAGGAGTGCCTCAGGGTCACTTCTTTTTAATCTGTTTATAAATAACTTAGAAGGGGGCATTGAGAGCAAGGTCTCTGCCTTTGCTGATGACACTAAACTATGCAGATCTTTGTAAACTTCAAATAATGTGCATACAGACCTAGATAGATAATCAAAATGGGCAGCAGAATTGCTAAATAAATAAAAGTAGCCTAGATAAGTTTCTAAAACTAAAAAATCTTGAGAATTACTGGTGTTAATACCTATACCGTAGTTCTGGTTGATCCAGGTAAACTTTGCGATTGCCGTTTGGAGTCAGGAAGATTCCTCCCCATTTCAGCTTTTTTTTTTTTTTTTCCTTCCTCTGGATCAACTGTCAGGTTGGTTAAAAAGGAGGATGAAAAGTTTGGACTTGATGGATGTATGTTTATATTCAACCTCAATTAATATGTTACTATGTATGTTGGTAAAGTTTAAAATTTGCTATATTTTTAAAAAGTGTGCTTGATTCTAAAGCTAGGTACACACAGTACTGCTAAAGACCAGATGCCGCTGGATCCAACAGTATTGGGGCTTTGTGTGTGGCGGCTTTCCCAAACGAGTGCACGGCTGCCAAACGTTCGGGCCGGCAAGTGGTCGTTCGGGAAAGACTGTAAATTTCCCTCTGCCACGGTAGACACCCTATAGAGGGAGTCGGCTATAGTAGGAAAGCACACAGTCCCAAACATCCTCCCTATGTTGTGTATATGCTGTGCATAGGGAGAATGCTTGGGACTGTGTGTATCCTGATCTTTGAAAAATGACAGACAGGATCTTGCAGATCCTGTCTGTCATTTTCCAAAAATCTGTCATGTGTTTACCCAGCTTAAGACAGAGACAATTTCTTTTTAGGTATTCACATACAGACTTCACTTTTCACTTCTTTGCACTACTTGCTTAAAGGACAACTACACTGAAAAAAACAATCTTTTTAAAAGTAAAAAGTACCTGGGGTAGGGGGTAGGGGGGTACGATTGATTGTTCTTACCTACACCAATATAATTTTGTTAAGGAGGAACAGCACATACAGTTTAGTGTCATAATCCTTCCTGTTAAAAAGCCAGGAGGAAGCCTGGAAGAAATAATATTCGGAGATAAGAATTACTAGTTTTACCTCCTTGACCCAGTTACTTATCATTTTAAATGTTTTTTTAATATATAAAGCCTTCTATATAGGACAAATAAACGTAAAGTGTTTAATAAACACAACAGTGCATAAAAAGTAAAAAAACAAACAAACTCTAAAATAGACTCTCAGATGTAATGACCCACAGACCCAACTTGAAGTAAGGGGGAAGGCAAAAATATCTTTTCACTTTTGTTGTGAACATTTTAACTCCCATTGACTTAAGCTTCGCTGGCAAAATTTCTGTTGCGGCTTTAAGCTAAATTTTGCTGAACAGCTTTAGAGATTATACCATTTGGTGTTCCCCTTATATGCAAAGGATTTGCAACTACAGCTAACGTTGCAATAAGTATATTATTATTATTGTGGATTTATATAGCGCCAACATCTTCCGTAGTGCTTTACAATTACATGTATACATTCATCAGGCCCTGCACCGAAGAGCTTATAATCTAATCTCTTTAAGTACACATACAACCTATCAGTATGTCTTTATGATTGTGGGGGAAACCGTAGTGCCTTGGGGAGAACTTAAAGGCACGGTATCACTTTTTAGTGATACTGCGCCTTTAACAATCTGTTTAATGATCATTAAACCTATTGTTAATTTATGATACCGATTGTAGATTTACAATCCCCACTGAATACCATTGCGGTAGTTTACTACCGCATGGTATTCTACAACCGAACGTGAATACAAATGCAAATGTAAACTAAATAAATACAGTAAACAGCGCTTATACAGATCTTCTTAAAGTGCTTTATTAATTATAAAGAGTGCACAGTGCAAAACAGCAGCAACGTTTCGGCCCCTTTCCTATAGGCCTTTACCAAGCTCAAAAGACTAGTCCAACTCTGTGGTCTTAAAGGCCTATAGGACAGGGGCCGAAAGTTGCTGCTGTTTTGCACTATGCACTCTTTTTAATTAATAAAGCACTTTAAGAAGACCTGTATGAGCTCTGGTAATTGGAACTCCATCAGCTGCTCCAAGCACATAACGCTGCAGACTGTGTGCAAACAAACGACTATATATATATATATATATATATATACTAGCAAAAGTGTGCCCGTTGGTGCACAGTAGGTTTTTTATGTGTTAATTTTATTTAGTTTTATTTGCTGGAGTGTTAGTTACATATATTGATTAAAATATATGTGTAAGCTACCCGCCACTTACAAGGCCCTCCATATTAGGGTAGTCCTATCTAAGAATGACATATTTTAAGTAATAATGCTGTTATTTTTGTAGTGTAATTATGTATTAGATAGGTTTTTTCCTAATGATAACTTCCCGCGGCACTTGGAGCCTTTCCCGGTAGTTCCGTCTTCCAGGGGTAGTTTGCGGCTGAAAACCAGGCTCCGCCGCGAGTGTTGGGAGGCTCCGCGGGCACTTGGAGCCCTTCCTGGTAGTTCCGTCTTCCAGGAGAGAGAGACAGACCAGGTGCTGTCAAGTTGTATACATACAATACTGTACACACATTAACTCCCTCCTCCAGCTAATCCCCAGGGCTCTCAAGCAGGAACAGGCAGCGTCTCAATACCTAGCAACAGCAGGGATTGCCCACCATTTCTATAGGCAATGCCTTCTCTCCCAGTTAAACGGAACACTATTGGCTTTTACCTGGATTATGACCAATGTGGAAGGGCTTTGTTAGATGCTGTAGTTTACACACATGCGGCAGTAAGGAGGAACCTGGTGCTTGTTAAATATGAGGTATTCCTATTGGCTGCTAGAATACAGTCGGCCACTATTACAGTAATTTACAGCAATTTATAATGATAGTACTAACCTGGAAGCTGATCATTGTGAGCACTGCTGCTAACAGAATAGGAGAAAGAGACACAGAGAGAGAGACAGACAGACAGACAGAGAGAGAGACAGACAGAGAGAAAGACAGACAGAAAGAGAGACAGACAGAGAGAGAGACAGACAAAGAGAGAGACAGACAGAGAGACAGACAGACAGAGAGAGAGAGAGACAGACAGACAGAGGGAGAGACAGAGAGAGGGAGAGACAGACAGAGAGAGAGACAGACAGAGAGAGAGAGAAACAGAGAGACTGTTCAGTAAAGCAAAAAACTAATAACATTTAGACACTTACCAACATAAGAAGGAAACTTCCCTTCAGGGGAAGTCTTTCAGTAAAGCAGTGTCATTTGGCCACGCCAGCCCACTCCCACAACACATTGTATCAGGATGTGAAGCTCTCTCCCACAAATTTAGTTGCCCTTCTCTGAAATGCCTCAATTTCCAAGATGTCCCTTTTGTATATGGGATTCCAAAACTGCACCGCATATTCCAAATGAGGCCTTACCAGTGCCTTGTAAAGAGGGAGAATAATATTTTTCTCTCTTCAATCTATTCCCCTCTTTATACAAGAGAGTATCTTGCTATGATATCTATATCATTTGACATTTATTCTATGCTACTGTAAGTAGTTGTTAATACTGATGGAAAAATCGAACAGTTTCTTATATCTCATTTTTACGGGTTGTTATAATTTGACTGTATATGTCAAAAAAACGAAATACAAGTGAAGTGAAAAACAATGTTGCATAATTATTTTAAAGCTCTTAAAATCTGTGTAAGCACAGGAACTGAGTCCTGCTGTGATTTATGTGAGCTGGTAAATTATATGTTTACCTTTCTCTTCACTTTGATTGGAAATTCACCATAGCAACAGTCATATCAAATATTCCTTATCAACCTGTTGTGTACAAACTCTACCAACACCTCAGTGCTGAACACATTACAAATAAAGATTGACCACCTGCTTTCGATTCTTTTATTTTTTGTTACAAAAATGTCCTTTAATTGTACCCTTGAGCATTTACAACAAGTTTATTGCACTGGACTTGCTAATATTGCAACATCTAGTTCTAAATTTCTTTTTTGCTTAGCAACATTTTATTTTCTAAAAAAATCATGTCATATTGTATTACAGTCAAAATAAACCTACAGTAAAATTCAGTTGCCACTTTAGCTTCTGTAGAGATAATTCCTCTAGGAATCCTCTGTTCCTTAAAGGGCAAGTTCAGCCCTAAATTGAAAACTTACATACAGGTAAATCACCCCCCAAAACCCTAAATGGTAATAGTTTGAAATCTGAAATATATAAGTCTAACCTGAAATCCTGCACAATGTCCTGTTTCCCCTGTTTCTGCTTCCTGGTTCTTCCAGTTAACAACTGTCAGTTATGGATTTGACAGTTGACATCACATCCAATGACTGAATGTTAATCCCCTAGCTGCCTCTTCTGAGCATGCCCAGGCTCATTACAGGTATCTAAATTGCTCAGTTTCCATGAGGCATCCAGAAGCATAGCAGGCATACAGTAATGAATTTATAGGACAAACTATGATATATCAACATATTTTAAAGAGGCCATTCTTTCTAAAAGATGTTCTTGTGAGGGTGGAGTTATCCTTTAATGCCAAAGAATGTTTACTTTATAGGTTTCAAACTAAAGAACTTCACTACATCAGTTCCCTCTCAGTCAAGAATAGAGAAGTGTCTCTGTTATTTATTTTAACCAGTAATTTTTTTTCTTGATCACTGCAAATTTAAGAAACACAGATAATATAACCTGTGTAAACGACAACTGTAACAGGAAAATACAATAACAACAAAAATATAAATATTCCACAATATAGCGAAAATCCGCAGGTTCCTCTCTCTCTCTCTCCAGACTACCGTTATGCTTATGCATGCTCTCATACTGTCTCGTCTAGACTATTGTAACCTACTACCTACTTCTTACTGGTCTTCCTGCTTCCCACCTCTTTACCCTTTAGTCCATACTAAACTCTGCTACATGTTTTATTTTGTTCTCTAATAAAGAGGACTTCCCATTAAACATTGCATTGTATACAAAATCATTCCCCCAACCTTTAAAGGGTATCTCCACTCATATTAACAGGAGTGATATTTTGCCCTATCTAGGATCCTTTGTTGGGCTTGGTGGTTCAAATGCTACAGGTAGTGGGGGCCGGTATCACCTACAAGTTTGATATCCGTTTGGGTCCTGTGAAACATGTAGATATATGAAAGGATTATATGCTTATATGTTTTTGCATTGTTTGGACCCAGAGAAATAAGCCCCCAGGTGTAGGCTTGATTTATTTTGGTGTGGAATATTTATATTTTTGTAGTTGTTGCATTTTCCTGTTACAGGTGTCCTTTACACAGGTTATATTATCTGTAAGGGGGAAAAAACTACATGATAGAAAAAAATGCACCTTCATTTTCCTGTTACACAGTGACTGTACGGCACCTACTCTCAAATCACTGGGAAGTTTTATCTTTGGATATTTGATGTACAAAACTGTCTGCTTCTATATTAAACTAAAGTGACAATGTTTTTGGACAAATAAATTGCCAGGTAGTGGACACTGACAGGCTTTTTCAATAAAAGGTGCAACATTTTGCCTGAGCTGTTACTTTGCCTTAACTGAAAAGTTGGTAACTTTTCATTGGTTTACTACAGACCAAAAACATTTGATAACATATGATCTGATTGGGTGCATTTTGCACCTCTTATTGAATAAATGAGTGGGAATTCAGTAACTTTTCACTAATTGCATCCTGGAAATAGTCAGTGATGACTAGTAGTTGCAATAAATACTACAATGGCAGTATTAGCAAACTCACTACAGCAACAGGCAATTGTGAAAAGTTGCTGCAGTCCTTCTCATTAAAGACTGTTAAGCTAGGTACACACAGTACCGATAAAGCGACTGTATCGAGGCTTTATCGGTACTGTGCGTACCTAGCTTTCCCGAATGAGTGCGCGGTCGCCGAATGTTTGGGTCGGCTGAGCACTTTTTTGGAAAAGAGGGAAAATTTCCCTTGGCTGCGGCAGACTCCCTATCGGGGAGTCTGCCGCAGCCAAGAGAACCCTCGGGACTTTGTGTACCTGTCTGTCATCTATCAAAAATCTGTCAAGTGTGTACCCAACTTTAGGCACAGCCTTGAACTATAAGCTTGCAACATGTCTAATCAGAACAACTATCAGCAATAAGTGGCTGCAAGACATCACCCCCATGTAACTTAATCCTTAAATTGATTGCTGTTTAGGATGAACATTTGGATTTAACATTTTAAACATTATTTAGAATAAGAAGAAGCAATTCTCAGTGCTGCAACACAAATGTATTTTACAGACAAACAGTACAGAGTGGGTGCAGTTAACACCCACACTAAGTGAGTCTAATCAGGCTCAGTAAACTGAAGGGAGGGTTGTTCTTTTTTTTTTTTTTTTACATTTTGTAATATGCCAAGAGCAGTGACACTGAGGGTAGGAACTGAGTAATAGGGCAGCCATTAACTTGGAAGTTCCTGTGGATTTGAAAATGGAAAAATGTAGAATAATGTAATACAAATCTTATTTCATTTACATTTCCTTTTTCAGTAAGTTATGTGTAATGAGACGCATTGTTTTTTTCTAAATACATACAAGTCTTTTTTAAAAACCTTGATTAATTGTCATTGTGTAACAGAGTGCCAACATTTTATTTGCAGGATTTGAACTGATCCATTTGTTTTAATAGGCTGCTAATTTGTGCCCTTATTGTAGGTATAGGTATATGTCTGAAACAGATCTAATTGTAGGTATAGGACAGACAGAGGGAGAGAGAGAGACAGACAGAGAGAGAGACAGACAGAGAGAGAGACAGACAGACAGAGAGAGAGACAGACAGACAGAGAGAGAGACAGACAGAGGGAGAGACCTTATTCACAATATACTTAGAATAGTTAGCGCAACAGGTAAATAGGTCCCTTAGGATCAATTAAATAAGGTATTGAGTGTGGATTCTCATATTATATGCTGATCTCCCAGCATCAAGCCAACACATCCAAATAAGGATAGTAATGCATTGACTATCCAAATGGTCTCACTAATTTCTAAATGTCTTCTTTTGTTATCTTTCCTGTACTAAAACTTGTACACACATCCGATATATCATGGCTTGGGGTCGTGATATGCGCCCTATCGGACATGTGTTTGGATTTTTGGACCTTTAGTCCAAAAAGTCACCCAAAACTATTCTCCCCTGTTCCAGGTGGCTAATAGGTCAGTAACTAATTCTGGAGGTTAACCCAACGTAATTAACGATAATTCTGCTTAGCCTACTACTGCTAGCTATGTGGAAAGGCAATATATTTTTCTTGTAGCTTTGAAAGAAAATAAAATATTGAATTAAAATATTGGATAGCATCTCCAAGCACAGATGCCTTTCCTGAAAGTAGTACTATTTAGTAATTATACAGTCTTAAAGAAAAAAGCTATCTAACTTCTGCTGGAGGATTCAGTATTTAGGTTTGATTTCCTTCTACAATAAAGAGAAATAAAAACTATTCTAGGACACCTTGTTAAGTAATATATAGCAACTGTGCAATTAATATAGCCATCAGACCCTGCAGCGGAGAAATTTCAAGTAATTATTTAAAGATAATTAATGATGAATTACTGATTCAAGCAAGCATTAGCTAGTAATCTGGCTCAATAAAGCATCCAATTAATTCTGCACCTTGATAATAGTTGTCTTTAAAGACCCTCTTTTTGTTTATTCTTGATGCTATTTTTTAAATTTATTTTACATCTACGGTACATATGTCTATGCATGTTTTAGGGTTTCCAAGGAGCCATATAATGGTAAATGCCACAAAACCTGCATAAATTGTGCTTCCAAAATAACATAAATGTATTGTTTTTAGGGCACTAGAAAGAAAACAAGATAAAACAATTTGATCAGACTGCCTGGGAATAAAAGGGGTTTTAATTAAAATTATGTGTCCATGCATTTTAAAAGCATAGTCCAAATTGTTAGGAATTTATAGTTCTGTAAACTCTGCAGATCTTTAAATAAAATTAAGTCTGGGCTCACTGGGTAATTTCTGCATTTCCCAGGACACTTAATATAGCCTTGAAAACAGGTGGGGGACTATTTAAGGCTATAGCACTCCAGTCATACCATGCAATCTCAATCTTAGGCATTCATAGGTTTTAAAACAGCATTTTAGACTATGGATTGCAGGGTGGTTAAATGTTAGAGACCCCTGTGAACCACGCACTGACCTGGTAGAAGTGCGCTGTGCTACAACTGTACAAAGGAGATGTAAATGTCAGGGTAAATGCAAAAACTGACCTACCAGGGCTGAATGTGTTTAAAGGTTAAAATAATTATCCACATAAAACAGAATCAACCTCCCCCCAGCTAAGCAGGATGCAGACGAAGCTTTTTATTTCACTATTCAAAGTGACATCTACAGAAGGGTGTCTGGAATATGAATACAAAAACCATTAAAAAATCCTTATAAAAGGGCAATTTCACGTCTCATTACCAGCTAAATTACATTTCCTTGGGGAAACAGAAGTAGCCCTTTCCCGTTGTTTTATCAACAGAGTGAACTGCTTCTAAAAATCATCTGACAGCTTGTCCAGTCTCCAGCAGTAGAATCCTGGCTAGCAGCAAATGTGGCCTTTTTACACTCCTCAAACTACCCTTTAAGTGGGTCACCATACACGTTTGCTGAGCTCATTTAATTAGATAGCAATAAACAAGGGTTCTTTTACATTACATTTTGGGAAAATTCAGATGAAATTTGTATTTATAAATGATCAGAAAGCACACAGTTTAAGAAGCATGTATAGATCATGAGGCATACTATGCTAAAAGGGGATCATATTGGAAGTAAGTGATTAAACCAAACCAAAATACATATTTGCATTGAAAAGAGGTAGACTACAGCTTCCCAATGTTTTAGGTTAGTACTGTGGCATTGTTAGCTCACAGGGTTGCTCATCAGGGTTTAGGAGTTTTTTCCCCACTAAGGTTATAAACAATAATCCATCACTCTATTCTTGCTGTTGGGGGAACCAGATACTGGCCCCCAACAAAGGGACTTGGGTAGTGATTCTATGACTTGTAACCCAGCATTACTATGATTGGAAGGATTTTATTAACATAGTAACATAGTATTAGAGGTTGAATGAAGTCCATTAGTCCATCTAGTCCAACCGTTTCAGCCTACTCATCAGCCCTATTTAACAGTTGATTCAGAAACTTTTTAAAAGTACAACACAACATTTTGTTTTATAAAGTCCAAATTAAAATATATTTTCCAATGTTGGAAAGATTACAGAACACATAAAAATGTAGGTACCAGGAAAAAACACTGCTTTTAGATATACATAGACGGCCTTATAACTGACGTATAGAGGTGCTCTGAGAACGCATAGTGATTCCAACAACTAACTTGAACTATGGTCAATTATATGAAATTAATACTCCTGTAGGAAGTCCTTACCCCCAATGTAAGAATACAAAAACAAAAGTTAAACATGTTTCTGAATGGATGTAAAAACAAATATTATAGCCTCTATTCTCAGGAGTCTTCTATGTCACAAACCATAGGTGGCTATAGATGCCTGTATTCATATATAAATGCTCATTACTGTATTCCTTTGGTAGCATTTGCTTTACAGTATTATAAATGCAGTTTATTAGAAGTATACAGAATATTGATGTACATAATATAAATAGATTGCTTGCATCCCCTCATATATATAGCTGAGGTCAATTTACAGTTTCCTAAAATTATGTGCCCTACCACCTGTAGTGCTTAAAACAACGTAGCAGTAACAGATAACATTAAAGTGGAGCTAAAGTCCCAAAACAACCCACCACCATTGGATGTATCCAGGGTGAGAACCTAAAACAGTGTGGGGTGTGGGGTGGGGGGGTTGATATAATAAAGATGGAGGCAGCTTAAAAACAGTGGATGGACCTCACCTTATATTATCTGTTCTTGTGATGCATTTTAATCACTTTGTGACTATTATGTTGATTACTGCATCAAAGGAGCTTGAAAGTTAAGATGGCCAAACACATGTGATTTCTATTGCATTGGTATCTGTCGGCATATTGCGATGGGACACACACAAATGGACCCGATCGATTGGTCAGCCATGCAGCTATACAGGGGCTGTGGTTTAGGCACTCTTTACTTAAAGTAAAGGGAGCCGGTACCGACAGATGGGAATGTAATGCTGAACGGACCACCCTGCCAATGTTGTTTCAGTAAGTCCCGACAGTCCACGTCTGGATTTACCAAAAATTGCTAATTTGCATGGACACCTTTAGTTTGTGCTTCATGTGCTTGATTTTAGGCCCTAAAATATATTGTCTTATTGTTTTGCACTTATCAGTCTGAAATGGGTAAATCAGATTGTTCATCTGGGAGCTCTAACTGTTCCCAATTTTTTCCGATCGGGACAGTGCTCACACACCCTTTTAAAAGGCATGTCCACCCGTTTTTTTAATTTTTGCTGTAGTGTAGGGCTCCCTCCCCCACCCCAACTCCTATAGAGTTTGTCCAGAAAACTCCCCCAATAACTACTTACATTACCATTTCCACCAGCGATCTGTCACAGCCCTCTGCTTGCATGAAACTGCAAGCATGGGGCCGGACTGGCAGCCGCATATGTGATTGGCTGAGAAGCAACCAATCACGGATGGGGCTGCGGCAGTGGAGAATGCCAAGGGAAAAAAGGTATAAGTAAGTATCGATTGGGGGAGTTCTGGACAAGTATAATATAGCAGTAGGGGCTGGGGGAGGGAGACCTACACTTCAGCAAAAGAAGTTACACTAGGGGGAGAGAAATCTAATATGTATTGAGAGAGAGGGAGGAAAAGGGGAAGGGCTGCACTAAGCATGTGCTTAGACAGGAGGCAGAGTCCTATTGGACTCGGCCAGGCTCCTGGTAGTCAGTTTTCTGGACTTTGTGGGACATTAATTTGGAGCAGAGATGTAAGGTGATGGTTTTTACACACTACACAGTGGGCAGAAGGGGAGAATTTGGTTTTGGGGGTGGACATGCCCTTTAAAGGCTGGTACCATAGCCGTAAATCAGTTAGGCAGGGTTCCAACACTAACACTTGATTCAAAATATACGCACCTCCTAGGTGTCCAATCCCTTCTGGCCACCTCTCTGCCAGAGAACAATACTCCACATGAAAAGAGTAGGGATGTCCATTCGTTATAGTATTGCAGATACATGCACTTAGCACTTTAATTAGGTCATATTGGTTATGTGGCATTAGATGGTTAATATATGTTTTGAATATGTTTGGTTGTTACTTAGGTGGAATAGAGGAGAAAAAGAATGAAACCAAGAAAAAAGAAAGCAAGTATCCTTCTCCACGAGTAGTACTTGCTGTGAAAATGGGGAGGGTTGTGAGTTTCATGTAAGCTGAATACTGGAAAGTACCACCGGAGGGAGCACTAGAAGAGGACACTGGGTGTTATGAAGGATGGACTGTAGGTGGCACAGTTGTGTAAGGGCTATAATAGAGGGTATTGTCACTACTCTGAACAATGATAAAGGCTAAGCGGCCAAAAGTGTGTGTTGTTGTATCTGCAATAAAATGGTATTACCCCTTGTTACACTATAAACGACTGGACATACCAATTCTTTACATTGTAGACAACTCTTGATTGTCTTAATCTAAAACAGCATATTGTAACAATGACTATAAAAGAGAGCACACTCAATGTGTTTTTGTAGTAGATAACATAGTAACATAGTAATTGAGGTTGAATAAGACATACGTCATCAAGTCCAACCATTCACTTTTTTTTTATTCACAACAACAGTTGATCCAGAGGAAGGCAAAAAACCCAGCAGTAAATGTATTAAGGGCATGTCACCCCCCAAACTGAAATTTAACCTCATACTGGCTCACTGGTAGTGTATAAAAATCCTTACCTTACATCCCTGCTCACATGGTTCTCCTGCTATGCCCCTCCAAAGTCGGAAACTGCAGTGAAGTAGGTCCCAGTGACTCATCCTGTGCCTGTCTCAGCCTCAACTTGAAAAGGTTTGAGGCATGCGCAGGAGAGTCCTCCCCCCTCCCTTTCCCTCCTCTCCGTTTTCCTCTCCTCCCCCTAGCTCCAAACCCTTGGTAATATTCTAGGTATTGGTCCCCCAGCCCAACCGCCATAATAGAATTTGAGAAAGTCCCCGATAGTTACTTACCTTGCCTCTCTCCTCCGGCATTCTGAGTAGAGCGGAAGCCGCTCCTGATTGGCTGCTCTCAGCCAATCAAAAATCCCGGAACAAACGGAACTCCCGCCAGCTGCTTGAGTTCCGTGCAAGCAGAGGGCCGGGCAGTCGGCGGAGGATAGATGTAGTAAGTAATAACTATCTGGGGGACTGTTCTCAAATTTTTTATGGCGGTTGGGGCTGGGGGACACCAATAACTACAATATATAAAAACTTGAAAAAAGGGGTGGACATGCCCTTTAATACCAGTAGTTCTCATATTTTTTAGTTTTATTTAGAAACTTATCCAGCCATTTTTTTAAAAGCTATTCAACTTGCCATACCACATCTGCTGGAAGACAGTTCCACAGTTTTCACCGTTCTCACTGTAAAGAAACCTTTCCTAACCTTAAGATGAAACTTCTTTTCTCCAACCTTAAAGATCTCCACGAGTCCTCTGATATGACTATTCATAAACAGTGCAGCGAGAGAGTTTATTGTATGGCTAATTAATATATTTGTATAAGCAGGGCCGGCCTTTGATATGGGCGAACTGTGCGACGACCGCACGGGTTGCTTTACACGAGGGAGGGCAGTGAGCGTATGGAGTCTTAGGTCACGGACCTGTAGCTCAAAGTTGTGCATCAGTGCCACAGCCCCCTAGTTACGGTCCTCCAGATTCAAATATATGATCAGCACCTCACCATACAAAGCCCCAACACATATAAGCTTTACTTAAGATATCTGTATGCTGTGCTGTTCTGTCTGTGCATTTAGTACATTAGTATCACCATATAACAAGCATTTGCACGATGAAGATATGAAAGACTAAGCATCATAACAAATCTCACACAGGGTGCTTATTATCCTAAGGCCGGGCCCTGTGTATAAGGTTTCATATCCCCACGCAAAGTCGCTGCTCCCAATGTAAACAGCCCTAACGTCTAATCTTCCTGCATAGTCAAGCCCCCCATTCCCTTTATTATTTTAGTTGCCCTTCTTTGAACGCTTCTATTTCCAAGATGGCCCTTTTTTATATGGGATTCCAAAACTTGCACCGCATATTCCAAATGGGCCTTACCAGTGCCTTGTAAAGAGGGAGAATAATATTTTTCTTCTCTTGAATCTATTCCTCTCTTTATACAAGACAATATCTTGCTAGCTCTAGTCGTGGCTGCCTGGCATTGTTTGCTATAGCTAAGTCTGTTATCTACCCGAACCCCCAAATCTTTTTCCGTTACAGATTCACTTAACACAGAGTTATTTTGTGTGTAGGTGGACACAGGGATTATTAAATCCCAAAGCATCACCTTACATTTATCAACATTGAATCTCATCTTGAAATTCTGCTGCCCATTTTGAAATCTATCAGGTCTGCTTGCAGCACTTGAACATCATTAATTTAGTGTAATCAGCAAACACAGAGACCTTGGTCTCAATGCCCCCTTCTAAGTCATTTATAACAAATTAAAAAGAAGTTGAACCACCCAGTACAACAAACCCTGAGACACTCTGCTTAGAACTTTAGCCCACATAAATGTAGCTCCATTTACCACCACTCTCTGATAACCAATTTCTATCATGAAAAATGTAATCTTCTAGGGCCAACCGTCTTTTCAGTTTACATAGTCGCCTAGGGGCACAGTATCAAAAGCTTTCACAAAATCCAGTATTACCATATCCATGCTGTGCCTGAATCTAAATTCTTACCCACTTCTTCATAAAAAACCAAAAAAGTTGTCTGGCATGATCTATTCTCATAAATCCATGCTGACACTACTACAATAAGTCAGTTCTGGAGACAAAGTCAGGATATGAACGTAACAACGTTTTCCAGCATTCTACCATTGATGTTAGGCTACAGGTCTATAGTTACCAGCTGTGAACGACTACTTTTTTTGAAATTGGTATTACATTAGCTTTTTTCCAATCCAGCGGCCACTCCAGACCAAAGTGAATCTGAAAAGATGAGATGAGTTCTAAATAGAACTGAACTAAGCATTTTTAAATCCGAGGATGCAACCATCTGGTCCTGGGGCTTTATTGATATTTACTTTGTCTAATTGTTTCTGTACCATATCCTCCGTCAGCCAATACTCCTCATTTCTCCCCTGCATATTATTACAATCCCTGCTGTAAGGACTAGGATTCTTATAGAGAAAATGTAAAAAACGGTTTAGCGGATTACCCTTTTTGATCCTCTACAACCATCTCAGCCCCATTATTTAATGGTCCCACATTCTCAGTCCTCTTAAAACTTAAAAACATTTTGGGATTGGACTTACTTTGTTCGGCAATTCATATTTAATTTTCTATTTTACCTAATTTAATTGCTTCTTGCACTTTTTACAGCTTTATTACTGCTGTTGTGTTCCCTCTGGTTTCAAAATTGTAAAGCCTTTTCTTTTTTTTCCATTTCCTTTTTACCTGAGCATTAAGCCATGCAGGAGTGGTACAAATTTAGAAATGTTAAGTTTAATATCCCTTTAAAAGTCATCCACATCTGCTCAGTATCTTTACCTAGAACAATTTTTCCCAGTCTATGAGCGAGGAGTGATTCCTTTAACAAACTTAAATTAGCTTTCCTAAAGTTAAAAGTTTTTGTTAACCCAGTACCCTTTTTTGCAACCTATATTAAATGACACTATACCATGGTCATGTTCCCTAAGCTTCCCATACCTTCATTTCCAAAATGAGCTAATGGTTATTAGATATAACCAGACCAACAACCACTCTGTTTTTTTAAGAAACTTTGTACCTTTTGAGGTGCTGGCATTTCCCATACTCCAATCTATGTAGGGTAGTTAAAATCCCCCATAACCAAAACATGCTCAATACCAGCAGCTCGCCAACTGCATATGGAGATTCCACCTCTTCCCCGGCATTTGGTGGCTTATAACATACCCCAACAATTAATTTACCCACCTTCTTGCTACCTGTACAAGCTACCCATATTGTTTCTGCCAAGTTGTACCCCCATCTATTCCATCTTTTAGATTTGGCTGCAATTCCTGTTTAACATACATACAACCCCCCTGCTTCTTTTAACTTTGTCATGTATAGTATAGTATAGTATGTATAGTTAGTATAGTATAGTATTTGAGGTTGAATAAAGACATACGTCCATCCAGTCCAACCCATCTAGCAATATCCTCATTTCCTGCCTAACTGTTGATCCAGAGGAAGGCAAAAAAAAACCCACCAAATTATGAAGGGGGAAAAATTCTTCTGACTCCATGGCAATCGGAATTTCCCTGGATCAACTCTACTTTATGTATCAATACCAGTAACTTGCAACATTCCTTGTTTGCAGAAACTATCCAGGCTTCAACGTCACTGGAAGACAGTTCCATAGCTTTACCGTTCTCACAGTGAAAAACCCTTCCGAGCTTGAAGCCTAAACTTTTTTCTTCAAGTCTTAAGGGACGTCCTGTGTCCTTTGACATGTTCTATTGGTGAACAATGCCCCAGATAGTTTATTGGGGTCCGTTAATTATTTTACACAGTAATCATATCCCCACGAAAGCGCCTTTTCTCCAGCGTACATAATTGTAACCTTTTCAGTCTCTCTTCATATTCAAGCTCCCCAATCCCCTTATTAATTAGTTGCCTTCTCTGAACCCTTTCCATTCAAAGATGTCCTTTTTGTACACAGGATTCCAAAATTGCACTGCATATTCCAAATGAGGCCTTACCAATGCTTTGTAAAGAGGGATAATACATTTTCCTCCCTTGAATCCCATACCTCTCTTATACAAGACAATACCGCTGGCTCTGGCTGTTGCCGCCTGGCACTGCTTGCTACCTTAAGTTTATGCCACCAAAACTCCAAGATTCCCTTTCCACAGGGATTCACTTAACACAGAGTCATTTATAGTATCACAAGTTTTTAAGTCCAAAATGCATCACCTTACATTATCAACATGTCTAAATAAGGAGATCTTTCATATTTACTGTCCAGTCATGTGAATCATTAGCCACGTTTCTGTTATACCGATCACATCATACCTTAGAAAGCTATTAGATTAGTCCCCAGTTTTCCGCCAGACTTCTTTCATTTGTAAACATACATTTTAGATTATCAATTGATTTACTTCCATATTGAAAGTAAATGCCTCCTATCCTCAATGCTGTCCTCCCCCATCTTCTCCCTCCGTTGTGTCATTAGCCCCCTGAGCCCAACTTCTCTATCATCCCTGAGTAGTTCAACGTACCCCTCCCCCCATACCTAGTTTAAAATCCCTCCAACCCCCTACAAAACAGCTGCAACATCATCATTAAAGTGCAATCGTCTCTACTAAAGAGCCGTAGCCAACAGAAAAGTCAGCCCGGTTCTCGAAAAAACCCAAACCCCATCTCCTTAACCACCCTCCTAGCTACACATTTTTACTCCTAAGCTAAGTCTTCATAAGATGGCTACTTTATCAGAGTTGGCATGTTTTGTATTTACCAATACTAAATAATATGTATGTAGTATTATGCATTTTTAAATTTATTTAAAGTGCCACTTGAGTACGCAGCGCTCTACATTATAAAATACAGACAGGGATATTCAATAAAGTTCTTATTGTTTAAAATGGTGCTAATTACCCCAACCAATCAGATCTTATTAACATTGAAAGCTAAAATCTGATTGGTTGGGCAAAATTAGCACCATTTTAAACAATAAGAACTTTTATTGAATAACCCGAGAGTATGCAAACAAGGGGATAAGTGCAAGCAATTACACGATAAATAAAAATTAAATACGATTTCATACATAGGTTAAGAACACACACACACACACAATATTATATATATATATATATATATATATATATAATATATATATATATATTGTGAATAAATGATATAAGTGACGCATGCCTAGACACATTAGGAATGCGATCCCTGCCGCAAAGACCTTACAATCTAAATGGTTAATATCATGAATGTGGCTTTAAGACTAGAATTTGTGTATTGTGCATTGCCCTGCTAATATCCAAACAGGTTTTGCCCTTGTGCAAAAAACTATTTAGACATACAAGGATGGGTCATTAAACTGTGCTCACTCACCTTTATTAAATGGGTGCTTCCCAGGGTGGTGCTTTTTATAAGACCCTTTATGCTTGTGAAGATTCTCATCATCCAGGTCATGTTGTATTCAGTTAGAAAACTGGACTTAAAGTTTAGTTCTTGAAGATTTCACTATTAATCCGACTGGCTTTTAAAATTCAGAATAACTTGTACAAGAATCTTTTGGCAATATAAGTACCCTTGAAAGTTTCAATTAGCAATATGATAGCCAGGGTGTTAGGGACCATCTGAATGCAAGGTGGTGGATGAATTGAGGCTAACTGCCCAGGGTAGGTTTCAAACTGCATTGTAATTGCAGACAGTTGGTGTTGAACCCCCCCACCTCTATTAAGGCTTGGTTTCTTCATTTTCACATAAATGGCTCCTTGACACCAGTCATGTTTCCATTGTCATGATGTTGACATTACAATCTTTGAAGGAAGGCCTTTTCCCATTAGATGCAGGTACATGAGTCCTGAACTGAGGAATTTGTCTTCTGTGCTGGGCCATACGTTGGTACAATATTATAATTATATATATATATATATATATATATATATATATTATAAATATATAGTGTATGCAGTGTCGGATCCTCCGCTCTCATTCACAAACAGCCTGGGTGCTAGTGTAATCAAACGTATATGTAGACATAGATCACAGACCACTCCCAGGACTTTTATAATTTTTATAAGTATGTAGGATCATATACCTACGAGTTTCAGCCATTAACAAATAGGCCGTCTTCAGGGTTCATATACATAGTGTGTGTATATATATATATATTGTATATTATATGTTATATATATATATATATATATATATATATATATATATGAGCAGAAAATGACGCACTCACAGGTCTTAGCACTAGCAGCATAGCACAAAAAATATATTATTCAGCCAATTTTTTTCAACCTTAGGTTAGGCCGTCATCAGGATAGTCCACGGCCAAAAAAATGGCTGTGGAATAGCAATAGTTAGTGGAGTTGCACAAATTAAAATAGCCATGATTGGTTGTTATAGCGTGGTGAATGACAGGTAATCGTTGCTCATTGCATTAGGCATTGAAATAATTTGGCACTAAATCCTCAAAATCCACCCACGTTTTGGGTAGGTACGCATTTTTTTTTATCCTATACAGTATGTGTGTAATTTTAATGCTTTTCTTTTATCTTTGGTAATTTATCAAATTGATTGGGATTGTAGCACTTGAAAAATTTTACATAGGCATATTTTAAAATAAAAACAAAGGCCTGTGTGCAATTATTAGACTTAGCATAACCATACTGTATCTTATATCAATAGTATATAATTTTTATAAAAAGGTTTATCTCGTTGGGTGGGTATAAGCACATTTAAATATTCACCTGTTTTTAAGGTCACATCTTACATGACGACATCTTGAAATAGGAGTCTGATCAAATCTTGCAGGCACTGATGATTTTCGTTTTTTAATACATTCTTTACATCATGACTTTGGAAGCGCAATGGAAAAATTAATACAAAGGAACAAAAAAAGTAATTCGCCCGGCAGGAATACAGAAATTGTAAAAGCGCAGACAGCATAAAGAGGAGCAATGCCATTCACACACAAAGAAATTTGCTCATGTAGATGGCTGATTAATTGCTGGCCTGCCTAGTCGAAAACTGCAACAAGCTAGATACTGCCAGCATGCCATCTGTTACCATGGAAATGCACAATGTTCCTGTTTCTGACAAACCTTGAATGCTGGAAAGATTGTGCCATATGTAATAAGGCAAATTAGTTTTCCATATCATCTAGGCAAGGTTATATGAATATAAAGCACATATTCTAAATATAACCCCTAGCCTGTCATGAATAGAAGACACCTTTCACAAGCAGAAGCCACACTATTTTCACAAAAGTGTAGTGCAAGATTTTTGCATGCCGTTTTCTATGTCTGGAAATACAATTAACTCTTTCTCTGCTGAAATTCCTTCTGCATCAAATGTGGAATATGAAGAAAAACAGAAGAGAAGACAGAGAGCTATAATTAAAGAAATGTCTCAATTTTTATGGAAAATGTTTACTAGAGCAGGCTTGACTTCAGGAAAGACTGAAGAAATTCTGCACACCCACAAGTGCTCTACTTTTTTTGTGATTTAATATTGTGCTTGTGGGATTCACCTACTAGTGGACTTATAGTGGTGTTATTAAAGTCATGCTAAACTGGACGCAAAAGTGATATTAATCGCTTACGGGAGTGCCATGGGTGACTTTTGTGAAACCCATGCAGCTGGTGTTTAATCTGGTATTAAAGTCACCTTAGTTAAAGAGTTAGCATAACTTTAAGACCAGAATAGAGCACTTGCCATACTTATTTAATGTCCCCATTACTGCTCCAGTTTCTCCAACTGGAATTTTTCTTTTGTTTTATAAAAATTGTTAGGTGTTATTCATTGATTTAAATGCAAGCTTGGGTGTGTTTTTTCATTTACACACTAGTTTAGAGATTATTATTTTCATATTCTGGAAGCCCCAAAACCATAGGTAAAGGTCAATGCAGATTTTAGCAATGCCAAGTGCTAAGCCTAAAAACAGCAACATCTTAAGAATATGTTATTCCTGATGTCATATGTATAACATGGTGATGTTAGATGACTTCAAATGCTTCTACCTTGCTTGACGATTAATGGTTTTCATATGTAGACACATACTTTATTCTCTTTCCCCAATTACATAATATCTACAGTTGATAACTCATGTATTTATTCACAGAGGGAACCTATTTGTCAAATACAACCTTGCCAAAATATATTGCATTATGTAAAGTACTGCTTAAGGATAAGTAACTATACAATGAAGTTAGGGTTAATTCAAAGCATCAGTTTAAAAAAAAAAATTGCCATATTTCCCCCCCCCCCAGCCCCTCCAGAGCCTACCTTTGCAGAGTTAAAGTTGCTGACATCTTTGTTGTCTGTAGGTGATTACTTAGATCCGCCCCTCCATTATGTTCATGTAGATGCTGTATGGCTAGCCTAATGGGTAATGCACGATCGCTCTGTGTGCTCCGTGCACATATGCATTGACATCACGGCACGCGGCGCCAGCTCAATCACACGCGCACACGTCCATGCATGCAATGATGTCACGCGCAGTGCGCTTGCGATTCATGTGCACGCATGGCGGACGCGTGCGCACGGAGCCCATAGAGTGATCGTGCATACCAAATGAGGCTAGCCAATAAGCATCTACAATGAACATCTCGGAGGGGCGGATCTAAGTAATCACCTACTGACAAACAAGATGTCAGCAACTTTAACTCTGCAAAGGTAGGCTCTGGAGGGGCTTAGAGGGGGCAATTTTTTTTAAGCTGATTGCTTCCAATTGTCCCTAACTTCATTTTATAGTATACTTATCCTTTAATAAATATAAAAAACACGCAAACATTTTGTAATTGGCATTTCAGAAAAAAAAAAATTAAATCCTAAAAAGCCACGTGGCATGTGAGAACCTTTTGAGTTAAAGGAGAACTAAACTTACATTTTTTAAACCTAATGTGACGTTTTCTCCCCAGAACCCATACATTGTAAGATTCTTCTCTAGTAAGTTGCATTTAGTACATGTGAAATAAATTCTGTAAATAAGAAGGTTTCAATGTTGTTGCCAGTACAACCCACAGAACATGAAGTCATCAAAGAACCACGCCCTCTGACAGTATTACTGTATCTATGCACAGAGTATTTTTATACAGATGTTCCACACCAATATGGAATCTGATAAGACTTTGAAAGCTGTTGTTACCCTGCATATGTATTTACCAGTCAGTGTGAGTTGCTGGAAATAAACTGCAGGGTAACAAGCAGCTTTCAAAGTCTTATCAGAGAGTTCCATATTCCATTTTTTTTTATTATTCTTTCCAAAGTTTCCAAATGTACCTCAATAATTCTTATTCAGTGTTGGTGCACGGGGTAAAGTACCAGTTTAAAAATGCTCAGTTCAGAAGATCACAAGTTCAGTACCCCAGACTTTTTTTTGTTTCCACTATGTAGTAAAGATTCTACATGTACCAGTGATCTATAGAGTATCTCTATAGAGATATGTAAGAGCTCTGCTTTTAGCAAGACAGAGTAAATGTACAAGTTGTAGGTTCTAGTCCCCAAATTACCTTTTTTTTTTTTTTTTTGCTGAAATGTTAGTATTTCGTTTCTACAATCCATGCTATCTATGAGTGCAAAGATTACTTTTCTATTTGTATGTAAAGTAGGATTATATCATTGTTAGGACAGGAGCATTGAATGTGTTTGAAAAAACAAAAAACTAAAATCCCTGTTCTGTGTCAGGGAGAGGGAGGATCTCTGTGGTGTAATGTGATTGGCTGTCGCTTCTAGGAGCAAGGTTTCAACTTCCTTGTTTTGATCTGTTGAGAAATACAGAGCATGTGCCTGTATGCAGACCACTTAGCTAGGGGTTTAACTAGCTAAGGTGGATTGTGGGAGCTGACCCCTAGTACTCACAGGTTGTTTTCATAAATCACTCAATGGCCACAGCAAAGGGAGTGGTGAGACACAGCTGCTTATTTTTGTGAATGTGCTCTGTCTATTGGAACAATGTTGTCTGGAGACGTAGTTCTCCTTTAAAAAGCTCTTGCAAGAAAATATTTTGAAAAGGTGATTAAATGAGATTTAAATGAGATTTTGGCTGTGATTAAGGATAGTCAAGCAGTATATTATTTTATAATAATTAGGAACACACAACTCATACCTTCTAAAACACCTTGATACTACCTACATTTCACCTGCATCCACAAAGTTGGCGGGGTGTTGTATATTCTAAAATCCATAAGCAAGTGTCCATAGACAAACTTTGCCTTTAACCAAAAGTGCTAAAAAACATTTCTCTTGAGTCTCTCTTCCTACAATAAACAGCCTTGTTAAAATGATTACAATTATATTAAAAACAATACATAACACATTAATGGAGTGATCGCAAAGCAATCAAGGCAACACAATACACATTTTGTATTTAGTTGATAAGTCTGTAACATTTGTAAGTTGGTTTGCTTACATTTCCTGTCTTAAATTTGAGGCTTAGAGAGGTGTTTAAAATATTACTGCTGATGACGGTTATGAAATTATAACTGTAGGTCCTTTCAGAAAAACCCAAGCAAGTAGAGTTTGATGATTTTTTCTGAAATATACAGCAGGTGGCCATAAGAGTCATTCATGACATGTTCTGAAGTTCTAGTGAGCAGCGTTATTATTTATGAAGTAAAGAAAACACATGTAATATAGGCAGAACAACCTTTTAAGACACAAATGGCAATCACCTGTCCCCCTCTAGAGTTTATCCAGTTTTATTGCCTTTTGATAATTGAAAATAGACCAAAATGTTTATCCCTTATATTATATAAATATATTTATATCTCTAGGAGATTGCATTGAGTTTTTAGGAGCTACCAATGTGGGGGGGTATAGGATTTACATATAGGAAAGTTGTGTATGTATGTACTATCTCACTATTACCATTTAAATGACCATCAGTAAATGTATTAAAGAATAGCCATGACTTATATTAGGTACAACACAAAATATACAAAATACATAAATTTACTTACAGAGTGAGATCCCTATTTGAACATGGCATGGTCAAATGGCAGCTTAAAACCACACACCCTGAATCTGCTCCATGTGAAGGAAGTGTAATCCAAAAAGTTTCTGTTGCTACACAGGTTAGACGTTAGGACCTTCCAGACTGGGGTTACCTTGTGGTTGGAGAAGGCTTTTCATTCATGTGATCACAGTAATGTATACTAAAACCCCTTTGTTTATAAAAGTATGCCAGTGTGCAGTAATATGATATTGTAGGGGCCTAGGAATGTGCATTGATTATCGTTTCTATGTTTGTATAAATGTTTTGACCAGATCAGTAGCACTTCCGCTAAATGTAGTTGTAAATTAGCCTAATTGGAGAGTGCTTCCACATTTTGTATTGTATGTATTATTGGGGGCTTGGTCAACTCCTCCATGTGGTAATAGCACCCCCAACACGCCCTTTAATGGGAGGTCCTCTGCCTTTAATTAAAGCAACTGGATGGCCTCTTCCCTCATTTTAAAAAGCCTAAGGGTGAGGGGAGGGAGAGAGAGAGCCTTGTTATATGGATCCAGTGTGTAAGAATGAGAAATGCAAAAGTTTGCTATCGTAATTGAAGTAAAAGAAATTGAAAAGGTTAGACGTTAGACCTTCCAGACTGGGGTTACCTTGACGTGTTGGAAGGCTTTTTCATTCATGTGATCACAGTAAGTATACAAAACCCCTTGTTTATAACAGTATGCCAGGTGCAGATAATATGATATTGTATGGGGCCTAGGAATGTGCATTGATTATCTTCTCTATGTTTAATATATATTATTTTTTTTTTGCACAATTAAACTACACCCTGCATATTATCTTGCTAGAGCCAAAAATAGCTCATTCAAAGTTCTTACATCAGCCTTCACCCTATCACTAGAGATGGTCGAAACTCATTAGTTTTATTCCGTTTTCGGATTCCCGGATTTCGTGAAAATCCTGAAGATTTGAAAATCTGAAACCAGAACGAATTTTCAATAATTTTCAAATGTACGGAGCTATTTTCCATAATTTTTGAAAATATCCTCGAACATTCGAAAATCCTCGATTTCCAATGGTATTTTCGAGGATTTGTGAACGTTTCATGCTATTTTCGAAAATTATCGAAAACAGCTCCGTACATTCTCTCAAAAGTCCCGAAATCCGGACAATCAGATTTAGGAACCGAGGAGTTTCGTGTTGGATGCGGGTTTGTGTCGGACCCGGATCCCATCTCTATCTATCACGTCCTCTCAAAATCCCTAACCAGATGCTAAATAATTGTCAGCTGACATGACTGCAATGCTTATTTTGACTGACAACTTTGCATCTGTATTGCAGTTGGCTGACATTGCTTAATGATCTGCAAAGGCGGACTGTTAAACATTATTTCACAAACATGGCCTGTTTTCCCCCAACTGTGGGGGTCTCTGTTTCCTCATACACACATTGCACACACCCCTCGCCTCCCCAGAGGTTAGAAAAGGCTGCTCTGTGATTACCAAACAGCCTGTCAGTGGCCTTCATTGGGGGACTGCCTGGAAGTAAGCTTAAATTCTCTTCCTGAACTTCTCTTAATGTGCCTCAGCCCATTATATAGATTGCTGTTATTGCACCAGCTTTTACTGTTATATTTCTTCTACTCTTTCTTGTCCTAGGACCAATTCTAACAATGCGATTGTTCTTTCTCTATTACTAACTACTGGCATACTGACTTAGGCTACATGTCTTGCCCTAAGTGTTGATATTGTTGTTAGAATTTTTTTTATTTTTTTGCTGTGGAGGACCATCTTTCAGTTCACAATATCGAGATATAAAATAATTCATTTTGACTGATCTTTTGTAGTTGAGTGACTAAAATCTGCCATGTCTCTGGACATAGTAATTGCCTTAAAAAATATTTAGGACCATTTGGAACAAAACAGTTATTTTCTGTGGAGCTGTGGTAAAGAGAGAGAGCTTACAAGGGAGAGATCAGGGGAGAGAGGGAGAGCTCGGAGAAAGGAATAAGAATGTCCAGGGAGTGGCTGAATATGAGAAAAACAGAATTCAAGTAGCATGTATAAATAAGACAAACAGAGTGAGACCTAATAATAAGGATGATTCCAGAAAGCAGAGAGGTAAGAATAAAGGAGAAATGTAAACAACAGAAAGTAAAATCTGTTTCAGGCATATCTATAGATACATTAAGATCTGCTTCAGACATATACCTATACCTACAATAAGATCCGTTCAGACATATACCTATACCTACAATAAGATCCGTTCAGACATATACCAATACCTTCAATAAGATCCATTCAGATATATACCTATACCTACAATAAATTTTGTTCAGACATATACCTATAACTACAATTAAATCTATTATTGCACCAGCTTTTCCTGTTATATTTTCTTCTACTCTTTCTTGTCCTAGGACCAATTCTAACAAAGCGATTGTTCTTTCTCTATTACTAACTACTGGCATACTGACTTAGGCTTGTCAGCTACATTTCTGCCAACTAGTACACAATGAGATTTGCTGCCACAAAGCACAAGTTAAATAAAAAGAACATCAGCCATTATGGAGCTCTGGTCTTGCCCTAAGTGTTGATATTATTGTTAGAATTTTTTTTATTTTTTTGCTGTGGAGGACCATCTTTCAGTTCACAATTAGAGATGTCCGAACTTCGAAAAATCCGGTCCGCTCGAGGATCCGCGGATTTTCGAAAAAATCCGTAAATTCGAAAATCCGCGAGCGGACCCGTTAAAACGTATTAAAATGAAAGTTCGGCAAAATCCGCATTAAAAGTGGTCTAAATAGCCTTGGTAATGTACACTTAATCACTCAGGGACCTGGGTAATGTCCTTAGAAACACGTATCAATGCCTACAATACCTAAAAATTACAGTCCGCTAGCGAGAACGGTATTTTTCGAAAATACGAGGATTTCCGTAAAAACGAGGACCTCCGTAAACCCGCGGATCTCCGAAAAATGAGGATTCCCGTAAAAACGTGTAATCATGTTAGCTGCCATTGGCTAATTTGGGTCATGTGGCTTGCTCCGTCTTGAAAATAATCCCCAAAAATTCAAATTTACAAGAATTTCTCGTTTTTACGAAAATTCTCGTAATTACGAGAATCCGCGTAATTACGAGGATCTTCGGTTTTTCCGGGTCCCGGAAGATCGCAGATTCTCGTAATTGCGGAGATACTCGTATTTTCGAGAAAAAAAATCCGCGGTTCGGAAGTTCGGAAGGCAGAAAATCCGGAATAATCCGCCGGCCATCTCTATTCACAATATCGAGATATAAAATAATTCATTTTGACTGATCTTTTGTAGTTGAGTGACTAAAATCTGCCATGGACATAGTAATTGCCTTTAAAAAGATTTAGGACCATTTGGAACAAAACAGTTATTTTCTGTGGAGCTGTGGTTAAGAGAGAGAGCTTACAAGGGAGAGATCAGGGGAGAGAGGGAGAGCTCGGAGAAAGGAATAAGAATGTCCAGGGAGTGGCTGAATATGAGAAAAAGAGAATTCAAGTAGCATGTCTAAATAAGACAAACATTAGAGTGAGGCCTAATAATAAGGATGATTCCAGAAAGCAGAGAGGTAAGAATAAAGGAGAAATGTAAACAACAGAAAGTAAAATCTGTTTCAGGCATATCTATAGATACATTTAGATCTGCTTCAGACATATACCTATACCTACAATAAGATCCGTTCAGACATATACCTATACCTTAAATAAGATCCATTCAGACATATACCTATCAGTACAATTAGATCTGTTTCAGACATATACCTATACCTACAATAAGATATCTTTCAGACATATACCTATACCTACAATAAAATTTGTTCAGACATATACCTATACCTACAATTCAATCTGTTGCAAACATATACCTATACCTACACATATGATCCATTCAGACATATACCTGTACCTACAATAAGATCCATTCAGACATATACCTATACCTACAATAAGATCCGTTCGGACATATACCTATACCTACAATAAGATCTGTTTCAGACATATACCTATACCTACAATAAGATCCGTTCAGACATATACCTTATACTACAATTTAGATCTGTTCAGACATATACCTATACTACAATAAGTCGTTTAGACATATACTTATACCTACAATAAGATCTAGTCAGACATATACCTTATTACCAACAATTAGAGCCGTTAGACATATACCTATAACCTACAATAAGATCCGTTCAGACATATACATATACCTACAATAAGATCTGTTTCAGACATTACCTATACACAATTAGAGCCGTTCAGACATATACCTTACCTACAATAAGATCCGTTCGACATATACCTATACCTACAATAGATCTGTTTCAGACATATACCTATACCTACAATTAGAGCCGTTCAGACATATACCTATACCTACATAAGATCCGTTCGGACATATACCTATACCTACAATAAGATCTGTTTCAGACATATACCTATACCTACAATAAGATCCGTTCAGACATATACCTACACCTACAATAAGATCTGTTCAGACATATACCTATAATAAGATCCATTCAGGCATATACCTATATCTACATTACGATCCATTCAAACGTATACCTATACCAACAATAAGATCTGTTTCAGACATATACCTATACCTAAAATAAAATCTGTTCAGACATATACCTATACCTACAATAAGATCCGTTTAGACATATACCTACACCTACAATAAGATCTGTTCAGACATATACCTATATCTACAATTAGATCCGTTCAGACATATACCTATACCTACAATTAGATCTGTTTCAGACATATACCTATACCTACAATAAGATCTGTTTAGACATATACCTATACCTACAATAAGATCTATTTCAGACATATACCTATACCAACAATTAGAGCCGTTCAGACATATACCTATACCTACAATAAGATCCGTTCAGACATATACCTATACCTACAATAAGATCTGTTTCAGACATATACCTATACCTACAATTAGAGCCGTTCAGACATATACCTATACCTACAATAAGATCCGTTCAGACATATACCTATACCTACAATAAGATCCGTTCAGACATATACCAATACCTACAATAAGATCCATTCAGACATATACCTATACCTACAATAAGATCCGTTCAGATATATACCTATACCTACAATAAGATCCATTCAGACATATACCTATTAGGGATGGCCGGTTCGCGGATCCGAACCCGGATCCGCCGCGGATTTATCCCGTTCGCGAACGGCGGATTTTTCCGGATTTTCCGCCTTCCGAACTTCCGATTCGCGATATGTCTGAATGGATCTAATTGTAGATATAGGTATATGTCTGAACAGATCTTATTGTAGGTATAGGTATATGTCTGAATGGATCTAATTGTAGATATAGGTATACGTCTGAACGGATCTTATTGTAGGTATAGGGTATATGTCTGAACGGCTTTTGAGGTATAGGTATATGTCTGAACGATCTTATTAGGTAGAGTTATCGTGACGATCTAATTGTAGGTATAGGTATATGTCTGAACGGATCTAATTGTAGATATAGGTATTGTCTGAACAGATCTTATGTAGGGTATAGGTATATGTCTGAAGGATCTTATTGTAGGTATAGGTATATGTCTGAACGGCTCTAATTGTAGGGTATAGGTATATGTTTGAAACAGATCTTATTGTAGGTATAGGTATATGCCTGAACAGATCTAATTTAGGTATACGTATATGTCTGAATGGGATCTAATTGTAGATATAGGTATATGTCTGAACAGATTCTTATTGTAGGTATAGGTATATGTCTGAACGGATCTTATTGTAGGTATAGGTATATGTCTGAACGGCTCTAATGTAGTATAGGGATATAGTCTGAAACAGATCTTATTGTAGGTTATAGGGATATGCCTGAACGGATCTTTTTGTAGGTATAAGAATATGTCTGAATGGTCTAATTGAGTATAGGTATGTCTAAACAGATCTATTGTAGGTATAGGTATATGTCTGAATGGTCTATTGGAGGTATAGTATATGTTGAAACAGATCTTATTGTAGGTATAGGTATATGTCTGAACGGCTCTTATTGTAGGTATAGGTATAGTCTGAACGGCTCTAATTGTAGGTATAGGTATGTCTGAAAACAGATCTTATTGTAGGTATAGGTTATAGTCTGAACGGATCTTATTGTAGGTATAGGTATATGTCTGAACGGCTCTAATTTAGGTATAGGTATATGTCTGAAACAGATCTTATTGTAGGTATAGGTATTTATGTCTGAACGGATCTTATTGTAGGTATAGTATATGTCGAACGGCTCTAATTGTAGGAAGTATTGTCTGAAACAGATCTTATGTAGGTATTGGTATATGTCTGAACGGATCTTATTGTAGGTATAGGTTATGTCTGAACGGCTCTAATTGTTGGTATAGGATATGTCTGAATAGATCTATTTGGAGGTATAGGTTATGTCTAAACAGTTATTGTAGGTATAGGTATAGTCGAAACAGATTAATTGTAGGTATAGGTATATGTCTGAACGGATCTAATTGTAGATATAGGTATATGTCTGAACAGATCTTATGTAGGTATAGGTATATGTCTAAACGGAATCTTATTGTAGGGATAGGTATATGTCTGAAAAGATTTTATTTAGGTATAGGGATATGTCTGAAACAGATCTTATTGTTGGTATAGGTATAGTTTGAATGGATCGTAATGTAGATATAGGTATATGCCTGAATGGATCTTATTATAGGTATATGTCTGAACAGATCTTATTGTAGGTTGTAGGTATATGTCTGAACGGATCTTATTGTAGTTATAGGTAATGTCTGAAACAGATCTTATTGTAGGTAAGGTATATGTCTCGAACGGATCTATTGAGGTATAGGTATAGTGTCTGATGGATCTTATTGTAGGTACAGGTATATGTCTCAATGGATATATGTGTGTTGGTATATGTTTGCAACAGATTGAATTTGTAAGTAATGTTATCTGAACAATTTATTGTAGGTAGGTATATGTCTGAAAGATATCTTATTGTAGGTATAGGTATATGTCTGAAACAGATTAATTGTACTGATAGGTATATGTCTGAATGGATCTTATTTAAGGATAGGTATATGTCTGAACGGATCTTATTGTAGGTATAGGTATATGTCTGAAGCAGATCTAAATGTATCTATAGTATTGCCTGAAACAGATTTTACTTTCTGTTGTTTACATTTCTCCTTTATTCTTACCTCTCTGCTTTCTGGATCATCCTATTTAGGCCTCACTCTAATGTTGTCTATTTAGACATGCTACTTGAATTCTCTTTTCTCATATTCAGCCACTCCCTGGACATTCTTATTCCTTTCTCGAGCTCTCACTCTCTCCCTACTCTTTTTCCCCCCCCCTTGTAAGCTCTCTCTCACCACAGCTCCACAGAAAATAACTGTTTTGTTCCAATGGTCCTCTCTTTTTAAAGGCAATTACTATGTCCATGGCAGATTTTAGCACTCAACTACAAAGATCAGTCAAAATGAATTATTTTAATCTCGATATTGTGAATAGAGATGGCCGGCGGATTATTCCGGATTTTTGCCTTCCGAACTTCCGAACCGCGGATTTTTTTTTCTCGAAAATACGAGTATCTCCGCAATTACGAGAATTGCGATCTTCCGGGACCCGAAAAACCGAAGATCCTCGTAATTACGCGGATTCTCGTAATTACGAGAATTTTCGTAAAACGAGAAATTCTTGTAAATTTGAATTTTTGGGGATTATTTTCAAGACGGAGCAAGCCACATGCCCAAATTAGCCAATGGCAGCTAACATGATTACACGTTTTTACGGGAATCCTCATTTTTCGGAGATCCGGGGTTTACGGAGGTCCTCGTTTTTACGGAAATCCTCGTATTTTCGAAAAATACCGTTCTGCTAGCGGGACTGTAATTTTTAGGTATTGTAGGCATTGATACGTGTTTCTAAGGACATTACCCAGGTCCCTGAGTGATTATAAGTGTCATTACCAAGGCTATTTAGACCACTTTTAATGCGGGTTTTGCCGAACTTTCATTTTAATACGTTTTAACGGCGTCCGCTCGCGGATTTTCGAATTACGGATTTTTTCGAAAATCCGCGGATCCTCGAGCGGACCGGATTTTCGAAGTTCGGACATCTCTAATTGTGAACTGAAAGATGGTCCTCCACAGCAAAAAAATAAAAAAAATTCTAACAATAATATCAACACTTAGGGCAAGACCAGAGCTCCATAATGACTGATGTTCTTTTATTAAACTTGTGCTTGTGGGCAGCAAATCTCATTGTGTACTAGTTGGCAGAAATGTAGCTGACAAGCCTAAGTCAGTATGCCAGTAGTTAGTAATAGAGAAAGAACAATCGCTTTGTTAGAATTGGTCCTAGGACAAGAAAGAGTAGAAGAAAAATAACAGAAAAGCTGGTGCAATAATAGATTTAATTGTAGTTATAGGTTATGTCTGAACAAAATTTATTGAGGTAAGGTATAGTCTGAAAGATATCTTTTAGGTATAGGTATATGTCGAACGGTCTTATTGAAGGTATAGGGATTAGAGATGTCCGAACTTCGCAAAATCGGTCCGCTCGAGGATCCGCGAATTTTCGAAAAATCCGAAAATTCGAAAAATCCGCGAGCGGACCCGTTAAAATTAAAAATATCCTTGAAATAACGAGATTTTTCGTATTTTCGAAAACTTTCGAAATTACGAGTTTTCACGTATTTTTCGGGAATTTTCGAAATTACGAGGTTTCAGTATTTGGAAAATAGTATTTTCGAAAATACAGTAATCCTCGTAATTTCGAATATTTTCGAAAATACGTATTTTGAATTAAGGAGAAACCTTGTATTTCGAAAATTTTCGAAAATACAGTGTTTCCCGTATTTTCCGGAAATTTTCGAAAATACGTGAGAAACCGTAATTTCGAAAATTTTCGAAAAATACGAAAAAATCCGCGAATCGGAAGTTCGGAAGGCGGAAAATCCGGAAAAATCCGCCGTTCGCGAACGGATAAAATCCGCGGCGGACCGGTTCGGATCCGCGAACCGGCATCCCTAATAGGTATATGCTGAATGGATTCTTAGTTAGGTATAGGTATATAGGTATTATTGAACGGACTATTGTAGGTATAGGATATATCTGAATGGATTATGTGGTATTGGTATATGTCTGAACGGATCTTATTGTAGGTATAGTATATGTCTGAACGGATCTTATTGTAGGTATAGGTATATGTCTGAAGCAGATCTTAATGTACTATGATATGCCTGAAACAGATTTACTTCTGTTGTTTACATTTCTCCTTTATTCTTACCTCTTGCTTTCTGGAATCATCCTTATTATTAGGTCTACTCTGTTTGTCTTATTATACATGCTACTTGAATTCTGTTTTTCTCATATTCAGCCACTCCTGGACATTCTTATTCCTTTCTCCGAGCTCTCTCTCTCTCCCCTGATCTCTCCCTTGTAAGCTTCTCTCTTTACCAAAGCTCCACAGAAAATAAATGTTTTGTTCCAAATGGTCCTAAATATTTTTAAGGCAATTACTATGTCCAGAGACATGGCAGATTTTAGTCCACTCAACACTAACAAAGATCAGTCAAAATGAATTATTTTATATTTGATATTGTGAACTGAAAGATGGTCCTCACAGCAAAAAAAATAAAAAAAATTCTAACAACAATATCAACACTTAGGGCAGACCAGAGCCCATAATGGCTGATGTCTTTTTATTTAACTTGGCTTTGTGGCAAAACTCATGTGTACTAGTGCAGAAAGTCAGTAGCCAGTAGTTAGTAAAGGAAAGAACAATCGCATTGTTAGAATTGGTCCTAGGACAAGAAAGAGGTAGAAGAAATATAACAGTAAAAGCTGGTGCAATAACAGCAATCTATTAATGGGCTGAGGCACATTAAGAGAAGTTCAGGAGAGAATTAAGCTACTTCCAGGCAGTCCCCCAATGAAGGCCACTGACAGGCTGTTTGTAATCACAGAGCAGCCTTTTCTAACCTCTGGGGGGGCGAGGGGTGTGTGCAATGTGTGTATGAGGAAACAGAGACCCCCACAGTTGGGGAAAACAGGCCAGTTTGTGAAATAATGTTTAACAGTCCGCCTTTGCAGATCATTAAGCAATGTCAGCCAACTGCAATACAGATGCAAAGTTGTCAGTCAAAATAAGCATTGCAGTCATGTCAGCTGACAATATTTAGCACCTGGTTAGGGATTTTGAGGAGGACGTGATAGATAGGATGGGATGGGTCCGACACAAACCCGCATCCAACACGAAACTCCTCGTGTTCCTAAATCTGATTGTCCGGATTTCGGGACTTTGAGAGAATGTCGGAGCTGTTTTCGATAATTTTCGAAAAATAGCATGAAAACGTTCACAAATCCTCGAAAATCCATTGGAAATCGAGGATTTTCGAATGTTCGAGGATATTTTCAAAAATTATGGAAAATAGCTCGTTACATTTGAAAATTATTGAAAATTCGTTTTGGTTTTCGATTTTCAAATCTTCAGGATTTTCACGAAATCCGGGAATCCAAAACGGAATAAAACTAATGAGTTTTGAACACTCTCTAGTGATAGGGTGAAGGCTGATGTAAGAACTTGAATGAGCTATTTTTTGGCGCTAGCAAGATAATATGCAGGGTGTAGTTTAATGTGCAAAATAAAAAAAAAAAAAAATATATTATATATATATATATAATATATATTTATATACACTACAAAGTGTGCCCATTGGTGCACAATGGGAATTATGTGTGTGTATGTTTGCTATGTGTGGATATAGAGGATATAGAATCTTTACACGGGTATATTTAAACTGTTCTCAGATGTCACCAGCTTCCAGAGGAACCAAATAGGATAATTCTGCAGGTCGAGAATAGACCAGGTAATCCTGCTACACTGTGTGGTTGAATCTAAATATGCTAGGTTAATACTTTAGTATTCAAGTGGTGATGGTACCTCATATATTATAACATAAAGTACCTCACGCATCATGTTATTATAATAGCATTGCCCTAATAACGTATAAAACAACATTTCTCATTCCCAGTTACTCAAAGAAATGGATTTATCCTTTATATACTCTTTTATACAGATCTAATTGAAAAAAAAAAAATGCTTCCAGAGCAATTTTTAAAACTGATAACGTTTTTATTTCAGTATTACAGTAAATCCTTGGTATACCTGCCTGGCTTTACACTAAGCAAAGGATAAGACTGCCAGCAAGCACGTTCATCCCAACCATTAATAGTGGCTGCCAATTTCAAATTGTTCTAGCCAATCAGTCCACTCCCTAGTTACCCTATCAAATGGATCAGGTTTAAAAATAGGTTTGGCCATTGGGCCTGGTTAGAGCTACTGAGTCTAATTGGGGAATTTCATCTGCAGGAACAAGGACAGGAGGATTTAATCAATACATATCAGTGCAGCCTCCATAGCTAAAACAGGGAGAAATAAATGGTATTACAAGCCCATGCTGCCACCAATTTGTATCAGATCACTGGTCCCCCCCCCCCTTTTTTTATTGAAGGATTATGGGTAAGCATTGACATAGTGGGTTACCGTATATACTCGAGTATAAGTCGAATTTTCCAGGCTTTAAAATTAGCCTGAACCCTAACCTCGACTTATACTCGGTCAGTCCTAAATTTTAAATAACCAAATTCTGCAATTGCGTATAGTAACCATAGGTGGCGGCTGTGTTCCCTGCATAGAAGCTACAAGGAGCTAGATCTGCCTCTACACTTCCTGCTTCCCTGTGGGGCATGGCCTGCTGGACTCACTCAGCACTGTCACGACTCGTCCTTCCTCTGGATGCTGTAGAATCTGATGGGTCTCCCCTCATTTTGGGGCAAAAAACATCTGCCTGTACGTGCAAATGACAGCTTGAAACTACAGTCTCATGGTGACTTTTTTAACTTTGGATCAAGAGCCTTTAACTATATGGGGGTCGAGGGCCCTTTACAATATGGGGTTTCAGGAGAATTGTCAAATTTGGTAAGCTTATTAAACCGTTTTACTGAACCTTGCAACTCACATGTTAGAATGAAACTCCCAGCCAACAAAGCATGCTGGGAGTTGTAGTTTCAAACATCTGGAGTGCCACGGAATTGTAGGGTAATGGTACTGGATTTGGCTATTACTGTATGGGATTCATGTATGGGAATTCTGCTGTTCATTTAAAGGGAAACTAAAGCCTAAAAACAACACAGAATCAGAAGGTAGTAGTGGTGATAATTTCTACCCTCGACTTATACTCGAGTCAATCCGTTTTTACAGATTTTTCAGGTACAAATAGGTACCTCGACTTATACTCGGATCGACTTATACTTATACTCGGGTATATACGGTACTCTGGTGGTTTGGCACAAAGCAGACAGTGCACATAAACAGGTTCCCCACATAACATGTGCAGCAATCAGGGGTGTCCCTGTCTATGGTGCACCACTATGAATATTGACCAGGCCTGTATAGTGTGTCCTTGTACGTTTGTGTACATTTATCTGTTGCCTCAGAGTTTGGATCCAATAAGGTAAATTGTCTGTCCAATAATCTGTCCTCCCAACAGGTAGTAACAGGATCTTATACACAGGATCTTGTAGACAGGATCTTATACACAGGATCTAATACACAGCGTTTATACACAGGGTCTTATACACATGATCTTATACAGAGGGTCTTATATACAGGATCTTGTGTTGTAGTCAATATCTCTCCAAAGCACACACTACAATCTACTTTTACTTTTTGTTCTCCTAGCCATAGAGAGCAGGGATGTCTTGTCTTTTATTACTCACTGATGCTACCTACAGGCTGGAAATGTTATATAAGGAGCCTTGGTGTATATGTCCATTACAATACACATCACATCCTGTGTAGCAGACAGAAACTTTTTCTGGATTACACTTCCTTTCACATGGAGCAGATTCAGGGTGTGTGGTTTAAGCTGCCATTTGACCATGCCATGTTAAAATAGGGATCTCAGCTCTGTAAGTAAATTTATGTATTTTGTATATTTTGTGTTGTACCTAATATAAGTCAGTGCTATTTTTTATATACATTTACTGATGGTCATTTAAATGGTAATAGTGAGATAGTACATACATACACAACTTTCCTATATGTAAAATCCTATACCCCCCACCACATTGGTAGCTCCTAAAAACTCAATGCAATCTCCTATGAAGATATAAATATATTTATATAATATAAGGGATAAACATTTTGGTCTATTTTCAATTATCAAAAGGCAATTAAACTGGATAAACTCTAGAGGGGGACAGGTGATTGCCATTTGTGTCTTAAAAGGTGTTCTGCCTATATTACATGTGTTTTCTTTTACTTCATAAATAATAACCGCTGCTCACTAGAGAACTTTCAAGAACATGTCATGAAATGACTCTTATGGGCCACCTGCTGTATATTTCAGAAAAAAATCATCAAACTCTGCTAATGGGTTTTTCTGAAAAGGACCTACAGTTATAATTTCATAACCGTCATCAGCAGTAATATTTTAAACACCTCTCTAAGCCTCAAATTTAAGACAGGAAATGTAAAGCAAACCAACATTACAAATGTTACAGACTTAATCAACTAAATACAAAATGTGTATTGTGTTGCCTTGATTGCTTTGTGATCACTCCATTAATGTGTTATGTATTGTTTTTAATATAATGTAATCATTTTAACAACAAGGCTGTTTATTGTAGGAAAGAGAGACTCAAGAGAAATGTTTTTAGCACTTTTGGTTAAAGGCAAAGTTTGTCTAAGGACACTTGCTTATGGATTTTAGAATATACAACACCCCGCCAACTTTGTGGATGCAGGTGAAATGTGGGTAATTATCAAGGTGTTTTAGAAGGTATGAGTTGTGTGTTCCTAATTATTATAAAATAATATACTGCTTGACTATTCCTTAAATCACAGACAAAAATCTCATTTTAAATCTCATTTAATTCACTTTTCAAAATATTTTCTTGCAAGAGCTTTTTAAAGGAGAACTAAAGTCTCCAGACAGCATTGTTCCAATAGACAGAGCACATTTACAAAAATAAAGCAAGCTGTGTCTCACCACTCCCTTTGCTGTGGCCATTGAGTGATTTATGAAAACAACCTGTGAGTACTAGGGGTCAGCTCCCACAATCCACCTTAGCTAGTTAAACCCCTAGCTAAGTGTCTGCATACAGGCACATGCTCTGTAGTTCTCAACAGATCAAAACAAGGAAGTTGAAACCTTGCTTCCTAGAAGCTGACAGCCAATCACATTACAGCACAGAGATCCTCCCTCTCCCTGACACAGAACAGGGATTTTAGTTTTTTGTTTTTTCAAACACATTCAATGCTCCTGTCCTAACAATGATATAATCCTTACTTTCCATCCCAATAGAAAGTAATCTTTCTGCATCTCATAGATAGCATGATGTAGAAACGAAATACAACATTTCAGCAAAAAAAAAAAAAAAAGGTAATTTTTCTGGGACGAAACCTCCAAACCTTTACATTTACTCTGTCTTGCTAAAAGCAGAGCTCTTACATATCTCTATAGAGATACTATATAGATCACTGGTACATGTAGAATCTTTTACTACATAGTGGAAACAAAAAAAAGTCTGGGGTACTGAACTTGTGATCTTCTGAACTGAGCATTTTTAAACCTGGTACTTTACCCCGTGCACCAACACTGAATAAGAAGTTAATTGAGGTACATTTGGAAACTTTGGAAAGAATAATAAAAAAAAATGGAATATGGAACTCTCTGATAAGACTTTGAAAGCTGCTTGTTACCCTGCAGTTTATTTTCCAGCAACTCACACTGACTGGTAAATAAATTGCAGGGTAACAAGCAGCTTTCAAAGTCTTATCAGATTCCATATTGGTGTGGAGACATCTGTATAAAAAATACTCTGTGCATAGATACAGTGAATACTGTCAGAGGGTGTGGTTCTTTGATGACTTCATGTTCTGTGGGTTGTACTGGCAACAACATTGAAACCTTCTTATTTACAGAATTTATTGTACTAAATGCAACTTACTAGAGAAGAATCTTACAATGTATAGGTGTTCTGGGGAGAAAAACGTTCACATTAGGTTTTAAAAAATGTAAGTTTAGTTCTCCTTTAACTCAAAAGGTTTCACTGCTCACGTGGCTTTTTAGGATTTAATTTTTTTTTTTCTGAAATGCCAATTACAAAATGTTTGCGTGTGTTTATATTTATTAAAGGATAAGTATACTATAAAATGAAGTTAGGGACAATTGGAAGCATCAGCTTAAAAAAATTGCCCCCTCTAAGCCCCTCCAGAGCCTACCTTTGCAGAGTTAAAGTTGCTGACATCTTGTTTGTCAGTAGGTGATTACTTAGATCCGCCCCTCCGAGATGTTCATGTAGATGCTTATTGGCTAGCCTCATTTGGTAATGCACGATCACTCTATGGGCTCCGTGCGCACGCGTCCGCCATGCGTGCACATGATGTCACAGCGCATGCGGCGTGACATCAGTGCATGCATGGACGTGTGCGCGTGTGATTGAGCTGGCGCCGCGTGCGCCGTGATGTCATGCATATGTGCACGGAGCACACAGAGCGATCGTGCATTACCCATTAAGGCTAGCCAATCAGCATCTACATGAACATCTTGGAGGGGCGGATCTAAGTAATCACCTACTGACAAACAAGACATCAGCAACTTTAACTCGGCAAAGGTAGGCTCTGGAGGGGCTTAGGGGGGGAAAAAATATTGCAAGTTTTTTTTTAAGCGGATGCTTCCAATTAACCCTTACTTCATTTTATAGTATACATATCCTTTAAAGAAAATGTGCAATAGCGGTCATTGGAAAAGGGAAGATACAACAAATGTAAAGCTTATGTGCAAGGCCTTGCACTGTATTACAAGACTAAAAGGGGTACATGCATAATATATAATAATGTTCAAACTATCAATGGACTAATGCACATAAGGCCTTTTAAGGGAGTAATATGCACATAATAGTCATTTTTACCTGAGAAATTTCCAAGAACTTTTATCTAATGCATTGTTTTCCTAAAATAGTTGTTAGTAGCAAATTGATAAATTATGGAGATCTAGCTAAACATCAAGAGATTTTTATAAGCACTACTGACAGTATTGCCTACGCTAATATAACAATGTAAAGTGAACTTTTCACTGCAGCTCTCTGGCTATCAAGACGTGTCTCTATAAATTAAAAAGCAGCTATCACTATGGCAGTAGAGATGGTCGAACTATTGAAAGTTCGGTCCGTTTTCGAACCCCCGAACTTCATTTTAATACGTTTGTTTTAACAGGTCGCTCGCGGATTTTATTTCGAATTTACGGATTTTTTCAAAAATCCGCGGGATCCTCGAGCGGACCAGATTTTTCGAAGTTGGACATCTCTAATTGTGAACTGAAAGATGGTATTCCTCCACAGCAAAAAAATAATAAAAAAAAATTTAAACAATAATATCAACACTTAGGGCAAGACAGAGCTCCATAATGACTGATGTTCTTTTTTATAAACTTGTGCTTTGTGGCAGCAAATCTCATTGTGTACTAGTTTGGCAGAAATGTAGTGACAAGCCTAAGTCAGTATCGCAGTAGTTAGTATAGAGAAAAAATAATGCAGAAGTAGTTAGTATAGTTAGTAGTTAGTTAGTAGTTAGAAGTATAAGGAAAAAAATCGCCTTTGTTGTTAGAATGGAGTCCTAGGACAAGAAGAGTAGAAGAAAATATACATAACAGTAAGCTGCTGTGCAATAATAGATTTAATTTAGTTAGTAGTTATAGGTATATGTGCCTGAACAAAATTTATTGTAGGTATAGGATATATCTGAATGGATCTTATTGAAGTATTTGGTATAGTCTGAACGGATCTATTTGTAGGGTAGTAGGTAGGTATATGTCTGAACGGATCTTATGTAGGTATAGGATATGTCACTGAAGCAGATCTTATTAGATCGGTATATGCATATGATATAGATATGTGTGTGAAACAGATTTTACTTTCTGTTTGTTACATTTTCCTTTATTCTTACCCTCTGTTTCTGGAATCATCCTTATTATTAGGTCTCACTCTGTTTGGCTTTTATTTATACATGCTACTTGAATTCGTGTTTCTCATATTCAGGCACTCCCTGGACATTCTTATTCCTTTCTCCGAGCTCTCCCTCTCTCCCCTGATCTCTCCTTGTAAGCTCTCTCTCTTTACCACCGCTTCACAGAAAATAACTGTTTGTGTTCCAAATGGTCTAAATATTTTTAAGGCAATTACTATGTCCAGAGACCTGGCAGATATTTTAGTCACTCAACTACAAAAGATCAGTCAAAATGAATATTTATATCTCGATATTGTTGTGAACTGAAAGATGGTTCTCCACAGCAAAAAAAATAAAAAAAATTCTAACAACAATATCCAACTTAGGGCAAGACAATATGTAGCCTATAAGTCAGTATGCCAGTAGTTAGTAATAGAGAAAGATCAAACGCATTTGTTAGAATTGGCCTTGGACCTAGGAAAGAAAGAAGAAAGAGTAGAGAAAACTATAAAACAGTAAAAAAGCTGGTGCAAATAACAAGCAATCTATATAATGGGCGGGTGAGGCACATTAAGAGAAAGTTCAGAGGAAGAGAATTTAAGCTTACTTCCAGGCAGTCTCCCCCAATGAAGCCACTGCCAGGCTGTTTGGTAATCACAGGCAGCCTTTTTACCCAGCCTTTTCTAGGGGAGGCGACGTGCGGTGTGGTGGAGGCGAGGGGTGTGTTGCAATGTGTGTATGAGGAAAACAAGAGACCCCCACAGTTGGGGGAAAACAGGCCATGTTGTGAAATAATGTTTAACAGTCCGCTTGGCAGATCAATTCATTAGCAATGTCAGCCAACTGAATACAGATGCAAAGTTGCAGTCAAAATAAGCATTGCAGTCATAGTCATGTCAGCTGACAATATTTTAGCATTGGTTAGGGATTTTGAGAGGACGTGATAGATAGAGATGGGATCCGGGTCCGACACAAACCGCATCCAACACGAAACTCCTCGGTTCCTAAATGATTGTCCGGATTTCGGGACTTTTGAGAGAATGTACGGAGTTGTTTTCGATAATTTTCGGAAAATAGCATGAAACGTTCACAAATCCTCGAAAATACCATTGGAATCGAGGATTTTCGAAGTTCGCAGGATATTTCAAAAATATGGAAAATAGCTCATTACATTTGAAAATTATTGAAAATTCGTTCTGGTTTCAAGATTTTCAAATCTTCAGGATTTTCACGAAATCGGGAATCCGAAAACGGAATAAAAACTAATGAGTTTCGAACCATCTCTAGTGATAGGGTGAAGGCTGATGTAAGAACTTTGAATGAGCTATTTTTGGCTCTAGCAAGATAATATGCAGGGTGTAGTTTAATTGTGCAAAAAAAAAAAAAATAATATATATATAAACATAGAGAAGATAATCAATGCACATTCCTAGGCCCCATACAATATCATTATTCGCAAACTGGCATACTATAACAAAGGGGTTTTAGTATACATTACTGTGATCACATGAATGAATGAAAAGCCTTCCAACACGTCAAGGTAACCCCAGTCTGGAAGGTCTAACGTCTAACCTTTTCAATTTCTTTTACTTCAATTACGATTAGCAAACTTTTGCATTTCTCATTCTTACACACTGGATCATATAACAGGCTCTCTCTTCCCCTCAGCCCTTAGGCTTTTTAAAATGAGGGAAGAGGCCCTCCAGTGCTTTTATTATAAGGCAGAGGACCTCCCATAAAGGGGCGTGTTGGGGGTGCTATTACCACATGGAGGCTGACCCAGCCTCCCAATAAATACATACAATACAAGAAATGTGGAAGCACTCCAATTAGGCTAATTTACAACTACATTTAGCGGAAGTGCTAATGATCTGGTCAAAACACTTTATACAAACATAGAAACGATAATCAATGCACATTCCTAGGCCCCTACAATATCACTATTATCTGCACACTGGCATACTTTTAAAACAAGGGGTTTTAGTATACATTATGTGATCACATGAATGAAAAGCCTTTCCAACCAGTCAAGGTAACCCCAGTCTGGAAGGTCCTAACGTTAACCTGTGTAGCAGACAGAAACTTTTTTGGATTACACTTCCTTTCACATGGAGCAGATTCAGGGTGTGTGGTTTTAAGCTGCCATTTGACCATGCCATGTTCAAATAGGGATCTCAGCTCTGTAAGTAAATTATGTATTTTGTATATTTTGTGTTGTACCTAATATAAGTCAGTGCTATTCTATTATACATTTACTGATGGTCATTTAATGGTAATAGTGAGATAGTACATACATACACAACTTTCCTATATGTAAAATCTTACCCCCCACCACATTGGTAGCTCCTAAAAACTCAATGCAATCTCCTATGAAGATATAAAAATATATTATATAATATAAGGATAAACATTTTGGTCTATTTTCAATTATCAAAGGCAATTAAACTGGATAAACTCTAGAGGGGGACAAGGTGATTGCCATTTGGGTCTTAAAAGTGTTTCTGCCTAATTACATGTGTTTTCTTTTACTTCATAAATAATAAACGCTGCTCACTAGAGAACTTTCAAGAACATGTCATGAAATGACTCTTATGGGCCACCGCTGTATATTTCAGAAAAAATCATCAAACTGCTAATGGGTTTTTCTGAAAAGGACTACAGTTATAATTTCATAACCGTCATCAGCAGTAATATTAAACACCTCTCTAAGCCTCAAATTTAAGAAAGGAAATGTAAAGCAAACCAACATTACAAATGTTACAGACTTAATCAACTAAATACAAAATGTGTATTGTGTTGCCTTGATTGCTTTGGATACATCCATTAATGTGTTGTTATGTATTGTTTTTAATATAATGTAATCATTTAACAAGGAGTGTTTATTGTAGGAAAGAGAGACTCAAGAGAAATGTTTTTTAGCACTTTTGGTTAAAGCAAAGTTTGTCTATGGACACTGCTTATGGATTTTAGAATATACAACACCCCGCCACACTTTGTGGATGCAGGTGAAATGTAGGTAATATCAAGGTGTTTTAGAAGGTATGAGTTGTGTGTTCCTAATTATTATAAAATAATATACTGCTTGACTATTCCTTAAATCACAGACAAAAATCTCATTTTAAATCTCATTTAATTCACTTTTCAAATATTTTCTTGCAAGAGTTTTTAAAGGAGAACTAAAGTCTCCAGACAAATTGTTCCAATAGACAGAGCACATCACAAAAATAAAGCAAGCTGTGTCTCACCACTCCCTTTGCTGTGGCCATTGAGTGATTTATGAAAAAACCTGTGAGTACTAGGGGTCAGCTCCCACAATCCACCTTAGCTAGTTAAACCCCTAGCTAAGTGTCTGCATACAGGCACATGCTCTGTAGTTCTCAACAGATCAAAACAAGGAAGTTGAAACCTTGCTTCCTAGAAGCTGACAGCCAATCACATTACAGCACAGAGATCCTCCCTCTCCCTGACACAGAACAGGGATTTTAGTTTTTTGTTTTTTCAAACACATTCAATGCTCTGTCCTAACAATGATATAATCCTTACTTTACATACAAATAGAAAAGTAATCTTTGCAGTGCATCTCATAGATAGCATGGATGTAAGAAACGAAATACTAACATTTCAGCAAAAAAAAAAAAAAAAAGTGGAATTTGGGGACTAAACCTACAACTTGTACATTTACTCTGTCTTGCTAAAAGCAGAGCTCTTACATATCTCTATAAGAGATATATAGATCACTGGTACATGTAGAATCTTACTACTAGTGGAAACAAAAAAAAGTCTGGGGTACTGAACTTGTGATCTTCTGAACTGAGCATTTTTAAACTGGTACTTTACCCCGTGCACCAACACTGAATAAGAAGTTAATTGAGGTACATTTGGAAACTTTGGAAAGAATATAAAAAAAAAATGGAATATGGAACTCTCTGATAAGACTTGAAAGCTGCTTGTTACCCTGCAGTTATTTTCCAGCAACTCACACTGACTGGTAAATACATTGAGGGTAACAAGCAGCTTTCAAAGTCTTATCAGATTCCATATTGGTGTGGAGACATCTGTATAAAAAATACTCTGTGCATAGATACAGTGAATACTGTCAGGGGGTGTGGTTCTTTGATGACTTCATGTTCTGTGGGTTGTACTGGCAACAACATTGAAACCTTCTTATTTACAGAATTTATTTCAATGTACAATGCAACTTACTAGAGAAGAATCTTACAATGTAGGTGTTCTGGGGAGGAAAAAACGTTCACATAGTTTTAAAAAATGTAAGTTTAGTTCTCCTTTAACTCAAAAGGTTTCACTGCTCACGTGGCTTTTAGGATTTAATTTTTTTTTTTCTGAAATGCCAATTACAAAATGTTTGCGTGTGTTTAATTTATAAAGGATAAGTATACTAAAAATGAAGTTAGGGACAATTGGAAGCATCAGCTTAAAAAAAATTGCCCCCTCTAAGCCCCTCCAGAGCCTACCTTTGCAGAGTTAAAGTTGCTGACATCTTGTTTGTCAGTAGGTGATTACTTAGATCGCCCCTCCGAGATGTTCATGTAGAGCTTATTGGCTAGCCTCATTTGGTATGCACGATCACTCTATGGGCTCCGTGCGCACGCGTCCGCCATGCGTGCACATGAATGCAAGCGCACTGCGGCGTGACATCAGTGCATGCATGGACGTGTGCGCGTGTGATTGAGGGCGCCGCTGTGCCGTGATGTCATGCATATGTGCACGAGGCACACAGAGCGATCGTGCATTACCCATTAAGGCTAGCCAATCAGCATCTACATGAACATAATGGAGGGGCGGATCTAAGTAATCAACCTACAGACAAACAAGATGTCAGCAACTTTAACTCTGCAAAGGTAGGCTCTGGAGGGGCTTGGGGGGGGGAAAATATGGCAATTTTTTTTTTTAAGCTGATGCTTTTGAATTAACCCTAACTTCATTGTATAGTATACTTATCCTTAAGCAGTACTTTACATAATAGCAATATATTTTGGCAAGGTTGTATTTGCAAAATAGGTTCCCTCTGGTGAATAAATACATGAGTTATAAACATGTAGATATTATGTAATTGGGGAAAGAGAAATAAAGTATGTGTCTACATATGAAAACCATTAATCGTCAAGCCAAGGTAGAAGCAGTTTGAAGTCATCTGACATCACCATGTTATACATATGACATCAGGAATAACATATTCTTAAGATGTATGCTGTTTTTAGGCTTAGCACTTGGCATTGCTAATAATCTGCATTGACCTTTAACCTATGGTTTTGGGCTGTCCAGAATATGAAAATCATAATCTCTAAACTAGTGTGTAAAATGAAAAACAACCCCAAGCTTGCATTTAAATCAATGAATAAACCTACAAATTTTTAATAAAACAAAAGAAAAATTCCAGTTGGAGAGAACTGGAGCAGTAATGGGGACATTAAATAAGTATGGCAAGTGCTCTATTCTGGTCTTAAAGTTATGCTAACTCTTTAACTAAGGTGACTTTAATACCAGATTAACACCAGCTGCATGGGTTTCACAAAAGTCACCCATGCAGCTCCCGTAAGCGATTAATATCACTTTTGCGTCCAGTTTAGCATGACTTTATAACACCAGCTATAAGTCACACTAGCAGGTGAATCCCACAAGCACAATATTAAATCACAAAAAAGTAGAGCACTTGTGGCTGTGCAGAAATTTCTTCAGTCTTTCCTGAAGTACAGCAGCTGCTCTAGTAAACTATTTTCCATAAAAATTGAGACATTTCTTTAATTATAGCTCTCTGTCTTCTCTTCTGTTTTCTTCATATTCCACATTTGATGCAGAAGTGAATTTACAGCAGAGAAAGAGTTAATTGTATTCCAGACATAGAAAACGGCATGCAAAAATCTTGCACTACACTTATTGTGAAAATAGTGTGGCTTCTGCTTGTGAAGAGGTGTCTTCTATTCATGACATGCTAGGGGTTATAGTTAGAATATGTGCTTTATATTCATATAACCTTGCCTAGATGATATAGGAAAACTAATTTGCCTTATTTACATATGGCACAATCTTTCCAGCATTCAAGGGTTTGTCAGAAACAGGAACATTGTGCATTTCCATGGTAACAGATGGCATGCTGGCAGTATCTAGCTTGTTGCAGTTTCGACTAGGCAGGCCAGCAATTAATCAGCCATCTACATGAGCAAATTTCTTTGTGTGTGAATGGCATTGCTCCTCTGTAGTGCTGTCTGCGCTTTTACAATTTCTGTATTCCTGCCGGGCGAATTACTTTTTTTTGTCCTTTGTATTAATTTTTCCATTGCGCTTCCAAAGTCATGATGTAAAGAATGTTATTAAAAAACGAAAATCATCAGTGACCTGCAGAATTTGATCAGACTCCTATTTCAAGAGAATTGTCCATGTAAGATGTGACCTTAAAAACAGGTGAATATTTAAATGTGCTTATACCACCCCAACAGAATAAAACCTTTTTTATAAAAAATTTATACTATTGATATAAGATACAGTATGGTTATGCTAAGGTCTAATAATTGCACACAGGCCTTTTTGTTTTATTTTAAAATGATGCCTAATGTAAAATTTTTCAAGTCTACAATCCCAATCAATTTGATAATTACCAAAGATAAAGAAAAGCATAAAATTACCACACTACTGTATGGATAAAAAAAAATGCGTACCTACCCAAAACGTGGGTGGATTTTGAGGATTTAGTGCCAAATTATTTCAATGCCTTAATGCAATGAGCAACGATTACCTGTCATTCACCAGGCTATAACAACCAATCATGGCTATTTTAATTTGTGCAACTCCACTAACTATTGCTATTTTTCCACAGCCATTTTTTTGGCCGTGGACTATCCTGATGACGGCCTAACCTAAGGTTAAAAAAAATTGGCTGAATAATATTTTTTGGGCTATGCTGCTATTGCTAAGACCTGTGAGTGCGTCATTTTCTGCTCATATATATATATATATAATATATATATATATATATATATATAATATATATATATACATATATATATATTATATAACACACACACTATGTATATGAACCCTGAAGACGGCCTATTTTTTAATGGCTGAAACTCGTAGGTGATATGATCCTACATACTTAATAAAATTAATAAAAAGTCCTGGGAGTGGTCTGGATCTATGTCTACATATACGTTTGATTACACTAGCACCCAGGCTGTTTGTGAATGGAGAGGCGGAGAGCCGACACTGCATACACTATAATTATATATATATATATATATATATATATATATATATCTCTATAACTCTCTAACCTATATTGTAGCCCCAGTAGTGGCCCAGCACAGAAGAGCAAATTCCTCAGTTCAGGACTCATGTACCTGCATCTAATGGGAAAAGGCCTTCCTTCAAAGATTGTAATGTCAACATCATGACAATGGAACATGACTGGTGTCAAGGAGGCCATTTATGTGAAAATGAAGAAACCAAGCCTTAATAGAGGTGGGGGGGTTCAACACCAACTGTCTGCAATGTACAATGCAGTTTTGAAACCTTACCCTGGGCAGTTAGCCTCAATTCATCCACACCTTGCATTCAGATGGTCCCTAACACCTGGCTATCATATGCTAATTGAAACTTTCAAGGGTACTTATATTGCCAACAGATTCTTGTACAAGTTATTCTGAATTTTAAAAGCCAGTCGGATTAATAGTGAAATCTTCAAGAACTAAACTTTAAGTCCAGTTGATCTAACTGAATACAACATGACCTGGATGAATGAGAATCTTCACAAGCATAAAGGTCTTATAAAAAGCACCACCCTGGGAAGCAGCCATTTAATAAAGGTGAGTGAGCACAGTTTAATGACCCATGCCTTGTATGTCTAAATAGTTTTTGCACAAGGGCAAAACCTGTTTTGGATATTAGCAGGGCAATGCACAGATACACAAATTCTAGTCTTAAAGCCACATTCATGATATAACCCATTTAGATTGTAAGGTCTTTGCGGCAGGGATCGCATTCCTAATCCCCGAACTTCATTTTAATACGTTGTTTTAACAGGTCGCTCGCGGATTTTATTTCGAATTTACGGATTTTTTCAAAAATCCGCGGGATCCTCGAGCGGACCAGATTTTTCGAAGTTGGACATCTCTAATTGTGAACTGAAAGATGGTATTCCTCCACAGCAAAAAAATAATAAAAAAAAATTTAAACAATAATATCAACACTTAGGGCAAGACAGAGCTCCATAATGATGATGTTCTTTTTTATAAACTTGTGCTTTGTGGCAGCAAATCTCATTGTGTACTAGTTTGGCAGAAATGTAGTGACAAGCCTAAGTCAGTATCGCAGTAGTTAGTATAGAGAAAAAATAATGCAGAAGTAGTTAGTATAGTTAGTAGTTAGTTAGTAGTTAGAAGTATAAGGAAAAAAATCGCCTTTGTTGTTAGAATGGAGTCCTAGGACAAGAAGAGTAGAAGAAAATATACATAACAGTAAGCTGCTGTGCAATAATAGATTTAATTTAGTTAGTAGTTATAGGTATATGTGCCTGAACAAAATTTATTGTAGGTATAGGATATATCTGAATGGATCTTATTGAAGTATTTGGTATAGTCTGAACGGATCTATTTGTAGGGTAGTAGGTAGGTATATGTCTGAACGGATCTTATGTAGGTATAGGATATGTCACTGAAGCAGATCTTATTAGATCGGTATATGCATATGATATAGATATGTGTGTGAAACAGATTTTACTTTCTGTTTGTTACATTTTCCTTTATTCTTACCCTCTGTTTCTGGAATCATCCTTATTATTAGGTCTCACTCTGTTTGGCTTTTATTTATACATGCTACTTGAATTCGTGTTTCTCATATTCAGGCACTCCCTGGACATTCTTATTCCTTTCTCCGAGCTCTCCCTCTCTCCCCTGATCTCTCCTTGTAAGCTCTCTCTCTTTACCACCGCTTCACAGAAAATAACTGTTTGTGTTCCAAATGGTCTAAATATTTTTAAGGCAATTACTATGTCCAGAGACCTGGCAGATATTTTAGTCACTCAACTACAAAAGATCAGTCAAAATGAATATTTATATCTCGATATTGTTGTGAACTGAAAGATGGTTCTCCACAGCAAAAAAAATAAAAAAAATTCTAACAACAATATCCAACTTAGGGCAAGACAATATGTAGCCTATAAGTCAGTATGCCAGTAGTTAGTAATAGAGAAAGACAAACGCATTTGTTAGAATTGGCCTTGGACCTAGGAAAGAAAGAAGAAAGAGTAGAGAAAACTATAAAACAGTAAAAAAGCTGGTGCAAATAACAAGCAATCTATATAATGGGCGGGTGAGGCACATTAAGAGAAAGTTCAGAGGAAGAGAATTTAAGCTTACTTCCAGGCAGTCTCCCCCAATGAAGCCACTGCCAGGCTGTTTGGTAATCACAGGCAGCCTTTTTACCCAGCCTTTTCTAGGGGAGGCGACGTGCGGTGTGGTGGAGGCGAGGGGTGAGTTGCAATGTGTGTATGAGGAAAACAAGAGACCCCCACAGTTGGGGGAAAACAGGCCATGTTGTGAAATAATGTTTAACAGTCCGCTTGGCAGATCAATTCATTAGCAATGTCAGCCAACTGAATACAGATGCAAAGTTGCAGTCAAAATAAGCATTGCAGTCATAGTCATGTCAGCTGACAATATTTTAGCATTGGTTAGGGATTTTGAGAGGACGTGATAGATAGAGATGGGATCCGGGTCCGACACAAACCGCATCCAACACGAAACTCCTCGGTTCCTAAATGATTGTCCGGATTTCGGGACTTTTGAGAGAATGTACGGAGTTGTTTTCGATAATTTTCGGAAAATAGCATGAAACGTTCACAAATCCTCGAAAATACCATTGGAATCGAGGATTTTCGAAGTTCGCAGGATATTTCAAAAATATGGAAAATAGCTCATTACATTTGAAAATTATTGAAAATTCGTTCTGGTTTCAGATTTTCAAATCTTCAGGATTTTCACGAAATCGGGAATCCGAAAACGGAATAAAAACTAATGAGTTTCGAACCATCTCTAGTGATAGGGTGAAGGCTGATGTAAGAACTTTGAATGAGCTATTTTTGGCTCTAGCAAGATAATATGCAGGGTGTAGTTTAATTGTGCAAAAAAAAAAAAAATAATATATATATAAACATAGAGAAGATAATCAATGCACATTCCTAGGCCCCATACAATATCATTATTCGCAAACTGGCATACTATAACAAAGGGGTTTTAGTATACATTACTGTGATCACATGAATGAATGAAAAGCCTTCCAACACGTCAAGGTAACCCCAGTCTGGAAGGTCTAACGTCTAACCTTTTCAATTTCTTTTACTTCAATTACGATTAGCAAACTTTTGCATTTCTCATTCTTACACACTGGATCATATAACAGGCTCTCTCTTCCCCTCAGCCCTTAGGCTTTTTAAAATGAGGGAAGAGGCCCTCCAGTGCTTTTATTATAAGGCAGAGGACCTCCCATAAAGGGGCGTGTTGGGGGTGCTATTACCACATGGAGGCTGACCCAGCCTCCCAATAAATACATACAATACAAGAAATGTGGAAGCACTCCAATTAGGCTAATTTACAACTACATTTAGCGGAAGTGCTAATGATCTGGTCAAAACACTTTATACAAACATAGAAACGATAATCAATGCACATTCCTAGGCCCCTACAATATCACTATTATCTGCACACTGGCATACTTTTAAAACAAGGGGTTTTAGTATACATTATGTGATCACATGAATGAAAAGCCTTTCCAACCAGTCAAGGTAACCCCAGTCTGGAAGGTCCTAACGTTAACCTGTGTAGCAGACAGAAACTTTTTTGGATTACACTTCCTTTCACATGGAGCAGATTCAGGGTGTGTGGTTTTAAGCTGCCATTTGACCATGCCATGTTCAAATAGGGATCTCAGCTCTGTAAGTAAATTATGTATTTTGTATATTTTGTGTTGTACCTAATATAAGTCAGTGCTATTCTATATACATTTACTGATGGTCATTTAAATGGTAATAGTGAGATAGTACATACATACACAACTTTCCTATATGTAAAATCATTACCCCCCACCACATTGGTAGCTCCTAAAAACTCAATGCAATCTCCTATGAAGATATAAAAATATATTATATAATATAAGGATAAACATTTTGGTCTATTTTCAATTATCAAAGGCAATTAAACTGGATAAACTCTAGAGGGGGACAAGGTGATTGCCATTTGGGTCTTAAAAGTGTTTCTGCCTAATTACATGTGTTTTCTTTTACTTCATAAATAATAAACGCTGCTCACTAGAGAACTTTCAAGAACATGTCATGAAATGACTCTTATGGGCCACCGCTGTATATTTCAGAAAAAATCATCAAACTGCTAATGGGTTTTTCTGAAAAGGACTACAGTTATAATTTCATAACCGTCATCAGCAGTAATATTAAACACCTCTCTAAGCCTCAAATTTAAGAAAGGAAATGTAAAGCAAACCAACATTACAAATGTTACAGACTTAATCAACTAAATACAAAATGTGTATTGTGTTGCCTTGATTGCTTTGCGATACATCCATTAATGTGTTGTTATGTATTGTTTTTAATATAATGTAATCATTTAACAAGGAGTGTTTATTGTAGGAAAGAGAGACTCAAGAGAAATGTTTTTAGCACTTTTGGTTAAAGGCAAAGTTTGTCTATGGACACTGCTTATGGATTTTAGAATATACAACACCCCGCCACACTTTGTGGATGCAGGTGAAATGTAGGTAAGTATCAAGGTGTTTTAGAAGGTATGAGTTGTGTGTTCCTAATTATTATAAAATAATATACTGCTTGACTATTCCTTAAATCACAGACAAAAATCTCATTTTAAATCTCATTTAATTCACTTTTCAAATATTTCTTGCAAGAGTTTTTAAAGGAGAACTAAAGTCTCCAGACAAATTGTTCCAATAGACAGAGCACATCTACAAAAATAAAGCAAGCTGTGTCTCACCACTCCCTTTGCTGTGGCCATTGAGTGATTTATGAAAAAACCTGTGAGTACTAGGGGTCAGCTCCCACAATCCACCTTAGCTAGTTAAACCCCTAGCTAAGTGTCTGCATACAGGCACATGCTCTGTAGTTCTCAACAGATCAAAACAAGGAAGTTGAAACCTTGCTTCCTAGAAGCTGACAGCCAATCACATTACAGCACAGAGATCCTCCCTCTCCCTGACACAGAACAGGGATTTTAGTTTTTTGTTTTTTCAAACACATTCAATGCTCTGTCCTAACAATGATATAATCCTTACTTTACATACAAATAGAAAAGTAATCTTTGCATCTCATAAGATAGCATGGATGTAAGAAACGAAATACTAACATTTCAGCAAAAAAAAAAAAAAAAAGTGGAATTTGGGGACTAAACCTACAACTTGTACATTTACTCTGTCTTGCTAAAAGCAGAGCTCTTACATATCTCTATAAGAGATACTATAGATCACTGGTACATGTAGAATTCTTACTACATAGTGGAAACAAAAAAAAGTCTGGGGTACTGAACTTGTGATCTTCTGAACTGAGCATTTTTAAACTGGTACTTTACCCCGTGCACCAACACTGAATAAGAAGTTAATTGAGGTACATTTGGAAACTTTGGAAAGAATATAAAAAAAAAATGGAATATGGAACTCTCTGATAAGACTTTGAAAGCTGCTTGTTACCCTGCAGTTATTTTCCAGCAACTCACACTGACTGGTAAATACATTGAGGGTAACAAGCAGCTTTCAAAGTCTTATCAGATTCCATATTGGTGTGGAGACATCTGTATAAAAAATACTCTGTGCATAGATACAGTGAATACTGTCAGAGGGGTGTGGTTCTTTGATGACTTCATGTTCTGTGGGTTGTACTGGCAACAACATTGAAAACCTTCTTATTTACAGAATTTATTTCAATGTACAATGCAACTTACTAGAGAAGAATCTTACAATGTAGGTGTTCTGGGGAGGAAAAAACGTTCACATAGTTTTAAAAAATGTAAGTTTAGTTCTCCTTTAACTCAAAAGGTTTCACTGCTCACGTGGCTTTTAGGATTTAATTTTTTTTTTTCTGAAATGCCAATTACAAAAATGTTTGCGTGTGTTTAATTTATTAAAGGATAAGTATACTATAAAATGAAGTTAGGGACAATTGGAAGCATCAGCTTAAAAAAATTGCCCCCTCTAAGCCCCTCCAGAGCCTACCTTTGCAGAGTTAAAGTTGCTGACATCTTGTTTGTCAGTAGGTGATTACTTAGATCGCCCCTCCGAGATGTTCATGTAGAGCTTATTGGCTAGCCTCATTTGGTATGCACGATCACTCTATGGGCTCCGTGCGCACGCGTCCGCCATGCGTGCACATGAATGCAAGCGCACGCGGGTGACATCAGTGCATGCATGGACGTGTGCGCGTGTGATTGAGGGCGCCGCTGTGCCGTGATGTCATGCATATGTGCACGAGGCACACAGAGCGATCGTGCATTACCCATTAAGGCTAGCCAATCAGCATCTACATGAACATATGGAGGGGCGGATCTAAGAATCAACCTACAGACAAACAAGATGTCAGCAACTTTAACTCTGCAAAGGTAGGCTCTGGAGGGGCTTGGGGGGGGGAAATATGGCAATTTTTTTTTTTTTAAAGCTGATGCTTTGAATTAACCCTAACTTCATTGTATAGTATACTTATCCTTTAAGCAGTACTTTACATAATAGCAATTTATTTTGGCAAGGTTGTATTTGCAAAATAGGTTCCCTCTGGTGAATAAAATACATGAGTTATAAACATGTAGATATTATGTAATTGGGGAAAGAGAAATAAAGTATGTGTCTACATATGAAAACCATTAATCGTCAAGCAAGGTAGAAGCGTAAACAGTTTGAAGTCATCTGACATCACCATGTTATACATATGACATCAGGAATAACATATTCTTAAGATGTATGCTGTTTTTAGGCTTAGCACTTGGCATTGCTAATAATCTGCATTGACCTTTACCTATGGTTTTGGGCTGTCCAGAATATGAAAATCATAATCTCTAAACTAGTGTGTAAAATGAAAAACAAACCCCAAGCTTGCATTTAAATCAATGAATAAACCTACAAATTTTTATAAAACAAAAGAAAAATTCCAGTTGGAGAGAACTGGAGCAGTAATGGGGACATTAAATAAGTATGGCAAGTGCTCTATTCTGGTCTTAAAGTTATGCTAACTCTTTAACTAAGGTGACTTTAATACCAGATTAACACCAGCTGCATGGGTTTCACAAAAGTCACCCATGCAGCTCCCGTAGCGATTAATATCACTTTTGCGTCCAGTTAGCATGACTTTATAAAAACAAAGCTATAAGTCACACTAGTAGGTGAATCCCACAAGCACAATATTAAATCACAAAAAAGTAGAGCACTTGTGGCTGTGCAGAAATTTCTTCAGTCTTTCCTGAAGTACAGCAGCTGCTCTAGTAAACTATTTTCCATAAAAATTGAGACATTTCTTTAATTATAGCTCTCTGTCTTCTCTTCTGTTTTCTTCATATTCCACATTTGATGCAGAAGGAATTTCAGCAGAGAAAGAGTTAATTGTATTTCCAGACATAGAAAACGGCATGCAAAAATCTTGCACTACACTTTTGTGAAATAGTGTGGCTTCTGCTTGTGAAGAGGTGTCTTCTATTCATGACATGCTAGGGGTTATAGTTAGAATATGTGCTTTATATTCATATAACCTTGCCTAGATGATATAGGAAAACTAATTGCCTTATTTACATATGGCACAATCTTTCAGCATTCAAGGTTTGTCAGAAACAGGAACATTGTGCATTTCCATGGTAACAGATGGCATGCTGGCAGTATCTAGCTTGTTGCAGTTTCGACTAGGCAGGCCAGCAATTAATCAGCCATCTACATGAGCAAATTTCTTTGTGTGTGAATGGCATTGCTCCTCTGTAGTGCTGTCTGCGCTTTTACAATTTCTGTATTCCTGCCGGGCGAATTACTTTTTTTTGTCCTTTGTATTAATTTTTCCATTGCGCTTCCAAAGTCATGATTAAAGAAGTTATTAAAAAACGAAAATCATAGTGACCTGCAGAATTTGATCAGACTCCTATTTCAAGAGAATTGTCCATGTAAGATGTGACCTAAAAACAGGTGAATATTTAAATGTGCTTATACCCACCCCAACAGAGATAAAACCTTTTTATAAAAAATTATATACTATTGATATAAGATACAGTATGGTTATGCTAAGGTCTAATAATTGCACACAGGCCTTTTGTTTTTATTTTAAAATGATGCCTAATGTAAAATTTTTCAAGTGCTACAATCCCAATCAATTTGATAAATTACCAAGATAAAAGAAAAGCATTAAAATTACACACATACTGTATAGGATAAAAAAAAATGCGTACCTACCCAAAACGTGGGTGGATTTTGAGGATTAGTGCCAAATTATTTCAATGCCTTAATGCAATGAGCAACGATTACCTGTCATTCACACAGGCTATAACAACCAATCATGGCTATTTTAATTTGTGCAACTCCACTAACTATTGCTATTTCCACAGCCATTTTTTTGGCCGTGGACTATCCTGATGACGGCCTAACCTAAGGTTGAAAAAAATTGGCTGAATAATATTTTTTTGTGCTTGCTGCTAGTGCTAAGACCTGTGAGTGCGTCATTTTCTGCTCATATATATATATAATATATATATATATATATATAATATATATATATTATACTACAATATATTATATTATATACACACACTATGTATATGAACCCTGAAGACGGCCTATTTGTTAAGGCTGAAATCGTAGGTGTATGATCCTACATACTTAATAAAAATATAAAAAGTCCTGGGAGTGGTCTGGATCTATGTCTACATATACGTTTGATTACACTAGCACCCAGGCTGTTTGTGAATGGAGAGCGGAGGATCCGACACTGCATACACTATATATATATATATATAATTTATATATATATATATATATATATATATATATGTACAACGATATGGCCCAGCACAGAAGAGCAAATTCCTCAGTTCAGGACTCATGTACCTGCATCTAATGGGAAAAGGCCTTCCTTCAAAGATTGTAATGTCAACATCATGACAATGGAACATGACTGGTGTCAAGGGGCCATTTATGTGAAATGAAGAAACCAAGCCTTAATAGAGGTGGGGGGGGTTCAACACCAACTGTCTGCAATGTCAAATTGCAGTTTTGAAACCTTACCCTGGGCAGTTAGCCTCAATTCATCCACACCTTGCATTCAGATGGTCCCTAACACCTGGCTATCATATGCTATATTGAAACTTTCAAGGGTACTTATATTGCCAACAGATTCTTGTACAAGTTATTCTGAATTAAAAGCCAGTGGATTAATAGTGAAATCTTCAAGAACTAACTTTAAGTCCAGTTGATCTAACTGAATAAAACATGACCTGTGATATGAGAGAATCTTCACAAGCATAAAGGTCTTATAAAAAGCACCACCCTGGGAAGCAGCTCATTTAATAAAGGTGAGTGAGCACATTTAATGACCCATGCCTTGGATGTCTAAATAGTTTTTGCACAAGGGCAAAACCTGTTTTGGATATTGCAGGGCAATGCACAGATACACAAATTCTAGTCTTAAAGCCACATTCATGATATAACCCATTTAGATTGTAAGTCTTTGCGGCAGGGATCGATTCCTAATGTGTTAGGCAGCGCACTTATATCAATTTTATCACATATATATATATATAATATATATATATATAATATATATATATATATATATATAATATGTGTGTGTGTGTGTGTTCTTAACCTATGTATGAAATCGATTTAATTTTTATTTATCTGTGTAATTGCTTGCACTTATCCCCTTGTTTGCATACTCTCAGGGTTATTCAATAAAAGTTCTTATTGTTTAAAATGGTGCTAATTTTGCCCCAGCCAATCAGATTTTAGCTTTCAAATGTTAAATAAGATCTGATTGGTTGGGGTAAAATTAGCACCATTTTAAACAATAAGAACTTTTATTGAATATCCCTGTCTGTATTTTATAATGTAGAGCGCTGCATACTCAAGTGGCACTTTATAAATAAAATTTAAAAAATGCATAATACATACATACATATTATTTAGTATTGGTAAATACAAAACATGGCAACTCTTGATAAAGTAGCCATCTTTATGAAGACTTAGCTTAGGAGTATAAATGCGTAGCTAGGAGGGTGGTGTAAGGAGATGGGGTTTGGGTTTTTCGAGAACCGGGCTGACTTTTCTGTTGGCTACAGGCTCTTTAGTAGAGACGGATTGCACTTTAATGATGATGGTGCAGCTGTTTTGTAGGGGGTTGGAGGAGATTTTAAACTAGGTATGGGGGGGAGGGTACGTTGAACTACTCAGGGATAGATAGAGAAGTTAGGGCTCAGGGGGCTAATGACACAACGGAGGGAGAAGATGGGGGAGGGGACAGCATTGAGGATAAGGAGGCATGTACTTTCAATTATGGAAGTAAATCAATTGATAATCTAAAATGTATGTTTACAAATGAAAGAAGTCTGGCTGGAAAAACTGGGGAACTAGATCTAATAGCTTTCTAAGGTATGATGTGATCGGTATAACAGAAACGTGGCTAAATGATTCACATGACTGGACAGTAAATATTGAAAGATACTCCTTATTTAGACATGTTGATAAATGTAAGGTGATGCATTTTGGACTTAAAATACTTGTGATACTATAAATGACTCTGTGTTAAGTGAATCCCTGTTGGAAAGGGATCTTGGAGTTTTGGTGGATAACAAACTTAAAGGTAGCAAGCAGTGCCAGGCGGCAACAGCCAGAGCCAGCATGGTATTGTCTTGTATAAAGAGAGGTATGGATTCAAGGGAGGAAAATGTAATTCTCCCTCTTTACAAAGCATTGGTAAGGCCTCATTTGGAATATGCAGTGCAATTTTGGAATCCTGTGTACAAAAAGGACATCTTTGAAATGGAAAGGGTTCAGAGAAGGGCAACTAAATTAATAAGGGGATTGGGGGAGCTTGAATATGAAGAGAGACTGGAAAAGTTACAATTATGTACGCTGGAGAAAAGGCGCTTTCGTGGGGATATGATTACTGTGATAAATACATTAACGGACCATACAATAAACTATCTGGGGCATTGTTCACCAATAGAACATGTCAAAGGCACGAGAGAGTCCTAAGACTTGAAGAAAAAAGGTTTAGGCTTCAAGTCGGAAAGGGTTTTTCACTGTGAGAACGGTATAAGCTATGGAACTGTCTTCCAGTTGACGTTGAAAGCTGGATGAGTTTCTGCAAACAAGGAATGTTGCAAGTTACTGGTATTGATACATAAAGTAGAGTTGATCCAGGGAAATTCCGATTGCCACTTGGAGTCAGGAAGGAATTTTTTCCCCTTATAAATTTGGTGTGTTTTGTTTTGTGCCTTACTCTGGATCAACAGTTAGGCAGGAAATGAGGATATTGCTAGATGGGTTGGACTGGATGGACGTATGTCTTTATTCAACCTCAAATACTATACTATACTATACTATACTATACTATACTATACTATACTATGACAAAGTTAATAAGAAAGCAGGGGGAGTATGTATGTATGTTAAACAGGAATTGCAGCCAAATCTAAAAGATGGAATAGATGGGGGTATAAACGATATGGCAGAAACAATATGGGTAGAGCTGTGTACAGGTAGCAAGAAGGTGGGTAAATTAATTGTTGGGGTATGTTATAAGCCACCAAATGCCGGGGAAGAGGTGGAATCTCCATATGCAGTTGGCGAGGGCTGCTGGTATTGAGCATGTTTTGGTTATGGGGGATTTTAACTACCCTGACATAGATTGGAGTAGGGGAAATGCCAGCACCTCAAAAGGTACAAAGTTCTTAAAAAACAGAGTGCGTTGTTGGATCTGGTTATATCTAATAACCATTAGCTCATTTTGGAAATGAAGGTATTGGGAAGCTTAGGGAACAGTGACCATGGTATAGTGTCATTTAATATAGGTTGCAAAAAAGGGTACTGGGTTAACAAAAACTTTTAACTTTAGGAAAGCTAATTTAAGGTTGTTAAAGGAATCACTCCTGCTCATAGACTGGGAAAAATTGTTTCTAGGTAAAGATACTGAGCAGATGTGGATGACTTTTAAAGGGATATTAAACTATTACATTTCTAAATTTGTACCACTCCTGCATGGCTTAATGCTCAGGTAAAAAGGGAAATGGAAAAAAAGAAAAAGGCTTTTACAATTTTGAAACCAGAGGGAACACAACAGGCAGTATAAAAGCTGTAATAAAAAGTGCAAGAAAGCAATTAAATTAGGTAAAATAGAAAATTAAATATGAATTGCCGAACAAAGTAAGTCCAATCCCAAAATGTTTTTTAAGTTTTAAGAGGACTGAGAATGTGGGACCATTAAATAATGGGGCTGAGATGGTTGTAGAGGATGGCAAAAAGGGTAATCCGCTAAACCGTTTTTTACATTTTCTCTATAGAGAATCCTAGTCCTTACAGCAGGGATTGTAATAATATGCAGGGGAGAAATGAGGAGTATTGGCTGACGGAGGATATGGTACAGAAACAATTAGACAAAGTAAATATCAATAAAGCCCCAGGACCAGATGGATTGCATCCTCGGATTTTAAAAATGCTTAGTTCAGTTCTATTTAGAACTCATCTCATCTTTTCAGATTCACTTTGGTCTGGGGATGTGCCGCTGGATTGGAAAAAAGCTAATGTAATACCAATATTCAAAAAAAGTAGTCGTTCACAGCCTGGTAACTATAGACCTGTAAGCCTAACATCAATGGTAGATGCTGGAAAACGTTGTTACGTGATCATATCCTTGACTTTGTCTCCAGAACTGATCTTATTAGTAGTAGTCAGCATGGATTTATGAGAAATAGATCATGCCAGACAACTTTATTTGGTTTTTATGAAGAAGTGAGTAAGAATTTAGATTCAGGCACAGCAGTGGATATGGTATACTTGGATTTTGTGAAAGCTTTTGATACTGTGCCCCCTAGGCGACTAATGTATAAACTGAAGACTGTTGGCCTAGAAGATTACATTTGTTCATGGATAGAGAATTGGTTATCAGAGAGTGGTGGTAAATGGAGCTACATTTATGTGGGCTAAAGTTCTAAGCAGAGTGTCTCAGGGTTCTGTACTGGGGTCACTTCTTTTTAATCTGTTTATAAATGACTTAGAAGGGGGCATTGAGACCAAGGTCTCTGTGTTTGCTGATTACACTAAATTAATGATGTTCAAGTGCTGCAAGCAGACCTAGATAGATTATCAAAATGGGCAGCAGAATTTCAGATGAGATTCAATGTTGATAAATGTAAGGTGATGCTTTTGGGATTTAATAATCCCTGTGCCACCTACACCATAAATAACTCTGTGTTAAGTGAATCTGTAATGGAAAAAGATTTGGGGGTTCTGGTAGATAACAGACTTAGCTATAGCAAACAATGCCAGGCAGCCACGACTAGAGCTAGCAAGATATTGTCTTGTATAAAGAGAGGAATAGATTCAAGAGAGAAAAATATTATTCTCCCTCTTTACAAGGCACTGGTAAGGCCTCATTTGGAATATGCGGTGCAGTTTTGGAATCCCATATACAAAAGGGCCATCTTGGAAATAGAAGCAGTTCAAAGAAGGGCAACTAAAATAATAAAGGGAATGGAGGGGCTTGACTATGCAGGAAGATTAGACAAGTTAGGGCTGTTTACATTGGAGCAGCGACGTTTGCGTGGGGATATGATAACCTTATACACAGGGCCGGCCTTAGGATAAATAGCACCCTGTGTGAGATTTGTTACTGATGCTTAGTCTTTCAGTATCTTCAGTGCATGCTTGTATATATGGTGATAAGTAATGTACTAAATGCACAGACAGAACAGCACAGCATACAGATATCTTAAGTAAAGCTTATATGTGTTGGGGCTTTGTATGGTGAGGTGCTGATACATATATTTGATCTGGAGGACCGTAACTAGAGGGGCTGTGGCACTGATGCACAACTTTGAGCTACAGGTCCGTGACCTAAGACTCCCAGCTGTCTCCCCCCTGGTAAAGCAACCCGTGCGGTCGCACAGGTCGCCCATATCAAAGGCCGGCCCTGCTTATACAAATATATTAATTAGCCATACAATAAACTCTCTGCTGCACTGTTTATGAATAGGTCATATCAGAGGACTCGTGGAGATCTTTTAAGGTTGGAAGAAAAGAAGTTTCATCTTAAGGTTAGGAAAGGTTTCTTTACAGTGAGAACGGTGAAACTGTGGAACTGTCTTCCAGCAGATGTGGTAATGGCAAGTTGAATAGCTTTAAAAATGGCCTGGATAAGTTTCTAAAACTAAAAAATATTGAGAACTACTGGTATTAAAGGGCATGTCCACCCCTTTTTTCAAGTTTTTATATATTGTAGTTATTGGTCCCCCAGCCCCAACCGCCATAATAGAAATTTGAGAAAGTCCCCCGATAGTTACTTACCTTACATCTATCCTCCGCCGTACTGCCCGGCCCTCTGCTTGCACGGAACTGCAAGCAGCTGGCGGGAGTTCCGGTTTGTTCCGGGATTTCTGATTGGCTGAGAGGCAGCCAATCAGGGAAGCGGCTTCCGGCTACTCAGAATGCCGGAGGAGAGAGGCAAGGTAAGTAACTATCGGGGGACTTTCTCAAAATTCTATTATGGCGGTTGGGGCTGGGGGACCAATACCTAGAATATTACCAAGGGGTTTGGAGCTAGGGGGAGGGAGAGGAAAACGAGAGGGAGGGAAAGGGAGGGGGGAGGACTCTCCTGCGCATGCCTCAAACCTTTTCAAGTTAGAGGCTGAGACAGGCACAGGATGAGTCACTGGGACCTACTTCACTGCAGTTTTCCAGACTTTGGAGGGGCATAGCAGGAGAACCATTTGGAGCAGGGATGTAAGGTAAGGATTTTTATACACTACACAGTGAGGCCAGTATGAGGTTAAATTTCAGTTTTGGGGGTGGACATGCCCTTTAATACATTTACTGCTGGGTTTTTTGCCTTCCTCTGGATCAACTGTTGTTGTGAATAAAAAAAGTGAATAGGTTGGACTTGATGGACGTATGTCTTTATTCAACCTCAATTACTATGTTACTATGTTATCTACTACAAAACACATTGAGTGTGCTCTCTTTTATAGTCATTGTTACAATATGCTGTTTTAGATTTAAGACAATCAAGAGTTAGTCTACAATGTAAAGAATTGGTATGTCCAGTCGTTTATAGTGTTACAAGGGGTAATACCATTTTATTGCAGATACAACAACACACAACTTTTGGCCGCTTAGCCTTTATCAAGTGTTGCAGAGTAGTGACAATACCCTCTATTTATAGCCCTTACACAACTGTGCCACCTACAGTCCATTCTCTTCATAACACCCAGTGTCCTCTTCTAGTGCTCCCTCCGGTGGTACTTTCCAGTATTCAGCTTACATGAAACTCACAACCCTCCCCCATTTTCACAGCAAATGGTACTTACTCGGTGGAGATAGGGGATACTTGCCTTTTCTTTTTTTCTTGGTTTCATTCTTTTTCTCCTCTATTCCACCTAAGTAGAACAACCAAACATATTCAAAACATATATTAACCATCTAATGCTCACATAAACAATATGACCTAATTAAAGTGCTAAGTGCATTGTATCTGCAATACTATAAACGAATGGACATCCCTACTCTTTTCATTGTGGAGTATTGTTCCTCTGGCAGAGAGGTGGCCAGAAGGGATTGGACACCTAGGAGGTGCGTATATTTGTGAATCAAGTGTTAGTGTTTGGAACCTTCTGCCTAACTGATTTACTGGCTATGGTACGCAGCCATTTAAAGGGCATGTCCACCCCCAAAACCAAATTCTCCCCCACTTCTGGCCCCACTGTGTAGTGTGTAAAAACCATCACCTTACATCTCTGCTCCAAATGTAATGTCCCTACAAAGTCCAGAAAACTGACTACCAGGAGCCTGGCCGAGTCCATATAGGACTCTGCCTCCTGTCTAAGCACATGCTTAGTGCAGCCCTTCCCCCTTTTCCTCCCTCTCTCTCAATACATATTAGATTTCCTCTCCCCCTAGTGTAACTTTCTTTTGCTGAAGTGTAGGTCTCCCTCCCCCAGCCCCTACTGCTATATTACTTTGTCCAGAAACTCCCCCAATCGATACTTACTTTACCTGTTTCCCTTGGCATTCTCCACTGCCGGCAGCCACATCCGTGATTGGTTGCTTCTCAGCCAATCACATATGCGGCTGCCAGTCCGGCCCCATGCTTGCAGTTTCATGCAAGCAGAGGGCTGTGACAGATCGCTGGTGGAAAGTGGTAATGTAAGTAGTTATTGGGGGAGTTTCTGGACAAACTACTATAGGAGTTGGGGGTGGGGGAGGGAGCCCTACACTACAGCAAAAATTAAAAAAACGGGTGGACATGCCTTTTAAAAAAGGTGTGTGAGCACTGTCCCGATCGGAAAAATTGGGAACAGTTAGAGCTCCCAGATGAACAATCTGATTTACCCATTTCAGACTGATAAGTGCAAAACAATAAGACAATATATTTAGGGCCTAAAATCAGAGCATGAAGCACAAACTAAAGGTGTCCATGCAAATTAGCAATTTTTGGTAAATCCAGACGTGGACTGTCGGGACTTACTGAACAACATTGGCAGGGTGGTCCGTGGTCAGCATTACATTCCCATCTGTCGGTACCGGCTACCTTTACTTTAAAGTAAAGAGTGCCTAAACCATCAGCCCCTGTATAGCTGCATGGCTGACCAATCGATCGGGTCCATTTGTGTGGTTCCCATCGCAATATGCCGACAGATACCAATGCAATAGAAATCACATGTGTTTGGCCATCTTAACTTTCAAGCTCCTTTGATGCAGTAATCAACATAATAGTCACAAAGTGATTAAATGCATCACAAGAACAGATAATATAAGGTGAGGTCCATCCACTGTTTTTAAGCTGCTCTCCATCTTTATTATATCAACCCCCCCACCCCACACCCCACACTGTTTTAGGTTCTCACCCTGGATACATCCAAATGGTGGTGGGGTTGTTTTGGGACTTTAGCTCCACTTTAATGTTATCTGTTACTGCTACGTTGTTTTAAGCACTACAGGTGGTAGGGCACATAATATTTAGGAAACTGTAAATTGACCTTCAGCTATATTATATGAGGGGATGCAAGCAATCTATTTATATTATGTACATCAATATTCTGTATACTTCTATAATACTGCATTTATAATACTGTAAAGCAAATGCTACCAAAGGAATACAGTAATGAGCATTTATAGTATGAATACAGGCATCTATAGCCACCTATGGTTTGTGACATAGAATGACTCCTGAGAATAGAGGCTATAATATTTGTTTTTACATCCATTCAGAAACATGTTTAACTTTTTGTTTTGTATTCCTTACATTGGGGTAAGGACTTCCTACAGGAGTATTAATTTCATATAATTGACCATAGTTCAAGTTAGTTTGTTGGAATCACTATGCGTTCTCAGAGCACCTCTATACGTCAGTTTATAAAGGCCGTCTATGTATATCTAAAAGCAGTGTTTTTTCCTGGTACCTACATTTTTATGTGTTCTGTAATCTTTCCAACATTGGAAAATATATTTTAATTTGGACTTTATAAAACAAAATGTTGTGTTGTACTTTTAAATAGTTTCTGGATCAACTGTTAAATAGGGCTGATGAGTAGGCTGAAACGGTTGGACTAGATGGACTAATGGACTTCATTCAACCTCTAATACTATGTTACTATGTTAATAAAATCCTTCCAATCATAGTAATGCTGGGTTACAAGTCATAGAATCACTACCCAAAGTCCCTTTGTTGGGGGCCAGTATCTGGTTCCCCCAACAGCAAGAATAGAGTGATGGATTTATTGTTTTATAACCTTAGTGGGGAAAAAACTCCTAAACCCTGATGAGCAACCCTGTGAGCTAACAATGCACCAGTTACTAACCTAAAACATTGGGAAAGCTGTAGTCTACCTTCTTTCAATGCAAATATGTATGTTGGTTTGGTTTAATCACTTACTTCCAATTATGAATCCCCTTTTAGCAGTAGTATGCCTCGATCTATACATTGCTTTTAAACTGTGTGCTTTTCTGATCATTTATAAATACAAATTTTACATCTGAATTTTCCCAAAATTGTAATGTAAAAGAACCCTTGTGATTGCTATGCCTAGATTAAATGAGCTCAGCAAACGTGTATGGTGACCCACTTAAAGGTAGTTTGAGGAGTGTAAAAAGAGGCCATATTTGCTGCATAGCCAGGATTCTACTGCTGGAGACTGGACAAGCTGTCAGATGAGTTTTAGAAGCAGTTCATGCTGTTGATAAAACAACGGGAAAGGGCTACTTCTGTTTCCCCAAGGAAAATGTAATTTAGCTGGTAATGAGACGTGAAAATTGCCCTTTTTAAGGGATTTTTTAATGGTTTTTGTATTCATATTCCAGACACCCTTCTGTAGATGTCACTTTGAATAGTGAAATAAGAAAGCTTCGTCTGCATCCTGCTTAGCTGGGGGGAGGTTGATTCTGTTTTATGTGGATAATTATTTTAACCTTTATAACACATTCAGCCCTGGTAGGTCTAGTTTTTTGCATTTACCCTGACATTTACATCTCCTTTGTACAGTTGTAGCACAGCGCACTTCTACCATGTCAGTGCGTGGTCACAGGGGTCTCTAACATTTTACCACCCTGCAATCCATAGTCTAAAATGCTGTTATTAAAACCTATGATGCCTAAGATTGAGATTGCATGGTTATGACTGGAGTGCTATAGCCTTAAATAGTCCCCCACCTGTTTTCAAGGCTATTATTAAGTGTCCTGGGGAAATGCAGAAATTACCCAGTGATGCCCAGACTTAATTTTATTTAAATGATCTGCAGAGTTTACAGAACTGTAATAAATTCCTACAATTTGGACTATGCTTTTAAAATGCATGGACACATAATTTTAATTAAAACCCCTTTTATTCCAGGCAGTCTGATCAAATTGTTTTATCTTGTTTTCTTTCTAGTGCCCTAAAAACAATACATTTATGTATATTTTGGAAGCACAATTTATGCAGGTTTTGTGGCATTTGACCATTATATGGCTCCTTGGAAACACTAAAACATGCATAGACATATGTACCGTAGATGTTAAAATAAATTTAAAAAAAATAGCATCAAGAAATAAACAAAAAAGAGGGTCTTTAAAGACAACTATTATCAAGGTGCAGAAATTAATTGGATGCTTTAATTGAGCCAGATTACTAGCTAATGCTTGCTTGAATACAGTAATTCATCTATTAAATTATCTTTAAATAATTACTTGAAATTTCTCCGCTGCAGGGTCTGATGGCTATTTAATTGCACAGTTGCTATATAATTACTTAACAAGGTGTCCTAGAATAGTTTAATTTCTCTTTATTGTAGAAGGAAAATCAGACCCTAAAGTAACTGAATCCTCCAGCAGAGTTAGATAGCTTTTGTCTTTAAAGACTGTATAATTACTAAATAGACTACTTTCAGGAAAGGCATCTGTGCTTGGAGATGCTATCCAATATTTTAATATCAATATTTTATTTTCTTTCAAAGCTACAAGAAAAATATATTGCCTTTCACATAGCTAGCAGTAGTAGGCTAAGCAGGAATTAAATAGTTAATTACGTTTGGGTTAACCTCCAGAATTAGTTACTGACCTATTAGCCACCTGGACAGGGGAGAATAGTTTTGGGTGACTTTTTGGACTAAAGGTCCAAAAAGTCCAAACACATGTCCGATAGGGCGCATGATGCACGACCCCAAGCGCATGATATATCGGATGTGTGTACAAGGTTTTAGTAACAGGAAAGATAACAAAAGAAGACATTTAGAATTAGTGAGACCATTTGGAATAGTCAATGCATTACTATCCTTATTTGGATGTGTTTGGCTTGGATGCTGGGGGAGCACCAGCATATAATATGTAGAATCCACACTCAATACCTTAATTTAATATGATACTAAGGGACCTATTTACCTGTTGCGCTAACTATTCTAAGTATATTGTGATATGGGTCTTACACGAAGCGCAGCTTTAATGCCAGCTATATGATGTAGTCATGCAGGTCAATAACGATTCTTAAAGTTATGGTTAATGGGTTAAGAAATGCTGTGATTACATCACGTAAATGAGGCCATAAATGTTCAAAATTAATTTCCCATTTATATTACACCAAATATTTGTTTTAAAGGTGATGAAAAATACATGCCAACCTTTGCTCCCAATATGCATCATCAATAAGCTATAGGTGCCCATGACCCTGACATGACCACATTTGGTAGGTACTAACTAATGCATATTCTAAACATCCTACATAAGCTACAGTATTCAAACATACTCTAGACTAGTTACTGTATAACAATTTGGCTGTTTGAACTTCCTTAAAGCCTTACTTTTGTGGCCTTGCCCAATTCTTATGATTCCAACACATCAACTTTAAGGATAAATTGCTCCCTTGCTGCATAATATATGTCTTCTCACTGCCAGGTATGAATGCATGAAATAACATAGTCAATGTTGTTTACTGAAGCTGCCTTGCTATTTTATTTATATATTACATTTAATGACTGGGCACTCTCCACTTCGACCGAAAATTGCCCAAAACTACTAAATCACCCTTTGATAACATTCACAAAATAGACTTACAAGGACTGTAACATTGCCTGCTGAAAACAAAGAGTGGAATAATGAAAATGCCCCTTGAGTGCACTTATAGGGATATTCAATAAAAGTTCTCATTGTTAAAAAATTATGCTTATTTTGCCTCAGCCAATCAGATCTTATTTAACATTTGAAAGCTAACATCTGTTTAGTTGTGGAAAAGTTAGCCCCATATTGGAGGATAAGAACTTTTATTGAATCTCCCTGTATATATTTTGTGAATGATATATATATGCACAGGTAGTGGTTCTGAATAAAGGACAAGGATTTTGTCCAGCAGTTAATATGGACACATTCCAGATAAAGATCTATATGCTCTATTTCGCAGGAGACTCCTGAAGCTAATTTTTAAAACAAACTCTCTTATAATGGGGGTGCAATAGTAGTATTGGATAGTGAATATTACTATAATGAAATCATGCAATGGATGTCAGATGGGGATGAAAACATTCAAACCAAAAGAGATCCCGTTTGGGTAATAGAAATATGTATTTACAACAGTTACATTTGGTAGTCCAGAGTAATATTGTTACTGAAAAAAGAGTTTTTTGACTGTTGCACACCCCATTACTTTGTATTCTGTATACCCTGCCCATGGTCCACAAAAATCCTGTCCAGCCTCCTGATTGTGGCCAGTATTGGTTCCACCTTTTGCCCAATGGCTACCATGCTGGACAGGATTCTTGCACCTCTAATGCAGAGTACACAATCATATCTTAGAGATACTGTGGGTGTTCCTGTGAAACTGGATTTTTCATTCCTATATATGTTTATCCCCCTTAGGATGGGATTTCAGCTTTTGAAAGGATGTTACACAGGCGTGGCGAATATGATTATCAACATTTAAAAAAAAAAATATTTATGTATTGTGCTACTTGAAAGTTACTTCTCATTTGATGGGAAATTTTACAGACAACTCTTGGGCACTGCCATGGGATTCATAAAAGCATGTGCAAAAACAGTAACTCATAGATGCATATTCATAAAAGTGCATTATCTGAAATTTATAACCTCAGATCTCAGATAGCTGCAGAAATGCAGTTAAAACCCTCTGCACAATCATTCAAAGGGACAGTTCAGTGGAAATTTTCAAAATTTGTTAAATTGTTAGTTTGTGTAATGCCTTCTTAGTTATTCTACATATTCTCTCCCATTTCAAAAAATCAGTTGATTTCATACCCTTTGCTGTTCCCTGCTGTTGACATTAGTGAGCTGACATTTCAGGTTCTAACGGTCCTTCTTCTTCCCAGGATGCACCACATCCTTAAAATATTCCTAACAGTAATTTCTACTGATTGGCTGTTGGATGGGTCAAAGATGCTCAGATTTCTACTGAGCAACTGAATCAACCCAAGAGCTGGGTCAAGGGCAAGACCATAACGGTCTCTACTAGGGGTCCTGCAAACAGGAAGTCATTATTTCTGTTGCTTTTATTTATTTACAGACAAAATACTGAATTGGCAGATTAAGGCCATTAGGATGAAAAAATACTACTCTTTTTTCTGAAAACCATATGTATTTGCACTGAACTTCTCCTTTAATGATTTTAAGAAATATATACTACCGTAAACTATCAGTGTTGATTGGTAATTTACAGGTGATAAAAGGGGGAGAATCCATATAGTTTATTCAGACATAAAGCAATCCAACGTTTCGGGGGGCCTTATCCACCCTTCCTCAGGGATCCCCGAGGAATGGTGGATACATGTCTGAATAAACTGTAGGGGTTCTTCCCCTTTTATCACCTGCTCATCTGAGTAGATTTTTGGTTCTTCTTTCTGTTCTGCAGTGACGATTGGCCCTTTGGAATATGGTTTGAATGGAGCAGCACCAGAGATAGCTAGCAGGTGTGTGAGTGTGCCTGTCCATTATTGTTTGAGATTGGTAATTTACAGACACATTGTTGCCATTACAAACCTGTTGTAATGGTAATTTATAAATATGTCCCTTAGGTTTAAGAAGGCCCATATGCAGAAATAAAATTTCCTGTGTATACATTTATATATACCCATATATAAGCCTCTTAAAATAGAAGTGAAATGGTATCTTGAGTTACTACAAGTACAGTTAAATAAACAAAATATTGTTCCGTATACAATGACCTGGATGACTGAAAACCATCGTTGACATATTCTCCTTTTCTTTCCTTAAGGATGTATGCTTTGACTAGACTTGTTATCACTATCCCAAGTTGTTGTGTCTCTAATTCCTCGGACAATAACACTAAATGCATCTACTTTGCTATGGAGACAAAAAAAAAACACCTTTGGTAAAAGGTTAATCAGGAGGGCATAAGAATGTGAAATGGAAACACACAATATATATAAAATAGGTTGGTTTTATATCCATATTAAGTGCAACTAGAAACCAAAAATAGAAAACATACAGCAAAAGAATCCTTGTGCACAAACAATTGCTTGTTGGCTATATATCCCAAAGGTTTCTGCTTTAAAGAGCCTGCCATGAACCCTGGATAAAAAACCCCCAATAAGTTTTGCTAAATTATTTTAAGCCCAGCCACCACGCCAAGGTTGCTTTCTATAGCTGGGTCCTAACCTACTGGTACTTCCCTTACCTCTTCTCTTGAAAGTGAAATGGCATCTTGAGTACCTGCAAGTACAGTTGAATAACAAAATATTATTCCCTATACAATGACCTAGATAACTGAAAACTAGAGATGGACCTGAATCCGAACTTGAACCTGATTCCAAATCTAATTCCCAGGCAATAGGAATGCATCTACTTTGTTATGGAGACACACAAAAACATCTTATATGATTGGCCAGTTAATCAGGATAGGGCTTAAGAATATGGAATTACTTTTCCGAAGGCTGTGCTGCATAAAAACGAGTTATTTAAGATGTAAATATTTTAGAGATGAACAAAATCTGTGAGTTTTGTTTCACCGGCAGTTCTGCGATGTCACAGGACATAATTGAATTGGATATTTTCAAATTCAACACAGATTTACAACATTTGTGCAACAATTTTATCCTTTTGTCATTTTGACTTCATGACTTTTTGACACAGAATCTTCAACTTCTCAACAACAAATTTCATCAAAATTTTGTAGAAACACCTTCTTATAACAGAAGGCATCTTGCAGTCTCATGCTATGAATAGCATTGCCCACAAAATCTAAGAAACAGAAAGTAATTTCTTACTCCCATGTTCCCCAGCGTAAGGGGTGGAGATATGCAAAATACTCCTTTATGTCCCTTAGCTTATGCATGGGTCCAGAACCGCTGGATAATAACATGCAATATAGCTTAATATATAGAACCAATCATCTGACCTGCAGACACAACGTGTTTCGATCTTGTTAGGTCTTGTCAGTGCAAGATACAGATTCATGGCTCTATGGTGTAGGACTTGGGCGTACAGTAGAAAAGGCAGCTAGAAAGCTTAGGGAGAGAGGGGCCAAAAGGAGCAAAAAGCCCTTCAATAAGCATAAAAATGGAGAAACACCTTCTTATAACAGAAGGCATCTTGCAGTCTCATGCTATATGAATAGCATTGGAAACACTGGTATTGCGGTGTGGGGCAGGACACTACTTCGGCTTCCCGATATGCTAGGAGTGGCTAGAAACATCCAAGGTGAGCCGGATTCTCCTCACCTAAACGAGCATGACGCTGAAGTACAGAAAGCGAAATGGATTCTGCCTCCTCCAAGTTTGAACACGGGATCTAGCCAGAGAGAATTAAAATATAGCTTTTATTGGAACATATAAAAACACAGCATCTGTGAACGGCATACACAAACCATCACTTACTCTAGTCTGACGCGTTTCATGCTAGGAAGTCGGCACTTCATCAGAGAGAACACATGAGTAGTAGCCAATTGTTAGTCCTCTCCATATTTTTATGGGGCTACCATGTTAGCTAATGATCTAGACTTTTTATATATCATTCCTGGTTGGGAGGGAATAATACATTCTAAGACGGGATCTAGTAGGAGAATAGGCAATCGCATTTAAGAATCTCATGTATTTGTTTTGATTGTGACATATAGGGAGTAATAAGGGAACATTTTCTATTGTTGTTATGCCTTGTTTTGACCCACCTTGTTATGGTTCCATAGCTGTGATCTATCGATTTGTTTATGGATAATGATCTTATGTTGTTCTTATTATTTTTATTATTTTTATACTAGTGGGTAGGGGATCATATAGAACTGCTCTATCATAGGCTTTTTTGATTACCATAGTATGATAGCCCCGTTCTAAAAACCTATCCCACATTTCCATGGCCCTGAGTTGAAACTTGTCCCACGTGGAACATATTCTGCGAATTCTTAAGAATTGGCTAATAGGAATGGACTCCTTATTTGGTCTTGGATGTTGACTATTGTAAAGTAATAGAGTATTGCATGTAATACTTTTTCTATATACATCAGTATCTATCACACCTTCATGTACCTCAAAAATAATATCCAAAAAGGGGATAGATAAAATTTAAATATCATGAGTAAATCTTAAGTTTAAATTGTTAGTATTGCAGTATTCTATGAAATTTTCCGCCTCCTAATGGGTACCCTTCCAGATAAATATTAAATCGTCTATGTACCGGAAATATTTTACTATATTCCCGGTATATGGATTATTGTCAGAGTAAATAAATAAATATTCCCACCAGCCCATGTAGAGATTTGCATATGAAAATTTCACCCCCATAGCGGCCCCACACGACTGGAGGAAGAACTGCTGTTCAAACAGAAAGAAATTGTGAGTAAGCAAATATTCCAAACACAAAATAATGTATTCCTTCTGTTGGACCGACATTTCCTCATAATAATCTAGGACAAATTGAATGGCTTCTATTCCTAGATTGTGTGGAATAGACGAGTATAAGCCACTGTCATCAACAGTCAGCCACAAATATTCGTCTGACCAGGAACTGCCTGTGAACTTTTCAATGCAATCATTTGTATCTTTCAAATAAGATTGCAATCTAAGTACCATGGGTGAGAGAAAACCATCAATATATTCTGACAGTGGTTCATTGAGTGAGCCAATTCCAGAGATAATGGGTCTCCCTTGTGGATTAATAACACTTTTGTGTACTTTTGGAAAGAAATAAAAGATAGGGGTGATAGGAGACTGTACTAGAAGATATTCATACTCTTCTTTGTTAAGTATTCCCCTATCCTTACCCAAATTTAAGAGATTTTTCAAAATACTATAGTATTCTGTTGTAGGGTTAAAAGATAGCCTAGAATACGTTTCAGTGTCAAAAAGTTGGCATTCAGATTCTTTTATATAATATGACCTGTCCATGACAACTGTGGAACCTCCTTTATCTGATTGTTTTATAACCAGTTTGTCATTGGAGGCCAGAGATGTCAATGCTGTTCTCAGATCATATGGTAAGTTGGCATGAACATATTTACCCTTGTTCCCAATGACTGAATAGCCATAGAGATTGACTAATCCAACTTTTCCCACCAACTTTTGAAAACTTTGAATGTATTGACCCCTACTCTATATTGGAAAGAAATTGGAGGCCTTCTTTAAGGTAGTATGTATAAAACCCATTTCTGTCTGAGTTGTAGGAGGAAGTAGTTCTATTAAGTCACAAATTGCAAGATGATCAGAAAACTCATTCAAGTTTTACTCAGGTCAAGATCGTTACTAGAAGGTAGTTCAGTATCCACACCGTAGGCGTCGGGTTCTCCTACCGTTTCATTATCTCCATCAAAGTGTCGAGTAATAGTGAGCTTTCTGATAAGTCTATTTACATCATCTACTGTATCAAACAATGAAAAAGATGTTGTTGGGACGAAATTCAAACCCAAATTTAACACACGTAACTCTGAAATTGACAGGTTAACACTTGACAAATTAAAAACATTATTATTGTCATTGGCGATTGAGGTGTCTAATATTTTTTGCACCCCCTGTACATCTGACTGCATGTACGTATTGGTCGCTCTCAGTTTCCTGCGCCTCTGTCTCCTTTTTGATGATCTGGCGGTTTTTGTTAACTGGATCTCCTCCTGGGGATAAACCCCAAGTCCTCTATTTCTGAGTCCTTACTTTCTAAGAAACAGAAAGTAATTTCTTACTCCCATGTTCCCCAGAGTAAGGGGCGGAGATATGCAAAATACTCCTTTATGTGCCTAAGCTTATGCGTGTCCTAAACCATAGAGCCATGAATCTGTATCTTGCACTGACGAGATCTAAGAAGATCGAAACACGTTGTGTGTGTCTGCAGGTCAGATGATTGGCTCTATATACAGTATTAAGCTATATTGCATGCTGTTATTAGCCAGCGGTTCTGGACACATGCATAAGCTAAGGGATATAAAGGAGTATTTTGCATATCTCCGCCCCTTATTTTGGGGAACATGGGAGTAAGAAATTACTTTCTGTTTCTTAGATTTTGTGGGCAATGCTATTAATATAGCATGAGACTGCAAGATGCCTTCTGTTATAAGGTGTTTCTCCATTTTTATGCTCAGTGAAGGGCTTTTTGCTTCTTTTGGCCCCTCTCTCCCTAAGCTTTCTAGCTGCCTTTTCTATCAAAATTTTGCAAACTTCAGGGTTATTTCTATTCAGGAAGTCCCCCTATCATATTTTTGCCAGTAAATGGAAAATGGATTTTTTTTTAAAGGATAAATGTCATCTGCCACATAAGTTGTCACATTAGTGTTGGGTGTGGTAGTTGAGTTAAATCTTTACATAAGGACAAGCACAGAATTTTCAAGGGAGGATTCCTTAATGGGTTGCCACCAAACAATCACAGTAGGGAGTTCATGACAGATCTGACAGAAATTAGTGAATATTGGATATGTAAATGGAAAGGTCCCAAAGCAGACAAACTACCACCATAGGTATCTGGACCTATCGGGAACATTTCTGTTGGATTGTTACAGGCTTCCTTTACTCTATTAAAGAATATACTGAACAATCTTTCCTGTATATTTGCAAATCACACAAATTCACAATCGGATTCTGATGGAATCTGCCATGAATATGGTAAGTACTGTATCTAAACAGAAATCAACTTGGGTAGCTGGGGGGTTAATGTTGATCCAGTTTTCTATGCTGGGAATCACCGGGCAGACTGAATCCTTTTTTTCCTTTTAAAGGGGAGGAGACTGAGTGGAACAGGTGAACATTTTTGTCCTGCTTGAGAAAGGGGATGTTGTATATCCTCGAAACGTCGCATTATATATGTGGACAATAAATTGAAGCAAAATTGAAACTGTGTGCGGTACTATTTCCTTTGCATGTACATTTTGGGGTGGAGAGCAATTCCCCGTGAGTAACCAGCACCAGCAACAAAGAGATTTAAGCAGTGGTGTGCTGTATAACCACAAAGAATATATATATATATATATATATATATATATGGCAGATGATGGCCACCAAGATGGCCAAAACATGTTGATCATTTTCACTCAAATATCTCTATCTTTATCTCTATTTCACTATTCTGACTGGGACGCACCTCAGTTTTAGCCAACAAAGCTGGAGTGCGACTAATTGCATATGTATATATATATAAAACAAATAACACATAAAAAATTGTGAATTTAGTTTAAATGTTCTCCATTTATGAGCATGCACCATAGACCAACCTGTGTTCCAATGAATCTCACCAAATATCCTTACAAGGTCACTGCAATATATTAATTTGTTCTCTTCTCCATAGTACTACAGAACCTGAAGTGGCATTAAATGGAGATGTCTTTTCTAATTCCACTTTGGATTCTCCTACTGTAATTCTAGTCCTACAATTAAATTTGCATTCACATTACAATAATCACAGTAATTTACACATGCAATATAATTACATAATTCTTACAAGATGATGCTTATGGGAGTTATCCAAATACATAGATCTGTAGTAAGAATTTATATAGTATTCTTAGAAATTACCTTAGAATATATTATTATATAGAATATAATAATATATATATATATATATATATATATATATATATACACACAAAATTTATTTTCTCACCATAGGACTGTAGACTTTCAGAATCACTCCAAGGTTAATCCAACTGCAAGCCAACGGACAACTCTCTTCAAAGTGAGCATTTAATCCACTTGACAAATTGTAATTTGACACAAATCATTTCCAGTGTCATCTTATACACTATTGAGTCTTATTCTTCCTCACTGAGTACATCTTTGGCCCCCGTGGGAGATTCTATGTTACAGCCAAGGAACAGAATTAAATTAGGTACAGAAATCAATCGTATAACCATTTCCAAAAGCAGTAAACATTGGCTAGCTCTGATTTCTCATCTTTGACTACAACAAAATGTCTTTGAAATTGCATGTAATGAAATGAAAGGCACACAGTGACTCAGTAATGAAATACACGGCATGACACAAGGGGCCCCTGGGTCCATTTGGCAAGTGTCATATCAACTTTGGTACGCATACTGTATTTGAAATACTAATGATTCCCTCAATTGATCTTTACAAGGTTTATTAAGTGCTTGTGTAGATTCCAAAAAGGTGTGAGAATACTGCATTGATTGTCATTTAGAATTTGTAATGTGCGAGCCGCTGAATGACTGTGCTTTTTATTGCTGTGTGGCACAACAGAGAAAATATTTAGTTCATTAGTTGTTGAGTACAACACAAAGCTAAAGAATATAGTTACATTTAGCATTTTCTATAATTTATAATCCTACAATTTAAAAGAACATATTTCTAACAATGGATGGCATTGTAAAAAAATAATGCTAATAAATCAATATATCTAGATAAATGAGAAAACATTGGGCCTAATAGAACATGCAGTCATAGACCTCATTACATGGGGAAATTACCAGAACTTTGTAATCGACTTTGAGTTTTCCTTTAAACTGAGATGTTAAAAACCATAAATATAAGTACTGTATTTCTTCAACATCAGTGTGAACCTAAACTGCACTGTACTCACTCACCTAAAGATTCCTTCGGCGCTCCGCTCCCACTTGCGGGTTTGTGATCCGGCCAATGAGAAGACTCACTTCTTTCAGAGCATGTCTCCTCATTAGCCAAAGTCGCTGATGGACTCCAGGAGCGGGGCACTGATGGAAACTTCAGGTGAGTAAAGCTAGACTTAGAAAGTGAACCCAGGGGTTAGGACAGTGCGGTTTAGGTGGATCGTGGATTTGGTAACTGGAGTTGTCCTTTAAAGTTTTATCAAGAATTTCCATATTGGTGTTAAGACATCTGTATAGAAAATACTCTGTGCATAGACACAGTGAATGCTGGGCTTTTTGAAAAGCCATGTAGTTTTTGAAAACTACATAGGGTGTTGTACTAGCACAAACATGGAAACCTTTGTTATAGAATCTATTTTTCTCACATGTATGTAAATGAAACATACTGGAGAACAATCTTAAAATGTATAGATGTTCTAAGGAGAAAAGGTTTTACATTAGAATTACAAAAAAAGTTCTCCTTTAATTCTTATGAACTTTAAAAAAAAACAGTTTAAAAAACCATTATATTTATAGATACATATTCTTTGATGTAAGAATGACCGAAAAAATGGATCAAAAATAATATAAATGCATAAATAAATATAATTGAGCTGGCACTGCAGGAAAGTGGTAGGATGATATTCATCATGACTGGGTTGGGAAAATATTTTTTTCCCCTTGTTCATGTGGGATAAGAAATTAACAATTAATTATAAAAGCAACTTATTATAATGGGCAAAGTATATCCCGTAACTAGAGACAAACTGTAATTGTGGATAGAATGTTTGCAAAAGGAGGTCATTGTTTGTTTCTTTGAGATTAACTTATTACCAAAAACTTGTAGTAAATACAGTAGTTGCTGTATATGATCCTTAAAACTATGGATCCCATTGTACAAAAAGCTCCTGACTCTCATATCTTCTGACACGCCTTACCTGTCCGAGATCCCAAGATGTAGCAATTACTTTACAATATTTACTGCATTGCGGGATTGCAGTCAGGTAAGTGCAGACATTCATCTGTTTACGGCTAAAAGGTAGTGCACATGTGTATTGCATTTAGGTGTGATGCACAAAGTCTTCATTCAGGCTCTGTAAACTGAGTGTAAACCCACATTAACCCAATATTACATTGGGTAGTGTGGGTCTGTCATTTTGTGATGTTTCTGTTTCTTTAATTGAGTGTATTGTGTTGTTATCATGAATATTATGTGTAAAAATTATGGTAAATATAAATGACTTTAAAAAATGGAAGGAAGTGTTTGGTGTGTCCGTTAATATACAGCTCTCACTTTAAGTGTCCCACTAAGGACTTACTTCGCTAGTAGAAGTAGGTGTACAAACCCTGGACATGGTCGCTTGCAGCACTCGTGTCTTCAAAGTACTATTATTATATTTTTAACACCATATACAATTAGGAAATTCATATATATGGAAAGTATTGGACTCACCTCTCCTCGACTATGGCCTGGGTGCTGTCCACCCTGGACCCCTTGCTTCATCCAATTACAGCAATGGTTCAGTTGGCAACTCTGCACTCTGCTTGCCACAGGAATGATGCTAACACCAGGTATATATAGTATAAAACATAACTTTTATTGCGAGATCCATAAAAACACTCACATCAGCAGGTACGCCTGACGAGTTTCGGATGTTACGTCACATCCTTACTCATACCTGAATCCCTTTATCTGATGTAAATAGGTCTCATACAACCTTAATCTGCTACTCCCTATCTCCCAGTGTGGAGTAGCTGTGATATAATTTACCCTCTCAGAACCTGCTTCTAACCCTTATCAGAGCCTGCTTGGACTCTCTTTGAAAAGAGCCTGTCCGCTCTACAATCCTGTGGCTATATTGTAAAGGATACTGACTAGCTGGCTGATTCTGTCACTTTTTATTCCAGAGTTGCAATCGCTCTGGGTAAACTTGGATTCCGATATTTAAAACCAAATTTGCACCTGGGGGTAAATCCAAAAATGACTTTAACCCAAGTGTAACGATAATGCCAGCTATTAGCTGGTGTAAAATAGTAGCCTTAAATAGTAGCTTTAAAAGTAACGCCCTGATTTTAAATTCATTGCGTCGGTTGCACCAGTGCCTTTGGCAATACATGTGCAGCCGGTGCAATGAAGTATTTAAACTCATGCCCCCCTATTTAATAATGGTTAGTGCGAGTTTAACCCCTTATTTTAGCCCATCCTGCGTGGATAAATGAGGCTCTATATTTTTAGATTTTACAATTATGTAGATTAGAAAACCATTTTGTGCTTCTAATAAAGTATAAAATGAACATCTTAAATTATCATTGCTCCAACACAAGCCAATTTACTTTTCATTTGGATATTCAAGTCATTTTAGTTCATAGTTAAACACTGATATTTTTTAGAATTGAGGTATTTTATTTATTTATTTATTTTTACAAATCCACTTAATTTTCAGTTTCTTAAATATAAATTAGGTGCATTTTTCTCCTTGAACTTCCTAAATATCTTAATCAAATTTTTCGTTAAAAAGGGATCATTTTAGTCATGCTTGACTTTCAAGGCTCTCGCCATTTATAATGAGATTTCATTTAATCTCATAACCACAGATATTAGAGAAATGTACGTTATTTCACTTCTCTTGTTCAAAAAAGTATTCTACAGAATAAAATTCACATTTTTTCTGGCAATATGGGGTTAATATTTTAACTGATTATGATCCAGTTTGCATGTTACTTACCATCTCGTTTTAATTTCTATATATTAGGCAATTAAAAACCTTATGCAGAAAGAAATGAGAAAAAAGATAAAATACATTTAAAATATTTTTTGTGTGTCCATGTATCATCTATCCTTCCTTCTCTCTTGAAGAGTAGTATGCAGAGCTTAAAGTAATGAGTTAAACTGTACAAGTGTTGATTAATAAAATGCAAAAACAACAATAATAATTTGTAATCATTGTATCCCTTTTACAGTGCTCATAGAGAGATAATAAACCCCAATACAAATTATATTATATATAGATAAATATATGTAATATGGCCAAATACAGGTTTCATTTAAGTGTGTTTAGAAATTTAAATGATACATTAAGTGTTCAATTAGAATTTGATTTGATTTTGCTTTATTACAATTTTTTGTAAACAATTACAATAATTTTGTTCTTTGCAATGTTTATATAGGTCTAAAGATAAGAACATCTTTGAATATAATAAAAATATTTAATCAATACATTTTATATAGTGCCTCATTTAATGTGAGAATTACCTATATACCATCCCACAAGCTGTATGCAGTTATGAAATGCACATTTTACTACTAATATTTGAGATTCACAGAATGTGTGTGTGTGTTGTGTGTGTGTGTGTAGGGGGGTCATTCATTAAAGATGTATTTTTACTTATATGCTTAAAATAGATGGCTAATCCTGGCTAGATCTGGAGCCAAAATAACAGAGCATAGAAGAGTCACATGGCTCGGATGTAGTTACATTCATCCCAAATAAAAACAATGGTGTGTTCATGTCTGAACTTATTATTATTCTGAGAATGTACTAATTTGTTACATCCAAGATGATGGTTGGTTTGGGCCATGAAAAGGGCAATGTGCCAACTGCTGCAGTTAAGTAAAAGGGCTTCTTTCATTGAGAGTGGTGGGACTGAAATTAGCCTGCAGTGCATGTGGGTGGGGGAAGGCAGATTGCCACGAGAAGTCATCTTGGAATAGGCTTTGCAGAGTTGGATTTTGAATGAAGCTAAAACTATGATTTCACAGAATGTCAGTATGGGCAGGCACATTTTTTAACCTCTAGTAGTTTCAGCAATAACCACTAGATATTTTATTTAGTAGGCTATAGATGGTGCTGCCCTAGGCTTTTTGCATTTGTTTTATTTGTAGACATTTATGGAATTGAGGGTTGATAATTGTCTAATTTTGCAGTTAGTGAAATATCAGATAACAAACTGAGCATGTTTCACAATGTTATATTAAGAACTTAATTTTCCACCATGCCTATTGGACGTTGTTCCTCTTATCTAAATTTGAATATGAATTAAGAGTATTAGGCTGCACCTTCTTTCTGCTTAAACCAGGGTGGTCTAGTAATTTTGCTTTACACGGATGTCATTGCTCAAGGTCATTTGTTCAAATCAAAAAGATTGCAAATATATTCAGCACGTTTGTACTTTCCGAATACATATTTTAAGAGCCACCAAGAGGCACAGAGACCTACATGGCAGATTGCTCAGCAATGAATGGGCAATATAGTGCAATTCATCCGCACAAATGAAAGCGTATAATGCTGCATTTATTAAACTATGCTATAAAATTATAGGATAATATTTATATAATTCTTCAAGAGAAAATAGGCACGTTTTAACCCACTTTTTGCAAAAGATGTCACAAAAGATGTAAATTATAACTATACATTTAATGTCTTTTCTTATTTTCCTTCATAAAGTACATTTTAATTAATATACCAGGAATTTAAAATCTCTATCCAAAAAGCAGTTTTAATATTAAACCATTAAATGTTAGAAATGTGTATACAATATATATATTACATACATACATTAGGAATGCATTTATATGCCTAGTATAAGTATTATACCTTGTTTAAACTATATTAATAAATATACATTGTAAAAAAACAAAACAACAAAAACCCTTATATATCCTTCCTTTACCATAATGTTTGCGTGTATGGACTCATTCCCAATAGTTTTTTGTAAGGTTCTTTATACGTTGTTTATTAGGGTTTCACAAAAATAATTTTCTTACAGTTAAAATAGAATATATTGCCAATGTATGCTTATACGTTGTGAATGTACTGATATGATTGAAAAATAGCTGATTAAAATGTACTTATTCATATTTGTCATTGGAAATTATATTTTAATTTCTAAAAGATTATGTTCAGTTTCTAAATATGCAGTTATGAATTAGTGCCTAATTGGGACTGTGGTTTGGAAAAGCGCATTAAGTTGCTTTCTTTTCAGTTCATTGAATGAGGAACAAACATTTCTTTAATAAGACTAGAGAACATTCTCATTTTTTTGCAAAAGCTTAGATAAGGATCAGGGCCCTGTGAATCACTGCATTGGCCTTTGACCCTGAAAGTTCTGAAGAGTGTTTGGCACAAGGAGAGTTAGACATTATTATGCATCAGACTTTTCAATTCTAAAGGGTCTCTGTGCTTTCTACCCGATAGGCTTTGGTTGCTGGAAATGAGAGCTGTATTTTGGCAGCTATAGACAAGGACATAGATCTGCTCTGCCAACTCATTATGACATAATCCTTCATTAATCCGTATTCTCTGTCAAACCCTTCAGAGATGCAGAAGCCGCTGGTCTTGAACGAGATATTTTAGATTAGTTGAAAAAGTTTTTTTTTTGACTGTACAGTATGTAAACCTTAAATCTAAAATATTAAGCAGAAACCATACCAAAATAATAGTCAAAAAATAAAATGAAAATGAATGAAGTAAGCAAATATTACAAGACATTTTGTAAAACAAATTACAGCTTTTAATAAATACCTTCAGAAATATGTATAATATGTATATATATTGCTCAACTTTATACAGTATGTAATGTGTAACAGTATGTAATGAGTAACTTGTATGTTAAACTAGCATTAAGGTTTTGCTGTGATAAACAGATGTACAAATTCACATTTTATCTACCTTTCTCCCTTCTCTAATACCACATTTTATTTGTTTTCTACCCTTCTTTTGTCTTTTCACCTTTCCCTTTTACTTTCCTTTCTTTCAGAATCTTTCACCATCAGCCTTTACCTTTCAAGCAGCATATACCTTTCATAAATTATTTTCTTTTAAAGGGCATGTCCACCCCCAAACTAAAATTTTACCAACTACTGGCCCCACTGTAAAAAAAAATCCTTACCTTTCATCCCTGCTCCTTGTGGATCTGCTGTTATGCCTCTTCAAAGTGCAGGAAACTGCTGGGTAGGAGCTGTCAGTGCCTCATCCTGTTTCTGTAGCTTGGCTAACCTCATCAAGGTATGAGGCATGCTCAGTAGAGCCCTTTCCCCCCTCTCCCACCCTCCTTCCTGATTCCTCTGTGGCTGGCAGTAGTGTACCTTTAAAAGCTTGTGCCACAATGCAGGGGATACCCTCCCACCCGCAACAGCTCTATTTATTACTTCAATATCGCTTCCCTTCTTTAATTACACCTCCTCGTTCCAGCGCCATTTTCATTAATGCCAGCTGCGGCTGTAATTGGCTTCCTCTCAGCCAATCACAGCCACGGCTGTAAAGAAGGAGAGCGATTTTGAAGTTGTAAATATAGCGGTTGGGGGTGGGAGGTTATCCACTACATTGTGTAAAAAGTTTTTATAACGGGTGGACATGCCCTTGTTTTACTTCCTGTAAAGTTTGGTATTAAAAAGTTGAACTAGAATTTCATTTTTTTTATTTGATGCTATAAAGTCTGTGTGGTTTTACAATTTTATTTTATTTTTTTACAAAAAAGAAGACTAAATCTAAACTTTAAAATTCCCAGGATTAAATAATGCTGATAAAGCAGAGTGGGTCACGGACTCAGATTTACAGCACAGTGAGTACATTCTCACTGAGTTTTCTAGCCCCCTTCCTCCTTGGAAGATCTGCCTGTGACATATGGCTGTAGAATTAGTGAGCGTCACAGCATTTGCTATTTAGGAATTAGCTAACTGACTTACAATTGAACTTATGTTTTCCTTTAAATTTTCCTAAAATTGTGTTATTACTAAATAATATAGATGTATACTTTGCAGTACAATGCAAAGAGAACATGGAACTAACAACACCCATTATTACCATGTTTCTTTATTTTATGAAAATTGAAAATAGAGCAGAAAAAGGGATATTCTCACCTTAAAAAGGTATTGTATATGTATGTATATGGCGCATAATGTTATTCGTGTATGCAGTTCTATGGATTTTAAACAATGTGCAAAATACAAAGTGCAAGAAAACTCAGTGAGAATGTACTTGCTGTGAGTATATATATAATATTATTAAGCTTTTATATATTATAAAAGCTTTTGTCTTGTTAACCTATTCCACAATCCAGAAAACAGCTGATTGTTGTCAAATGAAGGGAACAATAAATACATCTGTTTCTTAATGATTTGGATGTGGGTATTGTTAGCAAAGTCTCTGTGTTTGCTGATGACACAAAACTTTGTCCACCATTAAAAGATACAGATAATGTGCAATCGTTGCAGGGGGATCTAGATAGATTGTCACATTGGGTTGCTAAGTGGCAGATGAGATTCTATGTTGATAAATGTAAGATGATGCATTTTGGACTTAAAAATCCTTGTGCTTCTTATAGTATAAATTATTAGATTTAAGGTATAAAGAGCAATAGTATGTTTGTGCAAATGGCTCAGGGACCTGGGAAATGGTTTAGGGAATACGTACATATAACCAAAACTTATGGCTCCCTGTTAAGTGAATCCCTGTTGAAAAAGAACCTTGGAGTTTTGGTAGATAACAAACTAGCAGTGCCAGGCGGCAACAACTAAAGCAAGACAGTGAGATTCAATAAAAGTTCTTAATAGTTAAAAATGGTGCTAATTTTGCCCCAACCAATCAGATGTTTTCAAATGTTAAATAAAATCTGATTGGTTGGGGCAAAATTAGCACCATCTGTAACAATAAGAACTTTTATTGAATCTCCCTGATTGTCTTGTATAAAGAGGCGTATGGATTTAAGGGAGAAAAATGTTATTCTCTCTCTTTACAAAGCATTCGTAAGGCCTTATTTGGAATATGCAGTGCATCTGTGGTATTCAGTTAGATCAACTGAAAATTAAAGTTTAGTTCTTGAAGACGTTTAACTAGTCATCCGACTGGCTTTCTCAATTCAGTATAGGTTTGTACAAGAATCTATTGGCAATTATGTACCCTGGAAAGTCCCAATTAGGGTACATAATTGCCAACAGATTCTTGTACAAGTCATTCTGAATTGAGAAAGCCAGTCGGATGACTAGCAAAACATCATCCAGGAAATGGAGAGGGGTTGAGAAAAGGGCAACTAAAATAATAAATGGAATGGGGGAGCTTGAATATGAAGACAGATAAGTTACAATTATGCACACTAGAGAAAAGGTGCTTGCATGGGCACATTGTTCACCAATAGAATATGACAGAGGAAATGCACATACCTCTCCTCTTAGGACTGGAAGAAAAGAAGTTTAGCCCACAAGTTCAAAAAGGGTTTTTCAATGTAAGGGTCATATTTATAAACCCGCACTATCGCAAGTTAGCTATACCTTACGTTATCGGTGATGTATGACAGTGCATGTAAATGTACGGCCACGATCATTTATGCTGAATGTTCATTAATTTCCGAATGTTCGGTAGTAAAATACCACAATGGTATTCTATGGGGGATTGTAAATCTACAATGACTGTCAATGAGTTTCTAAAAACAAGGAATGTTGCATGTTACTGGTATTGATACATATTCTTGGAGTTGATTCAGGGATATTTCCGATTGCCAATGGTAGGCAGGAAGGAATTTTTTCCCCCATTCAAATTTCTGGTGCGTTTTTTTGCCTTCCTCTGGATCAACAGTTAGGCAGGAAATGTGGGTATTGCTGAGTAGGTTGGACTGGATGGGTGTATGTCTTTATTCAACCTCTATTATAAAAAAGAATACTATTTCTTATATATAATAAAATGTCTTATATAATAAATACTATAAAAATAAATACTATTGCTATCGCTTTGTATGTGTTCTTTACATTCAGAGAAACCTATTTTGTGCCTGTACTGCCTTTCACCCTGTAATCTCTGTATTTGTAACACATCACTAAATCACTCACCCTAGTTTTGTCACTTAGACTGAGCAAAAGCTCCTGTAAGATTTTGTTGTAGAAAGCAAATAGAAAGGCAAATAAATGATGCAATCTTAATCAGCACCTTTTGAGCTATGCATCAGGATGTTTTTAGCCTTGAATATTCCTATAATATATTTCTTCATATGGTCACTGTAAAAACAAATATGATTTAAATTTTTTTAGATGCAGGAAATAAATTTGAAACCTAGGTAACTACCGTATATTGATTCCTGTTAATCTTCCAATTCAGCCAATTCTGATATATTTATTTGGAGCTCTTGGTTCCAGTCTCTCAAACCAGAGAAACCATTTAAGCACAGTTATTTACAAGATCCCAGTAAAAATACAATTATTCTACGGAACATTTTAAAAGGTTGGATTTGGTATATATGCTGATGGATTTAACTTTCAAACTTGTATAATTTTTGCTGTGTATGGTAAGATAATTGTCCTTTTGTGGCTGAGGCCACACTACAATGCACCAAATCGCGCAAAATTTCTGTGCGTTCTCGTGAGTTTTTTTCCCGATTGCGCTTGCGTGCTCGCTATTTTCAAAGAGAAAAGGCATGCGAGTGCACAAAAAAATGCTTGATGCAAAACGCGAACGGATGCGCAATCGCATGCACACCAGAAATCGCTGGAATTTCGTGTTCCTGAAAATCAAAAATCACGGGCGCAACACGAAAAATGCTCTAGTGTGGCCTAGCCCTGTGACAGTACTTTTTAATGGATGAGGAAAAGGTTGAAATTTTAGTGTAGTGCTTAGAAGAACTCCCCTCCACTTAAAGGTACCCAGGATAAAGAGCTAAACAGCTAAGTCCTCATACCTAGGTACAGTTTCTATCTTCTGATATACTTAACTATAAACATAATTGCCGTTCCAGTCTAACTCTGCCCCACAGTCTGTCTGTCAATGGCCCATTCAGTTTTCAGTCAGTCTTGATATGGAAATAGAATGGGCCAGCAAGTAAAAGCTATGGTAAGTAAATTGTCTTGTTGCCAATAGATCAATTTATTTACTTACTTAAAGTCTGGTCCAACTCAGTCCCTAGATCAGTTGGCAACAAGTCTTATGAAGATACATGATCTGCAAGAAGTCCCTGTGGTAAGATACTTCTCTAATAATTTATATTTACATTCATGTAAGAAGCATATTCTGTAACTAAGAAGACTTACATGTTGTTGCCAGTAAAACCCACAGCCCATGTAGAGATTTGAGATTTGGGAGCATGTGCACTTATTGGCCATGCCCCCTGAGAGTATTCACTGTCTCTTTGTACAGAGTAATTTCTATACAGATGTCACCAATATTGTATAATATAAGTCCATGATAAAACTTCTTGTTGGTTTATTTTTCAGACAGCATGCATTGCTAACAGCCTTCCAGGAACAATACAAAGCAGTCAGTTGTGGTTTTTTTTTTGCTTCTGTTTCTGTTTTCTTTGTGGCAGCTCTGGTAATGCAGCATACAAGTATTACATTTTTATAACATTGGAGGCGTTTTATATATACTGGGCAATGTGTGTAATGGACATTGGGGCATTTTATATATACTGGGCAATATGTGTAATGAATATTGGGGCATTTTATATATACTGGGCTATGTGTGTAATGGACATTGGGGCATTTTATATATACTGGGCAATATGTGTAATAGACATTGGGGAATTTTTTTATATATACTGGGCAATATGTGTAATGGACATTGGGGGCATTTTATATATACAAGTCAATGTGTGGACTGGACATGGGGGGCATTTTATATATACAGGTCAATGTGTGGACTGGACATTGGGGGAATTTTACATATACAGGTCAGTGTGTTCTGCTGCACATGACATTTTATATATAAAAGTCAGTTTGTGCTGTTGGACAGGGCATTTTGTAAATACAGGTTAGTGCAATATAAGTGTTATTGTATATGTGTGTGCAAAATGTGTTTGTTCTAGTCTGTGTGTAACGTGTCTGAGTTAGTGCTTGTTTAGGGGCCCCCCAGAAATCAGTATGGGGCTTGACAACAAAAAAAAAAAAAACACAAAGTGCCAATTTCCCACATGTCCTAAATCAAACGATATGCCATATGCGTGGGTGCATACAGAGACATGGCCATCAACTAGCTAAAATTGTACGCATGCTAAAGTGCAATTACAAGAAAAAAATCAAAACATGCCTCAACCCACTCCCCACGCACAGACACTGCCCTTTTTAGTGGTATTTTAGTGAAAGCCAGTTGGTACTGAGAGACACACAAGTTTTTGCACACTTTGCTGATATTAAAAATTCAATTTGGTCTTTCTTTGGTACCTCTGCAAAATTTCCTAATATTAATCTCTGCCCCCATTTTTATCCTAAGTCTTTGCTAAGTAGGAAAGACCTAGAAAAAATCCTATTTGTGAATGGAATTCTGAGTTCCATTCACAAATATTATAGTAAGCGGTCATTCGTTGTACATAGCCTGTACTGCACTGTGATCTGAATGGAGATCACAGTGCAATACCCCATCAAGACCACCAGGGACAAGCCTAAGGGAATAACCCGGTGAAGTAGGAAATCCTCTGATGTTACCATAGTCTCACTTACTGCACAGACCTGAACTTCCTCATGGGACTGGCTGCTCCTGTACAGTCACGGCAGAAAAGGTGTGTTGTCTCCCGATCCCCCCATAGGATTTAGACAAAATTGAGGGGGGATCGAGGGAGCTATGGGGGCACTTGAATGCTGCAATCTGATCGTGATCCACACATCACACGTCACAACGTTTCGGGGGGATACCCCCTTCTTCAGGTGATCACCTGAAGAAGGGGGTATCCCCCCGAAACGTTGTGACGTGTGATGTGTGGATCACAATAAAATTGTTATAATTTCTTGGAGTGCGACCCTCTATTGCCTTTTTCCTGTAAAACTACTGGTTCTAAAGGGAAGAACCCACGAGGCGTCTGCACCCACAGTTGGATAGAGTGCACCTCCACCATTGTTTATCTGTTTGCAATCTGATCGCCCCTAGCACAAACAATTTTTATTAAAGGTACAGCCATCAGTTCTGATCACCTAACCATTGATCTTTGCCAATGAATGAATAAAAAAAAAAATTTACAATCAGATTTCGACTTGGAAAATCCCTTTTATACCCATATTCAAAGTTTGTTATCATTACCTAAGATCTAATGAAAAAAGTTATACACACCCCCTTTTAAAAAAAACCCAACACAATAAATCTATAATTAGCAAAAAAATTGGTCTTTTCCAAGCTGCCAAATGTTCAAGGATTTTCGAACATTCAAGGGGTTCCCAAACATTTTTCAGTATTTTCGGCTGTTCCGTAATCTTCGGACAGCTGAGGAATTCCGAATGGCCGAAAGTCCTGCAGCCGGTCGTTTGGGGGTCCCACGGCTCAACCTTGGACCCCCTCCTGGGTTCTAGAAGGACAATTGTCTCCTTATAAGTGCCCTTCCTCCGGCACCTATAAGTCCCCTTGTTGCCCTTGGAAGGGCCCTTGTGGCACTGACAAGTGCTTTTTGGGGCTTAAGGGGTTCCGCAGCTCGAACCGAGACCCCCCTCCCGACACTTATAAGTGCCCTTGTGGCCCTTGGAAAATTCTGAACTTCTTTACCCATTGACTTTAATGGCAAAATTTGCGGATTTTTGAATTTCCGAATTTTTTCAGAAATCCGCAAATCCTCAAGCAGAACGGATTTTTGGAAGTTCGGCCATCTCTAAATCCAATTTGTATTTTGTCTCATGGACATTTATTTTCCTTAATACCTGTACCGGTAAACAAATACGAAGTTTGAGGTTTATAGCCCATTTTTATATTTATTGCAACGTTTCTAAAATGTTAGACATTTTTCATGTTAATGAACAGCAGAATTCTTCATAAACTTCATGTGCACTTTCTGCATTTCAGTGGCCTGTCTTCAAGGTGGGAATGAGAATGTCAGAAAAATCAGCCTTAAGGGTTTTTTTTTTGAATTTGTTATAATTTGGGCTAAAATGTTACCTTAAAGTATCTAATATTCAGTGCCGACCCTATGTTTTGTAGCTTTCTGTGATCACAAGGAATTTGAGAGGCATTTCTATTGTGTGGGACATAGGGAAATAGTACTATGTGTGTATGTTTATTGTAATTTACCTGAAAAATGCCAGCTATTGGTAGAAAACACATTATTCCATCAAGTGTAAATCAATGAACATAATGGTAATATCGAAGGGGCCTACTAAGATGCAAAGTACCAGTTGCCAAAATCCACATGAAAACACATATGAATTTCTTCACACCTAACAGATGGAATAGGAGGTATTGCAAATAATTAGGCATCTTGTTGTTCTATTTATCACAACTGGATTTTGTGTTGAAATGAGACTTTGCCATTGTAGTTGAAGAACAGATGTATTTGAAGATTGCTGTAAAGTACTTGGATGCAATGCATGAATTATGAAATCATTTGCAAAATCAGCTGTATCATTGTACATATTTATAGACTGCAATAAACTTACGTATGGTAGATATAAAAAGCAATGTTTTTTGTTTAATTAAAAAAAGGAACAAAGATAAATTCTGTCCATCTGTATTCTACTTCAATTGCAAAATTGCCATCTATACAAAGAAGTATATAAAAAAAAATTTTTGTGATAAAAAGAGAATTTAAATCTAAAATCTGTCTGTATTAGTGTGCACACCACCGAAACTTATACTTGGTTTAAGTACCTATTGTATGCTTTATAGCAGTTAGTCCTTTTGGATATGAATCTTTTAGTTTGGCACATCTGGACTTGGCTATATTTGCCAGAGATGGCTGAACTTCCTGAAGTTCGGTTCATTTTCGAACTTCAGTAACTTTGGTAGTTCGAAAATGAACCCAATAAAGTCAACAAGGGAAATAGTTAGAAAAGTTCTAGTTACTTACAAATAAGATAGCAATGGTAACTTACTGTAAATGGCTCTGGGATGTGGGAATTGGTCTGGAAAACATGTCCATATCACCAAAACGTGTTAAAACACTAACAGGAAGATTCAATAAAATTCTTATCGTTAAAAATGGTGCTAATTTTGCCCTTAACCAATCAGATATTATTTAACATTTGAGAGCAAATATCTGATTGGTTGGGGCAAAATTAGCACTATTTTTAACAATAAAAACTTTTATTGAATAACCCTGTAACTTTCCCAATGATCAGGCAATTGATAGGTTTTCACATTGAGTTTTTGCTAAATTCGAGGGTTACGGACGAATTTGAGAGTTACCGAATGATACATTCAAAGGTTACCGAATGATACATTCGAGGGTTCCCGAAATCGAAGGCTACATTCAAGGGTGACCGAAATCAAATGCTATATTCAAGGGTTACAGAATGATACATTCAAAGGTTACCGAATGATACATTCGAGGGTTTCCGAAATCGAAGGCTACATTCAATGGTGACCGAACTCAAATGCTATATTCAAGGGTTACAGAAAGATACATTTGAGGGTTACCGAAATTGAAGGCTACATTTGCGGGTTACTGAAATCGAATGCTACATTTGAGGGTTACCGAATGATACTTTCGAGGGTTGCTGAAAGTGAATGCTACATTTGAGGGTTACTGATTTGAGAATTTAATAATTATCGAATTTTTGTGATCTGTCAGATTTCAATAGCATCTCCTGTGCTCAGCTTTCTTCCAACCACCCTACATATTTGGAGTCCGTCGCTTTTGATGTACCCAGAGTAAGAACCTAGAACTGTAGGTACTCATACCTGGGAGTTGACAAGATAGCTGAAAATATAGCAGGCTGTTCCAGAGGAAGAACAGTGAGCCTTAGTTTTAGGTATTATGGTTACATTATGGGTAAGTTTAACTCATTTAACTCAAGGAACTTTAAGGCTCAGACACACATGCGATTGCGGGGGTTGACCTGCGGCACAAAATATGTATGAGCGCCTGTTTCGGCGACAATTGTGCCGTGTATAGGGCACTATGTTGCCCAAATAGGAAGTTCATTCAGGGCTGGTTGATGATCTGCCTGGCTTGCCGGACAGCGAGCCCCAACCAAACATACATTTCACCCGACATAGTGCCCATACTCGGCACAATTGACAGCCTAAACAGGCGCTCATGCACATTGTTTGTTGCGGGTCAGATCCAGCAATTGCATGTGTGTATGAGTCTTTAGTCTAAGTGACTTGATTCACCCAGGGCCTGTACTGTGAATTAGATTCTAAAAGTGTTTTCATTTTACAATATCATCTACAATATATATTGGTAGGTAAATAGAAATAGTGGGGGTCGTTGTGCATAAAACCAATTAAAAAAGATAGAAACAGACAGTCACCCTAAAGGAGAACTAAACCCAAATTATTATTTTCTATAATGTTAAAATGTCCCCCTCCCCCAAAACACCATTAAAGAGTATCTTCCCTGCCTAAACTAAGTTTGGTAATTTTCGTTTAATCGAAGAACGAGCTTTGTCTTACCTCCTGTTCTTCAATAAAACCTGCAGGAGCCAGGAGCAAAGATACAGAACTTACCCAGCCTTGCACTCCTCCGCTCTTCTTTTAATAAGTCCCGGCGGAATTTTGTACTGTTACCTGGGTAAGCTTTAGAAAACTCTCTTATGCCATTCTCTTTATTGTACCAACTGATTTGTCAGTATGTACCTATGTAAGTGTTTCCTGCAATGCATGAACAGTGCAATTCCCACTTATTTGTTTGTAGATAAGACTCTGCCAGAAGCAGACTTAAAGGTGTTTTAAGAATGAAGACATCCGTCTGCTGGCAAATTTACATCTCATTTGCCAAAAACAAGTTGCACATTGTTTAAATTTTCAATTGAAGGTCATGCATCAGGTAGGAAGCAGTCAGGGGAAGCTGGTGTGTAGTGAACCACACTAAAGGACAGGTTGACTTGGCTAAATGTGGGTGGGCTGCACTGACAAATATGTTGGTCTTTTTTCCTTTAACCCCCCCCCCCAAATTCTTCTAAAATAGGATGAGGTCAACAGTACTGACAAGAAATCACAAGGCCATGACAACTCAGTAGCAATTAGTCTGAGTAAATGATGCCAACAAAAATGAATAATACAATTAGGCATAGGTTTTGACAAAAATAGTGTTGTCAACTGTGCGGTCAGTTTTTTTTTACTGCTAATTTCAGTTAGAAATTATCCAGAAGATGAATTGTACTTAGCTGTTCTTTTTCCAGCACATTAGTAACAGTAGGTCATTGTCTATTTAGTGGCAATTCCTGGAAAAGTTCATCCCCATTAACAGACACTTAACACTGGTAATACTGAGTGTTTTGCTGGTGTTTGTAAACAGCAAGAACTGTATCTCATTCCTTTATAGGAAATGAAGGCATGGACTTTTTTTTAATTCATTTTTTTCCTTTGCTATTTCATGTGTTATTAATTTTCTTGCTCAGAGTCTGGGTGCCAAACATAACTGCGATTCTTTGACAGAATGCGTCTTTATAAGAGTTATTTCTTTGTAACAGTGCAGTTAGATAATAAGGTAAAAGCTGGGTTTCGTCTGGCTTGTAACAGCAGGGTGTGCTAGATGCAGCTAGTCCTGTAGTCAGAGCGCTATGTTTTTGGTAGTATTTTGCTTTCTTGTAAGAACTGATATTGATTAGCAGAAAATAGAGACCTACTGTGACTAGTGTAGAAACTCACAAGTTTCTTTTTAAACAAGCTATTAGATTTACTTTTTTTTATAGAGTAGTTTTTTTTTTCCTGTAGCACTCTCCGTATCTCTTCTGTTACCTGTCTGTAGGATATGTCAGGAAATATGGAGCTTTTCTTTATATGAGGCCAGAAAGCCATAAAATACTCTAAATTTAAATTCTATTGTAAATGCTACATAAATGGCCACTTTATAGTTGGCCCCTTGTAAAAAAAAAATGTGGAAACTGCTCTTTTGGGAATTCAAATATGTAAAACAATGTTTAGAACAAAATTTGTGCTTAAAGGACAATTATACTCACCTTCCCTCCGCTCCTCTTCTTTGCTCAGTAACTTTTACCCAGGGTGAGGACCTGAACCGCTAGGTCCTCGCCCCTGGGTTCGCGTAACTTGAAGCATAGCCTTACTGACACGTTGCTCCGGTAGGCTCCGCCGCCTCCTCTCCTTGCGCAACACCTCTCCTTACGCAAGGAGGCCAATAGGAAGGCACACTCGTTGCAGAGGGGGCGGAGCCTACCAGAGCAGCGTTTCAGTAATGCTTTGCTTCAAGTTACGTGAACCAAGGTGTGAAGACCTAGTGGTTCAGGTCCTCACCCTGGGTAAAAGGTACTGACCAAAGAAGAGGAGCGGAGGGAAGGTGAGTATAATTGTCCTTTAACTTTCCATTAATCATTCTTGGTCTCAGAACACCTCGTGGAGTGACAAGCCTGTTGTAAAAAAGGCAAACATATAGGGGGAGATTCAATATGGGTCAAATCCGTCTAAAACCATGTTAACACAAAGTAATTTTTTTTTTTGAGGAAATAAATTTTCCAACCGGATTTCAACTTGGAAAATGGGCATTTATGCCTGTATTCCAAGTTCGTTGTCATTCCCTAAGGTGATCTGATTATGTATGTGTTTATCTTATATGATATGTGTATTTGTATGTGATTATCTTCACATACAAAAAATATACATTCAAAAAACTGACACACACACTTTTTTTTTTACAATAAATCTATAATTAGCAAAAGAATTAGTCTTCTCCAAGCTGCCCAATGTTGCCGGTGATATCAGTAAAGAAACGCAGGTTATTATTCCTCCAATTCCAAGGGAAACGAAAGGTTCACACACACTTGCAATTGCGGGTGCTGACCCGTGACGCACTATGTGTACAAACGGCCGTTTCGGGGGATAATCGGCTTGTGTAATGGCACTTTTTTGGCTATTTGTTTGGAGATCTGTGCCCGATCCGCCAGGCAGATCTCCGAACGAGCAGCCATTTTGGACGTTCTAACAAATTGTGCACCGCTGGTCGGCACCCGTAATCGCGCGTGTGTACAAACCTTAAGCCTATTATTAGGAAATTTTGCAGAGGCACCAAAAAAGACCAAATTGAATTTTTTGTATCAGTAAAGTATGCAACTTTTGTGCATCTCTTAGTACCAACTGGTTTTCACTAAAATACCATTAAAAGGGGGAGTGTGTGTGGGTGCGGGGTGGGCTATGGCATTTTTACATTTTTTCTTGTATTTGCACTTGTGCATGCCTCCCATTTGAGCTAGTTGGTAGCCACATCATTGTGTGCACCCATGCATATGGAATACCATTGATTAAGGATATGTGGGAAATTGACATTTAGTGGTTTTTTTTACTTTTCATGTGGGTTTAGGTAGGATTTCAACCTTTAAATCATCTAATTTTATTTTTCATTAAATCTCCTAAAAGCACGGTTCTATGGATGCCAGCTTCTGGAATTCTTCTTGTATATATAAAAGCATGGCACCGGTATGTATCTGAAGGTGTGTAGATTCCAAAAATATAGTTTGTGTGGGGTGTTTCTGGGCCGTTTCCTTTGAAAAAGTATAGGCTGTTCAAATTGCAGACCACTTTGATTTACTGTTTACTGTCCTTTGATTACTGTTAATTATAAGGAAATTAGAAGTCACTTCTGAGTCCTGTTCCCTTTATAAAAGTCTTTTATGTGGTCATGGAACTCTTTGGTGACTTCTAATATCCTTTTAATGAACAGTAGGGCATACATTATCCCTTAGTCCTGTATAACTCAGTCTGTGTACTTGCACATTTATATGAACACAGAACTCCTCAGTGACTTCTAATATCCTTATAATTTATATTAGGGGATACATTATCCCTTATATTATATGAGTGGTACCCAGAGTTCCCTAACCTGTATAACTCAGCCTGTGTCCTTGTTTTTATATATAGACACAAAACTCTCAATGACATCTAATATTCTTATAATGTACAGTAGGGGATAGATTATTCACTATATAACCACACCTTCCATTAAAGAGCACGTCCAACCCACAAAAACTAAAATGTAACCTTTTCATTCACCAGCCAAAAATCTGTTTTCTTTTTACTTTGTTCAAAGACGCTCCCATGCTGAGATATTACATTTACAAAACCCTGATTCCTCATTGCTGTTGTGAGCTGGATATGAGCACACACAGCACAGCAGAGAAGGCTCATTCAGTAAAAATATCAATAAAAAATGACTAATATTTTTTAAATTAATTAAACAGTTCTATGATTAAAAATTATAATTGTGTTATAAAGCTACATTTTAGAACTGTAAATCCATGTGCTAAGGTGTTCACAAATGTGAATGACATCATTGTACTTTGTCCTAGGTAACCCATGCAGAAATCCCCCTTTGAAAATCCTGCGCTTACCCCTGCCTTTGAACCAATGTGCTGCAGCTAATATTTACAGTATATATTTAAAGGGCCGATATATAGATGTGTCTCCTTAATATTAGCACACATTATAAATTGCCTTTGGTAATTAGTTAGTTAATATTACATTCTAGCTGGGTTTTTCTACCCATGAATACAGACAGGTTTGTGTTAAATATTCATGCAAAAAACTAATAAGATAGCAAGTACAAGTAACATAAATTTCCAAAAAGAAAATGTTTGCTACCTTGTGCACGAAAATGGAGATTTTCTTAGGAGGTCCAATAAAGGTCAAAATTTGTGAAAAAGTAGAAACATCTGTAAAATGTGCACCACATTAGTATTTCATTTACTTCAGTAATGCCTTTGTGTAGTGACAGTGTTTAGCAAAGCACACAAGCATACTAGTACAGTGTCAGCAGGTGCATGCCACCAAATTGCTGCCTTTAATTTGCATATTCATCTGCTAAGATGTATATCATTATCATATCAAAGGGAAACTAAGCAACATCTTGCTTGAAGAGATGTGGCATAGTTTCAATATGAACAATTAATGGAAGATGAGCACTCTTTCTGTTCTGTCTCATGTGACTAGTTGTAATCTAGCCTAATATTGAACACCAACAGGTTTAATATTCTGTAACTAAATTATTTCAATTTAAATGAGTATTCAAAATATCTTATAAAAACTTCCTATTGTTTCTAACCAAACAAATGTATATTTCTCCAGATCTTTCTATTGATACTCTATTGATACTTGTTTCATTTACTATAACAACCTCCATTACAAATCTATTTTGAGACTTTCCCACTTCTTTAAAGGGTACATCCACCCCCTAAACTAAAATTTAACCCATTATTGGCCCCACTGTATAGTTTAAAAAAATCCTTACCTAACATCTCCTGTAGTGCTTTTCCAAAGTACAGAAAACTGAAGACTAGGATGTGCCTTCTTATCCAAAAGGTTTCTGCCTCCTCCTTGTCCTCTGAGAAGACAGTGGCAAGCACAGGGGAACCCTTCCCCCCTCCTACTATCTGGATCCTCCATGACTTGCCATCCACCTAGCGTTTAATGGTTTTTCTGTAGTGTAGTCTGCCCCTAACCATTGTGTTATTTAAAAAAAAATATTTAGAAATTTATTTACAGCCCTTCGTTCCCGCAGCACTCTTCATTGACGGCAGCAGCTTCTGTGATTGGCTGCCTCTCAGCCAATCACAGACGCAGCTGCCGGTCTGGCCTCCTGCTTGCAAGTTCTGGACCAATGCGCCGGAAGATCAGGGGGGCTGTAGGTAATGTTCTAAATCTTTTTTTTTAACATTCTAGCAAAGTGATTGGGGATGGGCAGGGGTGCCCTACATTATAAAAAAAACAAAAAAACATGCCTTTTAAGTAAATACTGAGAGCCGCTTGGCTCTCAGTTAAAGTCACGCTAAATGATTCAATATCTAGGCATTTTTCCCTATATCCCTTCTATTGATTTTTCTGCTTTTACTGAATAAAACACTATACAAATAAAGTTCATTGTGCTGTCTCAGAATAAATGGTTAGTTTAGCATTAGTGGTGGACCGAACCCCAACCCAAACCTGAGTTTGACCCAAACTTTCTAACTTCTTAAACTACGAATTAGTTCGGATTTTTTGAACTCGCATACTTATTTTCAATAATTATCGTAAATTAGATAATTATTAAATTCTCAAATTGGTAAACCTCGAATGTATCCTTCGATTCAGTAACCCTCAAATGTAGCCTTTGGTTTTGGTAACCCTGGAATGTAGCCTTCGATTTTGGTAACCCCCGAATGTAGCCTTCAATTCTGGAAATCCTTGAATGTATCGCTCGGTAACCTTTAAATGTAGCGTTTGATTTCAGTAACACTTGAATGTAGCCTTCGATTTCGGTAACCCTCAAATGTATCTTTTCGGGTAACCTTTGAATGTAGCATTCGGTAGCCCTGGAATGTATCATTTGGTAACCCTTGAATGTAGCGTTCAGTAACCCTCGAATTGGCCGTAACCCTCGAATGTAGCATGCGGAAACCTGACAATTGATTGTGAGGAAAGTTAGTGTTTAAACAAGTTTTGGTGATATGGACATGTTCCCCAGACCATTTCCCAGGTGTCACAGCCATTTACAGTAAGTTACCACAGAAAATTTTAAATGTATTTAATGCAATCTTTTCAAACTATTTCTTCCCATTGACTTTAATGGGCTCATTTTTGAACTACCAAACTTCCAAACATTTACTTAAGTTCAGAAGTTCGAAAACGAACCAATCTTCAGGAAGTTTGTCCATCTCTATTAAGCAGGTATTTTAATTCTCCCATACAAAAAATAGAAGCCTAGCGCACATCCAATTAATTTGCTTATACTTTACTTTACCATTGTATTGCAACTTAAAAAGCCTGCCCTTCTCTCTGGATAAATTAAAGCAATTCATTCATTAACTTGGCCAAATTATTTTAAGCCTAGCAACCACTTCACGGTTTGCTTTATTCTGTGGGTCCTAACTTTTAACCTTTTTTACTTAAGTAACTTTTTACCTTCTTAGGAGACGTAATTCTCAAACATATGGAACAGGAGAACATATGGAACAGGAGGCTAGGAGGGGCTGCTGGGAAGGGGCCGCAGCAGGTGGTTGCGACCACCCACCGCACACCCCCTCCCCAGCAACCCCTCCAAGCCCCCTGCCCTGCCGCTGGTGGAGACACCCTCCAGTGGGGGCACTGAGAAGGGCCTTTTGGGGCTTAAGGGGTCCCGCAGCTCGAGCCAGGACCCCCCTCCCCGGCCCTATCAGGGCCTTTGCGGCACTTACAAGTGCCCTTGCGGCTCTAACAAGAGCCCTTTAGGGCTTAGGGGTCCCGCAGCTCGAACTGGGCCCCCCTCCCTGGCCCTTGAAAGGGCCCTTGCGTCACTGAGAAGTGCCTTTGGCGGGGGTCCCGCAGCCCGAACCGGGACCCCCAGTGAGCGGCTCTTAAAAAAGCCCTTGGGCGGCATCTTCTTTCTTCCAGCCCCGTTCTGCAAACTATATAAAGAGGTGCATTCCGCCACGGACCTCAGATGCCATCACAGTAGATGACTGAAGAAAGAAGATGGAGGGTGCCTCCACCCCTCCCAGCGGGCCCTTCCTTCCTCTCTCCGCCAGTGGCGGGGCAGGGGGCTTGGAGGGGCTGCTGGGGAGGGGGTGTGCGGCGGGTTGTCCCAGCTGCCCCTCCAAGCCTCCTGTTCCATATGTTCGCCGCGAGCAGGGTTGGGGTTTAGGAGGGGTTGCTGGGAAGTGACAGTGGTGGGTGGTCGCCGCCGCCGCGGGGGTCGAGGGCGGGGTGGGCTTATGCCCCGCCCCTGAAGCGGAGGTGCCGGGAAGGGATTTTAAGTCCCTTTGCGATATTGTACTTAGCACATTGCGCTAGGTGCAGTATCGCCGTGGCAGCGATGGTGCTGGCCGTTATAAATACGGCAATATCGCTATTTTCGCGGCTGCGATGTGCAGTGGTAATTTTTGGGCACTATTTTTGGCCCCTTATAAATATGCCCCTTTGACTTTGTCTTTCTGTCAGTACCTGCCTTTTATGAGTTGAAAGTCCCTGCTGCTCTTTCGCTTGCTTTCTTGGGACTAACTCTCCAGCTAAGTACTTAAACACATGACCCACTGTGGGTGGAGTACACATTTCCCAGAGGCTTGGTCATACCCCCAATGCTACAAGCAATATATATATAGAAATGGGATAGGATACATCCATGCAGAGTGTAACTAGAGACCAAATTAATTCAATACAAAAAATAGAAGCCTAGTGCACATCCAATTAATTTGCTTATATTTTACTTTACCATTAATTCTCCCACATTACCAACCTTATAAATCCAGACATTAGCCCACTAGAGTATTGTAAGTTATGTAGTGGCTTTTAAGATCCAGTTTTTCTAATTTTTCCCTTTTTTTCTGTCAAGAAAAGCTATATTTTCTTCAAGGTCTTTCTCCTTTCAATATTTCTTATGTTTTATTACTTTTCATGTTGCCTTTCTTCAGAATGTCTTTTCTGTCCGTCTCAGAAGTCTGCGGTTCATGCATGGAGCTTTGATTTCTCCATTACTCTAGAAAATTAAAGACTTATAACCTGCTCTATTTAACATGTAAAATGTAGGAAACATTTCACATTATTATACTAATATGTCTCTGAGTGTGTATTCATTTTCTAAAATGAAATATTAGAACACTGCAATTGGAAAAAAATTGTTGACGCAATTGGCTACATTTAAAATAAAGTGCTGTTTATAATACATAGCACATCATATCTATGTAACAAGTGATATGATGAGTGGTTACAGGGACCATTTGGATGGAAAGGAGCCTCCTAATGCATATTAGTCATTTCTCTGCGCTATTTGGTAGTGAAATTACATGGCCAGACCATGCACGGCATTTATCTTGTCTTCCTAAAAGCAGAAATACCCATTTCAGGCATGCTATAGCTTGGATGTTTTTCCCCAGAAGGTTGGGGTGGATAGATGGATAGTTGTGGAAGAAGTGGAAGAACATTTTACTTTATAAAACTGAAGCTTCAATACAGCAACTTCAAAGGTTCTTGTGCTCTTCTGACTTGGTGAAAATGAACAATATGAACAATGAACCTTTCCTACAGAGACGTGCAAACAACCGGCAATAATTGAGATTAACGTAACCCTGAAAAACAATAGGAAAAGGAAATTATAACATGAGTTTGAATCAAGGAAAATAAATGTAAAAAGGTAAAAATGTCCCTCTCCCTCACTACATTTACATAGCAGCACCAGGGATCCATGGAAAATCCCATTTTTAGGTTTTGCTGTGACCTACATTGCTAAATGACTTTTTAAAGGATATTTCTTTGCGCATATTGTATTAAGTTGTCCTTCTGCTCTACAATCCTATAACATAAAAGGTTGTGAATCCCCCTGACTTAAATTACATGAAACCTGGAAAGGAGTTGTATGTGGGTGTAGATAAAACCAGTGATTTAAAAAAAAAAACGCCATAGTATCATAAAAAAGATATAGAAACATCTAATAAATGCCTTCACTGACTTTAACATGTAAACATGTTCTATGTAATGCACTGCTACACGTGAAGCACAAATGGTAGTCTATGGTTTCCATTGTGAACAGTTTCCCCCCACCCTATTTATAAAAATGGAACACAATATTAAAAAAAAATTTTTGCTCTAGAATATGCCTGGAATAGCTGCTATTGTGGACACAATTTTTTCCTTGGATTTGTCATACTCCACGGCAATTAAATCAAGCACTGTGCTATTTAAAAACATGACCATGTTGGGTCATTAAGAGTGCTTCCAAACACTTGATTATTCCAATCCGAAGATTTAAAGCAAAAGTTTCAGTGTTGATATAGTTTACTTTGATATCTAAGAGCATTCCTGGTGGGCAAAGTACAGCCCAGGGGCCACAACCCTACCCATTGGCTATCCCATTGCTCCTATAACTGTACACCCCTCCCCTTCCGCCCAAAACAACAACCTCATTTTCTCTCCATTTCTGAATATAAATTTAAAACCTAATGGTGAGTCTCAGTAGAAGATCTCTTTATATAACAATAGATAACTTTTACTGTTTTTTTACAATAAGATGAAATTAATGAATTAAACCAAAAAGAAAGAAGTGGAGGTAAGTTACCAAAAAAAGAACAAACATAAGCATCATCTTTGCTGTGCTAATATTGTGCTATACACAACATGGGACATGGGACTACATGGGACTTTGACAAGTATATACTGTATAGCACAATACTGGCACAGCAAAGAAGACACTTGTGTCTGTTATTTTTTTGGTGACTTACCTCCACTCTTTTCTTTTTTTATATATCACACTGTGAGGCTGAATAGTTACCAGAACACCACGTGGACCAGTGGGACCTCCTATATATATTCGTAATGAGTTAAACCAATTGGTCCTGCAATAACAGTATACGTTTCTCATGTGATCCTCTGGGAAAATGTAACTACCCACATATTTTGACCCAGATACCAGCTGCCACATATCTGTAACTATATCTACAGATTACTCTTTTTGGGTTTTAATGCAAAATCCGAAAATCCGTAATACATATCCGTAATACAAATCCTTAATACATACCATTCTACACATTATAGGAGAACTATCGCCACCATAATCTCTCATTACATGTACTCAAGATGAGGACATGTAACTGCTGTTTCCTCACTCCTTTGTTTAAAGGAAATCAGCTGTTTTACTTACCTAAAGTTTCCCTTGCTGTTTTCAGCGAGGTTCAATCTTGGTCCACAGAAGATGTATCAGAATGAAATTCAGGTGTGCTTGTGTAATTTGCCCCCTGTAAGTGCTCTTACCTTGTAAAAGGAGCTGTGGTCCTTCTATTCCATTGAAGCCTCATTGGAAGAGGGAATTTAGGATGGTGTCATAAGGTTCTGCCTTGTTTTTGTTTGATTTCGGGGTAGGTGTACTTTATGTGTGGAGATTTCACATTGCACTCTCAGGGAGATTTTCCCCAGAGACACAATCACTCCCATTTTTGGGATTTAAATTACCCACAGTGCGACTTTAACAATAGCTACTAGCTGGCATCAAATGGCCATGCTTAAACTGAAGCAAAAACCTTATTGAATATGTGGCGTCATCTGCGTGGGAGTTTTTTTGCAAAAGCCAGCGCAATAAACTGTTAAGTCGCAGTAACCTAGAGTGAATCAGATTGCATGACTCGGCTCTGAGTAAATGAGACCTGAAATGTCATAAAGGGGTTTTATTTTATCATATCTATACTGATTCTCCTGGGGCTGATATCTGCTTGCAATAGAAAAGACTGGATAGTCACAAAATTATATGAAGACACGAACCCTCTTTTGGGTTTATATGAACCTTTAATGATCGCTTGTTTTATCACAAATTGTTAATGAGTATTTTGTTACTATATAGATTGTATGTATATTTAATAAAACTGTTTAGATACAACACAGCTTTCAATACAGTGCAATACCAATACATTTTCTTTTTTTTAAAAATATTTATTTTATCACTCAGACCAGCTTTTATTGGCCGTTTATTTTATAGAAAAGCAATCATGAAGTAAAGCTTATTTAATTCAAGGCACTTTCTCTTCTGCCTCCAACGGAATGCGGTCAGGCTCATGTACTCTCCTGTGTTACCTGGGTCAGGGTAGGGGCAAATCATTGCCTGAGCCCACATCCCCGCTGTCCTATTGTCTGCCTTACAGAGCAGGACTGGGAAGACTGATTCAGAGGGCAATGACATGTATTAATTTAGTCTTTCTTAATTATCATTGTGTAACAACTGAAATACATCGCAATTTTGATTAAAATCTACAATTGAGATTAGTCCACAGCATTCACATGAAGTCTGAGATTAAGAGTTATAACTACAGGAAATGTAGGTGCAGTAAGTACAGAACTTAGTTGTATGATAAACTACATTTTACTGCTGTTTGTAACATGTTTATGTATAGTTGTCTTTTTAGTCCAGTTAAATCATTTTCTTGGCCATAAGTAATATCCATATGCTATTTTACTGGTTTCTATTTCACTTATTTCATTTATTATTACATTAAGGAACTTTGCTCTATAATACTTTTTGAAAAACAAGGGTTAAACTAACACAATTCAGTGCTGGTGATTACCTATAGGGTTAAACTAACATGATTCAGTGCTGTGATTATCTATAGAGTTAAACTAACACAATTCAGTGCTGGTGATTACCTATAGGGTTAAACTAACACAATTCAGTGCTGGTGATTACTGGTTAGGGATTTTGAGAGGACGTGATAGATAGAGATGGGATCCGGGTCCGACACAAACCCGCATCCAACACGAAACTCCTCGGTTCCTAAATCTGATTGTCCGGATTTCGGGACTTTTGAGAGAATGTACGGAGCTGTTTTCGATAATTTTCGAAAATAGCATGAAACGTTCACAAATCCTCGAAAATACCATTGGAAATCGAGGATTTTCGAATGTTCGAGGATATTTTCAAAAATTATGGAAAATAGCTCCATACCTTTGAAAATTATTGAAAATTCGTTCTGGTTTCAGATTTTCAGATCTTCAGGATTTTCACGAAATCCGGGAATCCGAAAACGGAATAAAACTAATGAGTTTCGACCATCTCTAGTGATAGGGTGAAGGCTGATGTAAGAACTTTGAATGAGCTATTTTTGGCTCTAGCAAGATAATATGCAGGGTGTAGTTTAATTGTGCAAAAAAATAATAGAAAAAACAATATGTAGGCTTTTTTTTTTTTTAAAATGTTATTGTTACAACATTTATAATACTTTATATACTGGTAATACTTTATATTCAATATAATTCTTCAGGCAAGCATACTGTATAACCTGGATAGACATTATCCATCTACTACCCAATATGATCAACCTGCCCTTCACACTACCTTGCCAATCTATTAACATTCTACCGTTCCCGCAACACCTAATGTCTCACTCCATATCTCTAGCTGTAAGCTCTTTGGGCAGGGTCCTCTCTCTATTGTATCACGTATTGCTGTAATTAACTCATCACTCTGTGTACTTATATTATGTATTACCGTGATTTAATAAGTCTGACTTTGTATAACATGTATTACCCTGTATGTAATGTATGACTATGTAATTGGAAAGCGCCACAGAAGATGTTGGCGTATATAAATCCATAATAATAATAATTCAATAGAAAATATACCTATTAAAAAAAAAAATTGTGGCATGACCGACAGTTCGTTTGTCTGAATTGAACAAACGTAAAATTGGACATGTCGAAACCACAGCCGTTTGTGCAGTCCCTATGGACCACATGCTCGGTCACGGCTAACTGCCAGCCGCAGCTATTTGCTGCGACCAAACAGACCTCCTTCTGGCTGACTGGTCGGTCAGCAGGAAGGATCTGACAGCCTATTTGTCCCGACCGAGCCTCGGCAGGGACAAATGTCTGTCGGTTTTGCGGCAATAGCGGCCGCGGCCGACAGTCGTGTGGACCGATCGTGAGGTCCTATAGGGAAACCACACAATCGGCCATGAGTTTACTGACCAGTCCGATTGACCGTTCAAAAGAGTAATCAATGTTCTTTAAAAAAAAAAAAATACACTGAACACATCGAAAGCAAGTCCCTAATCAAATCTGTCTGTTGTAGACTACTATGTGTTTTCATATACATAGTAACATATTATTGAGGTTGAAAAGGCATGTATCCATCATCTCCAACCTTTTCACCCTCCTTTTTAACCCTACCTTACGCTGATCCAAAGGAAGGCAAAACCCCCCAGCAAAAACTGGTGGGGGGGGGTTCTTCCGACTCCAAATGGCAATCAGAAAGTTCCTGGATCAATCAGAACTACAGTATATTATTAATAAATATTATATATAATTAATTAATACCAGCAATTCTTAATATTTTTAGTTGTAGAAAACGATTCTAGCACACTTTTAAAGCTATTCAATGGACTGCCATTAATGGTGGCCTACACTACAAAAGGTTATTGCAATTGTAATTGCGATTGTAACATGACCAATATTGATAGACAGATGTACAAGAAATGTATGAAGATGTACCATTCATATTGTTCGATATTCAATTAGTTTGGCTTTATTATCTATATGTTGTCTATTGTGAGGTTACCTTACATTTACTTTAATCGGAACTTCAGAAAATACTACAAATCAATTTAACAACAACTTATAAATATGACTTTCATAATTACAGTCGTTCGAACAATCCAATATTGCGTTACAAGATCGGAAAAATGTACCATTTTTGGTCCAATAAATTGAATGTCTTATCGCACTGATCCTAATATCGGCCCCAGTATGTGTTAGATATGTAGTTTGGGATCCTCAAAACTGCGGATCTCCAGATGTTTGAAAACTACAACTCCCAGTATTCCTCAAACTACAGAGAGAGAGCATAGGAATGCTGGGAGTTGTGTATTTTTAAACATCTGGAGAGCGCAGTTTTCCCATCAGGTAGTTAGATGAAGATGCAAATGGTTTGGGCTGTGATGACTGGTGTTTGACTTCCTGCCATAAAAATGGTTAGTAAACTTTCACAGTAGATAAGAAGTAATTTGCTTTTTTCATGCTTTAGTTTTGCTTGTGAGGGCCCTGCATGGAGGCCCTATACTACTCAGTTCCTCCTACCTCATTACTAGATGGGGGAGGGGCACAAGCACTATAATCCATGTGGATTCTCAAAGAAATAAAAATTGTTGCCACAGATCCAAAGGATCATATCAGTAGTACATTAGCTGCTAATTAAAATGGAGGTAAAATCAATCTGTAGTAATAATTTAAGAGATAAAAAGTCCTTTTCTTGACAGGAAAAAATTTCACCAAAACACTTTGCTGTACATATGTGGACAATTTCAATTGCTTTGTGTACAGAAAGGAACAGTATTCTTAAAAGTGGCAACCATAGAGACTTCTCCAATTACTACTGGAGGGGCTAATGAAGAATCGGGGGTTAGCATATAACAACACAGGACTGTTGCTATGAATAAAAAGGTTTATTTCTGGAAACATGTGTGGCTGCATGTTTCGACCACAAGTCCCTTTCTCAAGGTTTATTCTGGAAAACGTGTACTACATGTTTCCTACCACAAGTCCTTTTTCAAGGTGCTTGGACTTGTGGTCTGAAAACATGTAGCACACATGTTTCCAGAATAAACCTTTATTATTCACAGCGTATAGCCCTGTGTAGTTATATGCTACATCTGTGATTCATCAATGGTTTACTGTATCCAGTATAGTGCAAAACGGTTGGTGTAAAGCATATATGATATTGAAGCTTGGCTGACCTGGATACCCAGACCTGTATATACTACCAGAGGCTACTAGGATTCAATAAAACTATAGCTCAAAGATCAAAAAAAAATGACACAATGCAAAAAATGGAGGCAGCTTCTGAACTTAAGATGGGTACGAAGTATTGATCTTCTTTTGTTAATATATATGTATTTCTATAAATAATTTGTGGAAAAAACACATAAAATATCTGTTGTATTCAGTTCAACTGAACTTAAAGTTTAGTCTTGAAGACGTTTTGCTAGTTATCCGACTGGCTTTCTCAATTCAGAATGACTTGTACACAAGAATCTGTTGGCAATATAAAGTACCCTTAAAAGTCCCAAATTGCTATAGTTGTAACAGCCAGACTTAGGGACCTTCTGAATGCAAGGTGGTGATTGCATTTAGGCTAAGAGTTTGTTAGCGAAACTGCCCAGGGTAAGTGTCATAACAGCATTGTACATGGCAGACAGTTGGTGTGAAACCCCACCTATATTCAGGCTTGGTTTCTTTATTTTTACAATATATGGCCTCCTTGAGACTTCTCTTGAACCAGTCCTGTTCCTTGCCAAGATGTTGACATTACAGTCTTCAAGGTATGTCATTTTTCCTTAAGATAAAGTAACATGGCTGATTTCTGACTCAAGGAATTGACCTTTGTGCTGAGCCAATCCTTGTTGCTAACGAAATGTCTTCAAGAACTAAACTTTAAGTCCAGGTTGATTTTAACTGAAAACAACAGATATACTGTAGCATGACCAAGATGAATGAGAACCATCACAACCCAATCATAAAAACAAATTAGATGAGTTCTTGCATGCCCACAAAGTATAGGTATCACATTTCATTTGGTAACAATTCATTCGTCATTCCTAATATGTGTTTGATATATATGCTCTTTAAACTTTGCACTCTAACCAAGATGCTCAATAAAAGCTCCTTATATCCTTATATTCTGCACACAGTATGAAGGAGAGTCACCAGGCACTCATTTGAATTAGAAATTCAACCAATATCTATGGTTACCGGAAAGACACCATAAGACTATATTAAGGATGAACAGCTTAACTATCCTTATCTATCTATCTATCTATCTATCTATCTATCTATTATCTATGTACAACAGCACTCCACTATTCATAAGATGTGAGGTTGGTGCACGCACAGGTAAGGTAACCTGTAAATCCTCCAATAGAAATAGAAAAAGTTAAGTTGTGAGCATTATACATAAAACATCTTCACAGGTGACGTTTCAGTAACATCCACATACCTTTCTCAAGCCATGGATAAAATGATGACATATTGAGAAAGGTAGTGGATGTTACTGAAACGCCTGTTATTGAAGAAGTTTTTTGTATAATAAACCTTGTTGAGTGCACAACTTGACTTATATATATAAATAATCCTGTGTTTATAGGCAACACGCTTCACTTGGATCTCATGCCCTGGGTGCAAATGTGTCGAATATGAATATCAGATAAAGAAGTCAAATGCACTCCTAGGTCTTGTCAAGTCCCAACAGTTTTATTAAGGCCTTCAATAAAACTGTGTGTTGGAGACTTGACAAGACCTAGGAGTGCATTTGACTTCTTTATCTGATATATATACCAAAGCCTTTAAAGTGCCGCACTCACGCTCTGTAGTTAGATACGAACGAAGAAAGAAAACCTTAACAAAGGTAAATGCACTCCTGTAGAAACATTTATAATAATGTTATTACACGTAAGGCATCGGATCTACATATTTCAGCCATTTTTTGCTGACACAAAATGCACAATGTGTATGCACAGCCGTGGCCGATAATCATGCAGTGTATGGGCACTTACAGATAGGCATACGGCAAGCAACTTTTTATCCATGCTATATTTTTATCAGCATATTTTCTTTCCTATAAATAATGTGCATGTTTAGTTTGTAAGCGAGTTCTCGGAAAAAGTCAGAGTGGTTAACATATGTAAAAGTAGTCCTTCCACGGACAACAATGGGGTGTGAATGGAAAACATAGCTCCAATTAGATTGTGACAGTTTGTTTGATAAGAAAATCACAATGATCCAACAACCCTTGAACTATTGGTTTTAAAAAGACATGTGAAAAAATATATTTTGTTTATGAAAACATGAATACATCACCTCTTTATGAGTGTATAGTACATTAAATACAATATAAAACAGGGGAAATCGTTGCGTGTGTTGATAGTATCCCTTTACCTGTTCTTATCTTTTAGACTGCATTGTTGTTAAACAAAAGGAGAAAATTTGATGTGCAACCATAGAAAGTTTGCAGGGGTATAAAGTGTAATGGCTTCCTAAACAAGGCAGACCATTTAACATTATAGACATGAATATACCGTCGTAGTACAATATGGAATGTTTTAGTTGCTATATTGGAGTCAAATGTTTTTACACACAAAGAACATTGCATCCAATGGCCTGTTTGTCTCCTTTGGATCCACTAAATAGCGGTAGGGTGAGTAATGATGTTAGCGGGTACACAACCAGCAGTATTTTTGCTGGGTGGTGTGGATTCACGGCACTTTCGGTCAGTCGCCCGAAAATATCTGCTGGTTTGGGGGGCCGGCGGCCGTGACCGACCTCAATCGTCGTTCGATCGTTATTGACGAACAATGAACGGACAATACGGTAAATTCCAATTGATCGTGTGGGGACCGCACGATCGATTGTTCGCAAAATTTGGCTGCAGCTGATGAATTGCTGCGATCGACGGACAAATAGTGCCTTAGTGTGTACCCCAGCCTTAAGGAAATTCGAACCTGAAGTGATAGTAGAGGGAAATTTGACTTTTATTTCTATCGTAAGTTTTATTTTATCTTAAAGGAAACATAGGGAAAAAATTTAACTTTTTTACTTTATCTATAGTCTTTGCTTCCCCAACCCCACTATTACTATTTTTACCTTTCGTATCAATATCTTCCAAGATGCAGCCATAGTGTGAGTCCCTATCATCTGACACTTAACCCAACATTGCGGCAATAATCTCTATTCAACAAGACACCTACCTGGAGTAGTAAAGACGCAAAAAAGTATTTTCAATGTAATGCAAACAATCCCTACCTATGTGCCAGGGTCAATTTCTAGTTTTGGTGCCCTTTAAAGGCGAAGTTCAGTGCCAAACATATGCTTTTCAGAAAAAAAGAGCTTTTGTCTGTATATAAATAAATGCAACCGAAATACTGACTTCCTGTTTGCAGGACCCCTAGTAGTGACGTTATGGTCTTGCCCTTGACCCAGCTCTGGGTTGATTCAGTTGCTCAGTAGGATCTGAGCATGTTTGACCAATCCAACAGCCAATCAGTAGAAATTATGTTAGGAAACATTTCAAGGATGTGTGATCCTGGGAAAAAAGGACTGTTAGAACCTGAGAATGGCAGCTCACTAATGTCAACAGCAGGGAACAAGCTAAGTGTATGAATCAACATGATTTTTCAAATGGGAGAGAATATGTAGAATAACTAAGAAGGCATTACACAAACTAACAATTTAACATATATTCACAATTTCCACTGAACTGTCCCTTAACCTGACATTGGTTTTGTTTTTAGGGCTAGGGCCCACTATGCAATATTGCATTTTAATTGTGGTGTCCCGCCTCACCATATATGCTGCGTTTTGACAAAACATATGATCGCCATTTGTGATGTGCATTGCATGCATTGTCAGTGGCCTTACCCTTATTGCTTTTTACTGTTCCCCTACAGGCTTTCAGTTGTGGGCATCAATTTGTAATGTAATACTGGAATCCTAGTAGTAGTATGAAATTAATCTTAAACCATATTATAAATCATTAGAATGTGTTATTTGGGATCAAATATTATCTTTAGACTTACGGTTAACAACTACAAGTGGATATTAAAGCACACTGCATCTAAAAATGTGTCAACAAAGTAAACAGGCATTATATTAGAAGAACTTTTTATTTTCTGTTCACTTTGGCTAAACTACATGTCCAATATATTTCTGCAGTGATGGATACAGAAATGTTTATTTCACTTGAATATACAAGATTTAACCATACAGTTTCTGACAAAAAGTCTTGTCGCCTGTGAATATTTGCAGTAGTAACTCCTGCTATTAACATGATTTTTAATTGATCATGGTTGTTAGAAATAGCTCATATGAAAAGCTAAAGCCCCCTCCAAATAATATTAAATGTACTGGTAAAAAAAGTTTCACTGAAAAAGATTTATCATTTAATCAAGACAGAAAGGTCAAAGACAAAGACAAAGTGTAGTGCCCTATACAGAAAATTATCTACTTTACAGCCAATCCAAAAATATGTCAGCAAATTAAGAAAGGTGCGTGCTGTGAGATCCAAATTTAATATCTTATATGACTTCCATGAGCTTGAAGGACAGCATCCATGTGGTTTGGCAAGGATTCATACAATTTATTGATGAAATCATCAGGAATAGCCAAGAGAAAACAGTCTTGCATGCCTCCCAGAGTCATCAATATTCTTGGCTTCCTTTTCATCCTACCCCACATATGCTCAATGATGTTCATGTCAGGTGACTGGGCTGGCCAATCCTGGAGCATCTTGATCTTCTTCGCCTTAAGGAACTTTGATGTGGAGATGGGAAGTATGCGATGGAGCACATCCTGCTGCAGAATTTGGCATTTTTTATGGTTGGGAATATATGACGTAGCTAAGATTTCTTGGTATTTTACACTATTGATGTTGCCTTCCACCTGCAGGTCCCTCGTACACCCCCATACTTGGATGTACCCCAGACCATGATTTTCCCTCCACCAAACTGTTTTCTGTTGTAAATCTCAGCTCCATGCGAGTAGGTCTCCTGCAATATTTGTGGCGACTGTGAAGATTTATCGGAAAAATCCACCTTTTGCCACTTTTCCAGCATCCACCCTTTTAGCAGGCTGTGGGACTTGGCAAACGCCACACGGTTTTTCAATTGTCTTTTGTTTAGTGCTGGCTTATGGGCACTGATTCGACCATGGAGGCCATTTCGAGACAGAATCCGACAAACTGTTCTGGTTGACACAGGGATTTCCGGTGACCAGGTCTCCTGGAGCTCTGCTCCAGTTGGAAATGGGCTTGTCTTGGATTTTTGAGCCAACAAACGGTCCTCTTGAGCAGTTGTCTTGCAGGGACTGCCTGACCTGGGCTTGTCAAAAACTTGTCAAAAACTTTAGAGTCTCTCACAAATCTTTTTTTTATCCTCTGAACTTGACACTGAGAGACATTGAAGGTGTGCGCCACATCAGCAGTGGATTTGGTCTTCAGCCTCTTGATAATCCACACTTTAGTCTCAGGGTGATCTTAGACATGTTTGCAGAGGTCTATTGCAGTTGATGTGAAGGTCTAGTGTACTGGGGTTCTTTAATACACACCTGATCCATTATTAGTCACAGGTGAAGCCCATATGACAGAGGCGACAACACTTATGTCTTTGCAAAAATTGACTCAATGGGCTTTACCAAGCTGTGAATGTTAGAATACTTTTTGATAGTTTCATTTGCATTGAAACACATTATTACAAAGCTGTTTGGGGGTTAAAATGAACCATTTTAGAATTATGTGTTAAGCGGCAGTTCAGGTCTATTGTACACAAGTGACAAGACTTTTGTCATATCCCCAATTACTTCATACCTAATACTGGCATACATTTATTAACCTTTTACTTATTGCATCATGAAGCAAGTACCGGCAGACTGGAACCATCAGACACAGAACTCTGTGAGTATGATGAAAAATATACATTTATTGCTGCTGATAAAATCAAAATGCTAACATCACTCGGCAATACAATGCTGGTAGGGGAGGGGGATGTGCCTGACGCGTTTCGCGGAGAACTTCGCTTCTCAGAGACCACAAGGGGGAGAGTCTTCATCCTTAAATACAGGTAAGTAACCAATAGGTGATCTAATAAGACTTAAAAGACATCGGACTGATGGTTGTAAAACCCTATAGGGTACAAGTAGATGATTCCAATGAAAGTTATATAGGAATAAGAGATCATAGTTAATACGTATATTCCTGAAGGGTAATCCCACAATATAGTGACCAACAAACCAAAACGAAAAGCAAAACCAATACGTATAACACCAATAGTGATATTTTATACATAGGAATATTAAAAATATTAAAAACATAGATATAGTAGACAGTATTAGGATATCACAAATATAACTGTAGGAATGTAGTCTTAAACAATAAGCATTAAAGTCCTAGCCGTGGAAAAAATATATAATGAATTAATTAATCAACTAGTTAATTAGTTAACCACAGAAAGAGTGTATTACGACAGGAGTGCATAAGATGTCTAAAGGCTAAGAAAGTGACATGTCCAAAATTGTGCATGTCAATAAAGTGAGCTGTCGGTATGATAAGTGTATGAGCCAGTCAATCTATAAAGCAATTTAACTCAAACTCGGCATTGAGTCCATATGGAACTATGGTTTTTAAACTATGTAATTGAACATGACCGTACGCGACACCAACAGTTAACTGAACGTATACAATGTATACAGACACAATTACGACAACCTTATTTGGAAAATATATATCAGGATAGTATGACAACAATCATGGAGCATATACAAAATAATGAAAGAAATATTAAAAAACGTAAACATGACAAGTTCCTTAGGGATAAAAGGGACTATGAGAGCAATACTGTTTCTTTGTGGATAGATCTTACCACACTCACCATAAAACCATATGATGCCAATACTAATCTTGCCTTCTCTAAAAGTACTCTAGAAATGGAAGCCTCTTCTGAAGTGCATACATTGGAGATACCTAACACTAATTCTAACAATGATAATATATTGGATCAACAGAACATTCTGATTTTATCATCCCTCTTGGATGGCAAGAAAGATATTGATATTACACATACTGGCTTGTCTAATCCTTCAAATTTTTATCCCATACAAAGTAAAGGGCAATACATTGAGATGTACCATAAATTGGTATTACAAGATTTGGAAAAATTAAAATCCAAAATCCCAGAGAAAAGGAAATATCGTTCATCCAATTGTAATTATCAATAAAAACTGGCGATACAACAATTTAAGGACAACAATTCCATCTTTATCAGGAATTCGGATAAGGGTGGATCAATAGTAATTATGGATCGTAGTCAATATGAATTGGAAGCTATGAGACAGCTTGGAGACATCAATACATATACATCATTACCTGCAGATCCCATTAATATATCTACTAGACATTTAAGTGTACTTTTGACTAGGGGTTTTGATCTTAATATCATTAATCAGGAGGAACTGGATTATCTTAGGGTGAAGTCACCTCGGACCCCCATATTCCACATGTTCCCTTAGGTTCATAAGACTCTCACTAATGTACAGGCCAAACCTATAGTGTCAGGCCTCGGATCTTTAAATGAACAATTAGCAGAATATGTTGATAACTTGCTTCCTCCCATGGTTTGCAGATTACCAAGCTACTTATAAGATCCTACGGAACTTCTGAGACTATTTGATGATTTTGAATGGCAACCGACCTTCTATTGGGTATCCATGGAAGTATCATCTTTATATACGTGTATCAAACACCCATTGGGTCTGGAAGCGATTAAGTACTGGTTGAATTATTTTCATCTCTATAATGATACTCAGAGTGCATATATCTTACTCATTTTGGAATATTTGCTAATTACGAACTATTTTATGTTTTCAGACAAGTATTACCTGCAACAGAAGGGGGCGGCTATGGGGGCAAAATTTTCGCCCCCTCATATGCCAACCTTTTTATGGGTAAGTGGGAAGAGGATTTCATATATGTGCCTGGAAACATATTTAGGCCACATATTATGAAATTTGTCAGATGCATAGATGACTTGTTATTGATGTGGAATGGAGATTTGTCCTCTTAATCAGCTCATTACTTACTGTAACAATAACGGTAGCAACATCGTGTTCTCCACGATGCACAAAACCCGTATAGAGTTTTTGGACGTTACGTTATACATTGCAATAATAAGGACCTATATAGGAAACCCTCACTAAGAATGCACTTCTACATGCAGATTCAACCACCCCACAAATCTGTGATACAGTCTATACCATACGGACAATTTATATGCCTGAGGCTTATAGTAAGGATTGGGATACCTTTAATGTTCAAGGTGACCTCAATTGTGGGATAGATTAATCCACAGAGGCTACCAACACGACAACATAAAAAGTGCATACAATAAGGCGATATTATTAGACCGTAAAAAACTCATTCATCAATACATGGTCATAAATTGATTGTTAATAAGAACTACGATAATACACACTTTCAGGATGATAATATATCCTTTAATAAATATGATAAACAAGATTCTTATGAAACATTGGAATGTTCTAGAGGCCGACCCTAGACTGAGAAATATCATAGGTAGTGGCCCCAAATTTTGCATAAGAGAGGACGCAATATTGGTGCAGATCTGTTTCCCTCCATATATAAAACATCTACCCATAACATAACAACCAACTGGTTGAGACTAAATGGGTCCTACAAATGTGGAGGTCGGAGATGTGGCTCATGTAGATTCATGTCAATGTCTTCTAATTTCACCAGCAGCCAGACAGGTCACATATATAACATCCATAATTACTATAATTGTCGTTCGTACAATGTAGTATATTTAGCCACATGTATATGTGGTAGCGAATATGTGGGTAAGACTACCAGACTTGCCCCAAGAAGGATTAGGAACAAAGAGAGGTGACTGCAGGTAAGCTATTGCAGCACATTTACTTACCAAACATGGAGGCTCTTTGTCCATAAAATTTCAGGTTTTAGATAAACCTAAAGTATCCATTAGGAAAGGTGACCATCATAAGGAACTTCTCCGGAGAGAGGGCTTTTGGATACATAGTTTAAAAACCATAGTTCCATATGTACTCAATGCCGAGTTTGAGTTAAATTGCTTTATAGATTGACTGGCTCATACACTTATCATAACGACAGCTCACTTTATTGACATGCACAATTTTGGACATGTCACATTTGTAGCTTTAGACATCTTATGCACTCCTGTCATAATACACTCTTTCCATGGTTAACTAATTAACTAGTTGATTAATTAATTCATTATATATTTTTTCCACGGCTAGACTTTAATGCTTATTGATTAAGACTACATCCTACAGTTATATTTGTGATATCCTAATACTGTCTACTATATCTATGTTTTTAATATTTTTAATATTCTATGATAAATATCACTATTGGTGTTATACATTATTGGGGTTGCTTTTCGTTTTGGTTTGTTGGTCACTTATATTGTGGGATTACCCTTCAGAGAATATACGTATATAACTATGATCTCTTATTCCTATATAACTTTATGGAATCATCTACTTGTACCCCTATAGGGTTTTACAACCATCAGTCCGATGTCTTTTAAGTCTTATTAGATCACCTATTGGTTACTTACCTGTATAAGGATGAGAGACTCTCCCCTTGTGGTCTCTGAGGAAGCGGAAGTTCTCTACGAAACACGTCAGGCCATCCCTCTCCCCTACCTGCGATTGTAATGCTGTGTGATCTTAGCATTTTGATTTTATCAGCAGCAATAAAAGCTATGTTTTATCATACTCACGGAGTTCGTGTCTGATGGTTCCAGTCTGCCGGTATCTTGTTCATTATACATGGTATTTCGAGGTTTGGTCGGGGCCGACTTACTGCAATACCTGGACGCCAACACCTTCTCTCTACAAGTGGTGTAGCGCCCCCACAGTAAGTTTTACCACTGCCATTTAATTGTCTACCTTTTATTTATTGCAAAAACTACAGACACCTTAGGCTGGGTACACACCAGCTGAAATTTCGGCCAACCAGCCAATAGTGGATGGATCGGCCGGTGTGGGGCAGTCGGCAGCCACCAAGCTAGGCCGCCCATTCGTCCGAATCGGACAAATGGGTGATCGGGTCTGTTGGTAAATGATGGGAGATTATGCGGTTCCCTATGGGTCACATCTATTGCTTCGACCGACAGCGAGCAAGCTCAGTCAGGACAAATAATAGCCCCCTGTGTACCCAGCCTTAGGTACAGGCCTAAGGTTAAAAATACAAAACTTTTCCATGTCAAGGTTCAATTTTACAACTAGCTGCCCTGGGCACAGAATAGAAAAGAGTTATAGTGATCAGATGATAAAATCCAAAAAGTTGCATTTAGTACCAGGCAGGAAAAAAAAACACTATGTGTGGAGTCAATGAAAATGATTTAGTGTTTCTAAATGAGGCTTGTATTGCCAAACATCAAGAAAAACAAAGATTTCCATTCAAATGCATTTTTTGGCCACCTGTAGAGACAAGGAGGCAAACTGTGACTGAGAGTTTTCAGATGATGCTCTTCTGGATAGAAAGTTTAAATACCTATTCAGTCACACACGTCAGCAGTGATAAACATTCATAGGGAAATCCATATGGAGGATGTAATTTATTTTAATAGAAAATGTACATGGAGGAAACTAATAGATTGTTTATCTGTATTGCCATTTAAGGATTATTATTCAGGTTTTAGGTTCCATAATTTTGTGAAAGCTGCACCTGCTAGTTATGAAAGTCTTTTCTGAAATATCACTGATTCATGAATATAAGATTTATGCAAAAATAAATAAAACTGCAGCTACACACATGCAGAGAGGGAGAAAATGCTGAAAGTCACTGAATGAACCTTAAGTGACATTCCATAGAAGGTAAGATTAAACTAACATGTGCCAGTCAATATTAGTACACTATGACCCTTGATGTATCCAAAGCAAAACTATTAAGTCCAACATTTTTCCTGTAGGCACTTATCTGCAAGGATGGCTTACATGTCCGCTGAGCAGATATTGGAACAGATTGGACAATAGGTATATACTAGACGGGGGTCTGGGGGGCAACCTCTAGAAATAGGGGAGAAAATCTTAATCTGCAACACAATGGAGCTCTCTTGAAACCCTATCATTTCACTTCCCATGTGTCTGTAGCCTGGCAGAGAATGGATTTGAAAAGGATGGTTAGTGTTGAAAATTGGATCAGAGCTAACATTCTCTCATTTTATCAGCAGCTGCCAAAGGTCATCTGACATAATAGCTGATGAATTCAAACCCAGGGATTTCATTGCAATTTTCAATTTACTGAGGCCTCCAAGCCCAACAGTGATAAGAGCTTCCCCTATCGGGGCCTGCACAAACATCGAGAAAGCTGCACGGGCCCGTGCAAGAAAGAAAAGAGAAGGCTGTGCATCATCTCAGCTACAGATAAGAAGGATCAGGAAACAACAGGATCATGCAGAAAGGTGTAGAGTGGCATGTGTGGTTCAATTTTTAAATGCCAAATGAAATGAAAAGATGACGAGGATGCAATAAAATACTGTAACGGCGTAACATCACTGTTTTACTGCTGGAAGAAAAGATTTTTGTTCCGCTCAATGTGTATAACATAATAGGTAATAGTAAGGGAAATAATAGTTTGACAGAAAAATTAATGGTGTGTGAGTATGTAGTAATGGTTAGGGTGCATTTTTATAATCAATCACTTCTTTTATTGGGGTACTATTATGAGTATGACAAATATTGCAACCTTTCTAACATTTTATTTCTAATAGCAGGGCTTGTAAATGACTTACTTTATTTCCTGTAGCTTTTTTTCTGTATTAATTCCCATTGACTCTATAGGTAATCACCAGCACTGAATTGTGTTAGTTTAACCCTATTGGTAATCCCCAGCACTGAATTGTGTTAGTTTTACCCTATAGTTAATCCCCAGCACTGAATGTGTTAGTTTGAACCTATAGGTAATCACCAGCAATGAATTGTGTTAGTTTAACCCTATTGTAATCCCCAGCACTGAATTGTGTTAGTTTAACCCTATTGGTAATACCCAGCACTGAATTGTGTTAGTTTAACCCTATAGGTAATCACCAGCACTGAATTGTGTTAGTTATTTAACCCTATAGGAGATCACAGCACTAAATTGTGTTCGTTTAACCCTATCACCAGCACTGAATTGTGCTAGTTTAACCCCATAGGTAATCACCAGCACTGAATTGTGTTAGTTTAACCCTATGGTTATTCACCAGCACTGAATTGTGTTAGTTTAACCTATAGGTAATCACCAGCACTAAATTGTGTTAGTTTAACCCTATATAGTATTCATCAGCACTGAATTGTGTTAGTTTAACCCTAAGTGAATCACCAGCACTGAATTGTTAGTTAACCTATCACCAGCACTGAATGTGCTAGTTTAACTATTCAGTTAATCACCAGCACTGAATTGTGTTAGTTTAACCCCAAGGTAATCCCAGCACTGAATTGTGTTATTTTAACCCTATACTTATTCATCAGCACTGAATTGTGTTAGTTTAACTCTATAGTGAATCACCAGCACTGAATTGTGTTCGTTTAACCCTATAGTTAATCACCAGCACTGAATTGTGTTAGTTTAACCCTATAATTAACCCCCAGCACAGAATTGTGTTAGTTTAACCCTATAGGTAATCACCAGCACTGAATTGTGTTAGTTTAACCCTATAGGTAATCCCAGCACTGAATTATGTTAATTTAACCCTATACTTATTCATCAGCACTGAATTGTGTTAGTTTAACCCTATAGTGATCACCAGCACTGAATTGTGTTAGTTAACCCTATCACCAGCACTGAACTGTGCTAGTTTAACCCTATAGTTAATCACCAGCACTGAATTGTTAGTTTTACCCTATAGTTATTTACCAGCATGAATTGTGTTGTTTAACCCTATAGTTAATCAACAGCACTGAATTGTGTTAGTTTAACCCTATAATTAACCCCCAGTCAGATTGTGTTAGTTTAACCCTTAGGTAACCCCAGCACTAAATTGTGTTAGTTTAACCCTATAGTTATTCATCAGCACTGAATTGTGTTACTTTAACCTTATAGTGAATCCCCAGCACTGAATTGTGTTAGTTTAACCCTATCACCAGTACTGAATTGTGTTATTTAACCCTATAGTAATCACCAGCACTGAATTGTGTTAGTTTAACCCTATAGTTATTCACCAGCACTGAATTGTGTTAGTTTAACCCTATAGTTAATCAACAGCACTGAATTGCGTTAGTTTAACATTATAGTTAATCCCAGCACTGAATTGTGTGTTTAACCCTATAGGTAATCCCCAGCACTGAAATGTGTTAGTTTAACCCTATAGTTATTCCCCAGCACTGAATTGTGTTAGTTTAACCTATATTATTCACCAGCACTGAATTGTGTTAGTTAACCCTATAGGTAATCACAGCACTGAATTGTGTTAGTTTAACCCTATAGGTAATCACAGCACTGAATTGCGCTAGTTTAACCCTATAGGTAATCACAGCACTGAATCGTGTTAGTTTAACCCTATAGGTAATCACAGCACTGAATTGTGTTAGTTTAACTCTATAGATAATCACAGCACTGAATCATGTTAGTTTAACCCTATAGGTAATCACAGCACTGAATTGTGTTAGTTTAACTCTATAGTTAATCACCAGCACTGAATTGTGTTAGTTTAACCCTATAGGTAATCACAGCACTGAATTGTGTTAGTTTAACTCTATAGTTAATCACCAGCATGAATGTGTTAGTTTAACCCTATAGGTAATCACCAGCACTGAATTGTGTCAGTTTAACTCTATAGTAATCACCAGCACTGAATTGTGTTAGTTTAACCCTATAGGTAATCACCAGCACTGAATTGTGTTATTAACCTATAGGTAATCACCAGCACTGAATTGTGTAGTTTAACCCTATAGTTAATCACCAGCACTGAATTGTGTTAGTTTAACCCTATAGGTAATCACCAGCACTGAATTGTGTCAGTTTAACTCTATAGTTAATCACCAGCACTGAATTGTGTTAGTTTAACCCTATAGGTAATCACCAGCACTGAATTGTGTTAGTTTAACCCTATAGGTAATCACCAGCACTGAATTGTGTTAGTTTAACCCTTGTTTTCAAAAAGTATTATAGAGCAAGTCCTTAATGTAATAATAAATGAAATAAGTGAAATAGAAACCAGTAAAATGCATATGGATATTACTTATGGCCAAGAAAATGATTTAACTGGACTAAAAGACAACTATACATAAACATGTTACAAACAGCAGTAAAATGTAGTTTATCATACAACTAAGTTCTGTACTTACTGCACTACATTTCCTGTAGTTATAACTCTTAATCTCAGACTTCATGTGAATGCTGTGGACTAATCTCAATTGTAGATTTTAATCAAAATTGCGATGTATTTCAGTTGTTACACAATGATAATTAAGAAAGACTAAATTAATACATGTCATTGCCCTCTGAATCAGTCTTCCCAGTCCTGCTCTGTAAGGCAGACAATAGGAAGCGGGGATGTGGGCTCAGGCAATGATTTGCCCCTACCCTGACCCAGGTAACACAGGAGAGTACATGAGCCTGACCGCATTCCGTGGAGGCAGAAGAGAAAGGCCTTGAATTAAATAAGCTTTACTTCATGATTGCTTTTCATAAAATAAACGGCCAATAAAAGCTGGTCTGAGTGATAAAATAAATATTTTTTAAAAAAAGAAAATGTATTGGTATTGCACTGTATTGAAAGCTGTGTTGTATCTAAACAGTTTTATTAAATATACATACAATCTATATATAACAAAATACTCATTAACAATTTGTGATAAAACAAGCGATCATTAAAGGTTCATATAAACCCAAAAGAGGGTTCGTGTCTTCATATATTTTGTGACTATCCAGTCTTTTCTATTGCAAGCAGATATCAGCCCCAGGAGAATCAGTATAGATATGATAAAATAAAACCCCTTATAGACATTTCAGGTCTCATTTACTCAGAGCCGAGTCATGCAATCTGTTCACTCTAGGTTACTGCGACTTAACAGTTTATTGCGCTGGCTTTTGCAAAAAAACTCCCACGGAGATGACGCCACATATTCAATAAGGTTTTTGCTTCAGTTTAAGCATGGCCATTTGATGCCAGCTAGTAGCTATTGTTAAAGTCGCACTGTGGGTAATTTAAATCCCAAAAATGGGAGTGATTGTGTCTCTGGGGAAAATCTCCTGAGAGTGCAATGTGAAATCTCCACACATAAAGTACACCTACCCCGAAATCAACAAAAACAAGGCAGAACCTTATGACACCATCCTAAATTCCCTCTTCCAATGAGGCTTCAATGAATAGAAGGACACAGCTCCTTTTACAAGTAAGAGCACTTACAGGGGGCAAACTAACAAAGCACAAGCAAGACACCAATTAATGACCTGGTGTTGGAACAGGAATCTAAAGCCAAGATAGCCCTGAATTCATTCTGATACATCTTCTGTGGACCAAGATTGAACCTCGCTGAAAACGCAAGGGAAACTTTAGGTAAGTAAAACAGCTGATTTCCTTTAAACAAAGGAGTGAGGAAACAGCAGTTACATGTCCTATCCTGAGTACATGTAATGAGAGATTATGGTGGCGATAGTTCTCCTTTAATGTGTAGAATGGTATGTATTAAAGATTTGTATTACGGATATGTATTACGGATTTTCGGATTTTGCATTAAAACCCCCCAAAAGAGTAATCTGTAGATATAGTTACAGATATGTGGCAGCTGGTATCTGGGCAAAATATGTGGGTAGTTACATTTTCCCAGAGGATCACATGAGAAACGTATACTGTTATTGCAGGACCAATTGGTTAACTCATTACGAATATATATAGGAGGTCCCACTGGTCCACGTGGTGTTCTGGTAACTATTCAGCCTCACAGTGTGATATATAAAAAAGAAAAGAGTGGAGGTAAGTCACCAAAAAAATAACAGACACAAGTGTCTTCTTTGCTGTGCCAGTATTGTGCTATACTATATACTTGTCAAAGTCCATGTAGTCCCAGTCCCATGTTGTGTATAGCACAATATTAGCACAGCAAAGATGATGCTTATGTTTGTTCTTTTTTGGTAACTTACCTCCACTTCTTTCTTTTGGTTTAATTCATTAATTTCATCTATTGTAAAAAAACAGTAAAAGTTATCTATTGTTATATAAAGAGATCCTCTACTGAGACTCACCATTAGGTTTTAAATTTATATTCAGAAATGAGGAGAAAATGAGGTTGTTGTTTTGGGCGGAAGGGGAGGGGTGTACAGTTATAGGAGCAATGGGATAGCCAATGTGTAGGGTTGTAGCCCCTGGGCTGTACTTTGCCCACCAGGAATGCTCTTAGATATCAAAGTAACTATATCAACACTGAAACTTTTGCTTTAAATCTTTCGGATTGGAATAATCAAGTGTTTGGAAGCACTCTTAATGACCAACATGGTCATGTTTTTAAATAGCACAGTGCTTGATTTAATTGCCGTGGAGTATGACAAATCCAAGGAAAAAATTGTGTCCACAATAGCAGCTATTCCAGGCATATTCTAGAGCAAAATTTTTTTTTTAATATTGTGTTCCATTTTTATAAATGGGGTGGGGAGAAACTGTTCACAATGGAAACCATAGACTACCATTTGTGCTTCACGTGTAGCAGTGCATTACATAGAACATGTTACATGTTAAGTCAGTGAAGGCATTTATTAGATGTTCTATATCTTTTTTATGATACATATGGCGTTTTTTTTTTAAATCACTGGTTTTATCTACACCCACATACAACTCCTTTCCAGGTTTCATGTAATTTAAGTCAGGGGGATACACAACCTTTTATGTTATAGGATTGTAGAGCAGAAGGACAACTTAATACAATTGCGCAAAGAAATATCCTTTAAAAAGTCATTTAGCAATGTAGGTCACAGCAAAACCTAAAAATGGGATTTTCCATGGATCCCTGGTGTGCTATGTAAATGTAGTGAGGGAGAGGGACATTTTTACCTTTTTACATTTATTTTCCTTGATTCAAACTCATGTATAATTTCCTTTTCCTATTGTTTTTCAGGGTTACGTTAATCTCAATTATTGCCGGTTGTTTGCACGTCTCTGTAGGAAAGGTTCATTGTTCATATTGTTCATTTTCACCAAGTCAGAAGAGCACAAGAACCTTTGAAGTTGCTGTATTGAAGCTTCAGTTTTATAAAGTAAAATGTTCTTCCACTTCTTCCACAACTATCCATCTATCCACCCAACCTTCTGGGGAAAAACATCCAAGCTATAGCATGCCTGAAATGGGTATTTCTGCTTTAGGAAGACAAGATAAATGCCGTGCATGATCTGGCCATGTAATTTCACTACCAAATAGCGCAGAGAAATGACTAATATGCATTAGGAGGCTCCTTCCATCCAAATGGTCCCTGTAACCACTCATCATATCACTTGTTATAGATATGATGTGCTATGTATATAAAACAGCACTTTATTTTAAATGTAGCCAATTGCGTCAACAATTTTTTCCAATTGCAGTGTTCTAATATTTCATTTTAGAAATGAATACACACTCAGAGACATATTAGTATAATAATGTGAAATGTTCCTACATTTTACATGTAAATAGAGCAGGTTTATAGTCTTTAATTTTCTAGAGTAATGGAGAAATCAAAGCTCCATGTGAACCGCAGACTTCTGAGACGGACAGAAAAGACATTCTGAAGAAAAGGCAACATGAAAAGTAATAAAACATAAGAAATATTGAAGGAGAAAGACCTTGAAGAAAATATAGCTTTTCTTGACAGAAAAAAAGGGAAAATTAGAAAAACTGGATCTTAAAGCCACTACAACTTACAATACTCTAGTGGGCTAATGTCTGGATTTATAAGGTTGGTAATGTGGGAGAATTAAGGTAAAGTAAATATAAGCAAATTAATTGGATGTGCCTAGGCTTCTATTTTTGTATTGAATTAATTTGGTCTCTAGTTACACTCTGCATGGATGTATCCTATCCCATTTCTATATATATATTGCTTGTGCATTGGGGGTATGACCAAGCCTCTGGGAAATGTGTACTCCACCCACAGTGGGTCATGTGTTTAAGTACTTAGCTGGAGAGTTAGTCCCAAGAAAGCAAGCGAAAGAGCAGCAGGGACTTTCAACTCATAAAAGGCAGGTACTGACAGAAAGACAAAGTCAAGGGGCATATTTATAAGGGGCCAAAATAGTGCCCAAAAATTACCACTGCACATCGCAGCCGCGAAAATAGCGATATTGCCGTATTTATAACGGCCAGCACCATCGCTGCCACGGCGATACTGCACCTAGCGCAAGTGCTAAGTACAATATCGCAAAGGGACTTAAAATCCCTTCCCGGCACCTCCGCTTCAGGGGCGGGGCATAAGCCCACCCCGCCCTCGACCCCCGCGGCGGCGGCGACCACCCACCACTGTCACTTCCCAGCAACCCCTCCTAAACCCAACCCTGCTCGCGGCGAACATATGGAACAGGAGGCTTGGAGGGGCAGCGGGACAACCCGCCGCACACCCCCTCCCCAGCAGCCCCTCCAAGCCCCCTGCCCCGCCACTGGCGGAGAGAGGAAGGAAGGGCCCGCTGGGAGGGGTGGAGGCACCCTCCATCTTTTTCTTCAGTCATCTACTGTGATGGCATCTGAGGTCCGTGGCGGAATGCACTCTTTATATAGTTTGCAGAACGGGGCTGGAAGAAAGAAGATGGCCCAAGGGCTTTTTTAAGAGCCGCTCACTGGGGGTCCCGGTTCGGGCTGCGGGACCCCCGCCAAAGGCACTTCTCAGTGACGCAGGGCCCTTTCAGGGCCAGGGAGGGGGGCCCAGTTCGAGCTGCGGGACCCCTAAGCCCTAAAGGGCTCTTGTTAGAGCCGCAAGGGCACTTGTAAGTGCCGCAAAGGCCCTGATAGGGCCGGGGAGGGGGGTCCTGGCTCGAGCTGCGGGACCCCTTAAGCCCCAAAAGGCCCTCTTGTTAGAGCCGCAAGGGCACTTGTAAGTGCCGCAAAGGCCCTGATAGGGCCGGGGAGGGGGGCCCAGTTCGAGCTGCGGGACCCCTAAGCCCAAAGGGCTCTTGTTAGAGCGCAAGGGCACTTGTAAGTGCCGCAAAGGCCCTGATAGGGCCGGGGAGGGGGGTCCTGGCTCGAGCTGCGGGACCCCTTAAGCCCCAAAAGGCCCTTCTCAGTGCCCCCACTGGAGGGTGTCTCACCAGCGGCAGGGCAGGGGGCTTGGAGGGGTTGCTGGGGAGGGGGTGTGCGGTGGTGGTCGCAACCACCTGCTGCGCCCCCTTCCCAGCAGCCCCTCCTAGCCTCCTGTTCCATATGTTCTCCTGTTCCATATGTTTGAGAATTACGTCTCCTAAGAAGGTAAAAAGTTACTTAAGTAAAAAGGTTAAAAGTTAGGACCCACGAATAAAGCAAACCGTGAAGTGGTTGCGGCTTAAAATAATTTGGCCAAGTTAATGAATGAATTGCTTTAATTTATCCGAGAAGGGGCAGGCTTTTTAAGTTGCAATACAATGGTAAAGTAAAGTATAAGCAAATTAATTGGAGTGCGCTAGGCTTCTATTTTTTGTATGGGAGAATTAAAATACCTGCTTAATAGAGATGGACAAACTTCCTGAAGATTGGTTCGTTTTCGAACTTCTGAACTAAGTAAATGTTTGGAAGTTTGGTAGTTCAAAAATGAGCCCATTAAAGTCAATGGGAAGAAATAGTTTGAAAAGATTGCATTAAATACATTTAAAATTTCTGTGGTAACTTACTGTAAATGGCTGTGACACCTGGGAATGGTCTGGGGAACATGTCCATATCACCAAAACTTGTTTAAACACTAACTTTCCTCACACAATTGTCAGGTTTCCGCATGCTACATTCGAGGGTTACGGCCAATTCGAGGGTTACTGAACGCTACATTCAAGGGTTACCAATGATACATTCAGGGCTACCGAATGCTACATTCAAAGGTTACCCGAAAAGATACATTTGAGGGTTACCGAAATCGAAGGCTACATTCAAGTGTTACTGAAATCAAACGCTAATTTAAAGGTTACCGAGCGATACATTCAAGGATTTCCAGAATTGAAGGCTACATTCGGGGGTTACCAAAATCGAAGGTACATTCCAGGGTTACCAAAACCAAAGGCTACATTTGAGGGTTACTGAATCGAAGGATACATTCGAGGTTATACCAATTTGAGAATTTAATAATTATCTAATTTACGATAATTATTGAAAATAAGTATGCGAGTTCAAAAAATCCGAACTAATTCGTAGTTTAAGAAGTTAGAAAGTTTGGGTCAAACTCAGGTTTGGGTTGGGGTTCGGTCACCACTAATGCTAAACTAACCATTATTCTGAGACAGCACAATGAACTTTATTTGTATAGTGTTTTATTCAGTAAAGCAGAAAAATCAATAGAAGGGATATAGGGAAAAATGCTAGATATTGAATCATTTAGCGTGACTTTAACTGAGAGCCAAGCGGCTCTCAGTATTTACTTAAAAGGCATGTTTTTTTGTTTTTTTTATAATGTAGGGCACCCCTGCCCATCCCCAATCACTTTGCTAGAATGTTAAAAAAAAGATTTAGAACATTACCTACAGCCCCCCTGATCTTCCGGCGCATTGGTCCAGAACTTGCAAGCAGGGGCCAGACCGGCAGCTGCGTCTGTGATTGGCTGAGAGGCAGCCAATCACAGAGCTGCTGCCGTCAATGAAGAGTGCTGCGGGAACGAAGGGCTGTAAATAAATTTCTAAATATTTTTTTTTAAATAACACAATGGTTAGGGGCAGACTACACTACAGAAAAACCATTAAACGCTAGGTGGATGGCAAGTCATGGAGGATCCAGATAGTAGGAGGGGGGAAGGGTTCCCCTGTGCTTGCCACTGTCTTCTCAGAGACAAGGAGGAGGCAGAAACCTTTTGGATAGAAGGCACATCCTAGTCTTCAGTTTTCTGTACTTTGGAAAAGCATACAGGAGATGTTAGGTAAGGATTTTTTTAAACTATACAGTGGGGCCAATAATGGGTTAAATTTAGTTTAGGGGTGGATGTACCCTTTAAAGAAGTGGGAAGTCTCAAATAGATTTGTATGGAGGTTGTTATAGTAAGAAACAAGTATCAATGAGTATCAATAGAAAGATCTGGAGAAATATACATTTGTTTGGTTGAAACAATAGGAAGTTTTTATAAGATATTTTGAATACTCATTTAAATTGAAATAATTTAGTTACAGAATATTAAACCTGTTGGTGTTCAATATTAGGCTAGATTACAACTAGTCACATGAGACAGAACAAAGAGTGCTCATCTTCCATTAATTGTTCATATTGAAACATGCCACATCTCTTCAAGCAAGATGTTGCTTAGTTTCCCTTTGATATGATAATGATATACATCTAGCGATGAATATGCAAATTAAAGGCAGCAATTTGGTGGCATGCACCTGCTGACACTGTACTAGTATGCTTGTGTGCTTTGCAAACACTGTCACTACACAAAGGCATTACTGAAGTAAATGAAATACTAATGTGGTGCAATTTTACAGATGTTTCTACTTTTTCACAAATTTTGACCTTTATTGGACCTCCTAAGAAAATCTCCATTTTCGTGCACAAGGTAGCAAACATTTCTTTTTGGAAATTATGTTACTTGTACTTGCTATCTTATTAGTTTTTTGCATGAATTTAACACAAACCTGTCTGTATCATGGGTAGAAAAACCCAGCTAGAATGTAATATTAACTAACTAATTACCAAAGGCAATTTATAATGTGTGCTAATATTAAGGAGACACATCTATATATCGGCCCTTTAAATATATACTGTAAATATTAGCTGCAGCACATTGGTTCAAAGGCAGGGGTAAGCGCAGGATTTTCAAAGGGGGATTTCTGCATGGGTTACCTAGGACAAAGTACAATGATGTCATTCACATTTGTGAACACCTTAGCACATGGATTTACAGTTCTAAAATGTAGCTTTAACACAATTATAATTTTTAATCATAGAACTGTTTAATTAATTAAAAAAATTTAGTCATTTTTTATTGATATTTTTACTGAATGAGCCTTCTCTGCTGGCTGTGTGTGCTCATATCCAGCTCACAACAGCAATGAGGAATCAGGGTTTTGTAAATGTAATATCTCAGCATGGGAGCGTCTTTGAACAAAGAAAAAGAAAACAGATTTTTGGCTGGTGAATGAAAAGGTTACATTTTAGTTTTTGTGGGTGGACGTGCTCTTTAATGGAAGGTGTGGTTATATAGTGAATAATCTATCCCCTACTGTACATTATAGAATATTAGATGTCATTGAGAGTTTGTGTCTATATATAAACAAGGACACAGGCTGAGTTATACAGGTTAGGGAACTCTGGGTACCATCATATAATATAAGGATAATGTATCCCCTAATATAAATTATAAGGATATTAGAAGTCACTGAGGAGTTCTGGTTTCATATAAATGTGCAAGTACACAGACTGAGTTATACAGGACTAAGGGATAAGTATGCCCTACTGTTCATTAAAGGATATTAGAAGTCACCAAAGAGTTCCATGACCACATAAAAGACTTTTATAAAGGGAACAGGACTCAGAAGTGACTTCTAATTTCCTTATAATTACAGTAATCAAAGGACAGTAAACAGTAAATCAAAGTGGTCTGCAATTTGAACAGCCTATACTTTTTCAAAGGAAACGGCCCAGAAACACCCCACACAACTATATTTTTGGAATCTACACCCCTTCAGATACATACCGGTGCCATGCTTTTAATATACAGAAGAATTCCAGAAGCTGGCATCCATAGAACCGTGCTTTTAGGAGATTTAATGAAAAATAAAATTAGATGTTTAAAGGTTGAAATCCTACCTAAACCCACATGAAAAGTAAAAAAAAACACTAATGTCAATTTCCCACATATCCTTAATCAATGGTATTCCATATGCTGGGTGCACACAATGATGTGGCTACCAACTAGCTCAAAGGGAGGCATGCACAAGTGCAAATCAAGAAAAAATGTAAAATGCCATAGCCCACCCCGCACCCACACACACTCCCCCCCTTTAATGGTATTTTAGTGAAAACCAGTTGGTACTAAGAGATGCACAAAAGTTGCATACTTTACTGATACAAAAATTCAATTTGGTCTTTTTTGGTGCCTCTGCAAATTTCCTAATAATAGGCTTAAGGTTTGTACACACGCGGATTACGGGTGCCGACCAGCGGTGCACAATTTGTTTGAACGTCCAAATGGCTGCTCGTTCGGAGATCTGCCTGGCGGATCGGGCACAGATCTCCAAACAAATAGCAAAAAAGTGCCATTACACAAGCCGATTATCCCCGAAACGCGCCGTTTGTACACATAGTGCGTCACGGGTCAGCACCCGCAATTGCAAGTGTGTGTGAACCTTTCGTTTCCCTTGGATTGGAGGAATATAACCTGCGTTTCTTCTTGATATCACCGGCAACATTGGGCACTTGGAGAAGACTAATTCTTTTGCTAATTATAGATTTATTGTAAAAAAAAAGTGTGTGTGTCAGTTTTTTGAATGTATATTTTTGTATGTGAAGATAATCACATACAAATACACATATCATATAAGATAACACATACATAATCAGATCACCTTAGGAATGACAACGAACTTGGAATACAGGATAAATGCCCATTTTCCAAGTTGAAATCCGGTTGGAAAATTTATTTCCTCAAAAAAAAAATACTTTGTGTTAACATGGTTTTAGACGGATTTGACCCATATTGAATCTCCCCCTATAGTTTGCCTTTTTTACAACAGGCTTGTCACTCCACGAGGGTGTTCTGAGACCAAGAATGATTAATGGAAAGTTAAAGGACAATTATACTCACCTTCCCTCCGCTCCTCTTCTTTGGTCAGTACCTTTTACCCAGGGTGAGGACTGAACACTAGGTCTTCACACCTTGGTTCACGTAACTTGAAGCAAAGCATTACTGAAACGCTGCTCTGGTAGGCTCCGCCCCCTCTGCAACGAGTGTGCCTTCCTATTGGCCTCCTTGCGTAAGGAGAGGTGTGCGCAAGGAGAGGAGGCGGCGGAGCCTACCGGAGCAACGTGTCAGTAAGGCTATGCTTCAAGTTACGCGAACCCAGGGGCGAGGACCTAGCGGTTCAGGTCCTCACCCTGGGTAAAAGTTACTGAGCAAGAAGAGAGGAGGGAGGGAAGGTGAGTAAATTGTCCTTTAAGCACAAATTTTGTTCTAAACATTGTTTTACATATTTGAATTCCCAAAAGAGCAGTTTTCCACTTTTTTTTTTACAAGGGGCCAACTATAAGTGGCCATTTATGTAGCATTTACAATAGAATTTAAATTTAGAGTATTTTATGGCTTTCTGGCCTCATATAAGAAAAGCTCCATATTTCCTGACATATCCTACAGACAGGTAACAGAAGAGATACGGAGAGTGCTACAGGAAAAAAAAAACTACTCTATAAAAAAAAGTAATCTAATAGCTTGTTTAAAAGAAACTTGTGAGTTTCTACACTAGTCACAGTAGGTCTCTATTTTCTGCTAATCAATATCGTTCTTACAAGAAAGCAAAATACTACAAAAACATAGCGCTCTGACTACAGGACTAGCTGCATCTAGCACACCCTGCTGTTACAAGCCAGACGAAACCCAGCTTTTACCTTATTATCTAACTGCACTGTACAAAGAAATAACTCTTATAAAGACGCATCTGTCAAAGAATCGCAGTTATGTTTGGCACCAGACTGAGCAAGAAAATTAATAACACATGAAATAGCAAGGAAAAAAATGAATTAAAAAAAAGTCCATGCCTTCATTTCCTATAAAGGAATGAGATACAGTTCTTGCTGTTTACAACACCAGCAAACACTCAGTATTACCAGTGTTAAGTGTCTGTTAATGGGATTAACTTTTCCAGGAATTGCCACTAAATAGACAATGACCTACTGTTTACTAATGTGCTGGAAAAGAACAGCTAAGTACAATTCATCTTCTGGATAATTTCTAACTGAAATTAGCAGTAAAAAAACTGACCGCACAGTTGACAACACTATTTTGTCAAAACCTATGCCTAATTGTATTATTCATTTTGTTGGCATCATTTACTCAGACTAATTGCTACTGAGTTGTCATGGCCTTGTGATTTCTTGTCAGTACTGTTGACCTCATCCTATTTTAGAAGAATTTGGGGGGGGGGGGTTAAAGGAAAAAGACCAACATATTTGTCAGTGCAGCCCACCCCCATTTAGCCAAGTCAACCTGTCCTTTAGTGTGGTTCACTACACACCAGCTTCCCTGACTGCTTCCTACCTGATGCATGACCTTCAATTGAAAATTTAAACAATGTGCAACTTGTTTTTGGCAAATGAGATGTAAATTGCCAGCAGACGGATGTCTTCATTCTTAAAACACCTTTAAGTCTGCTTCTGGCAGAGTCTTATCTACAACAAATAAGTGGGAATTGCACTGTTCTGCATTGCAGGAAAACATTACATAGGTACATACTGACAAATCAGTTGGTACAATAAAGAGAATGGCATAAGAGAGTTTTCTAAAGCTTACCCAGGTAACAGTACAAATTCCGCCGGGACTTGTTAAAGAAGAGCGGAGGAGTGCAAGGCTGGGTAAGTTCTGTATCTTTGCTCCTGGCTCCTGCAGGTTTTATGAAGAACAGGAGGTAAGACAAAGCTCGTTCTTCGATTAAACGAAAATTACCAAACTTAGTTTAGGCAGGGAAGATACTCTTTAATGGTTTTTGGGGGAGGGGGACTTTTAACATTATAGAAAATAATAATTTGGGTTTGTTCTCCTTTAGGGTGACTGTCTGTACTATCTTTTTTAATTGGTTTTATGCACAACGACCCCCACTATTTCTATTTACCTACCATATATATTGTAGATGATATTGTAAAATGAAAACACTTTTAGAATCTAATTCACAGTACAGGCCCTGGGTGAATCAGTCACTTAGACTAAAGACTCATACAACATGCAATTGCTGGATCTGACCCGCAACAAACAATGTGCATGAGCGCCTGTTTAGGCTGTCAATGTGCCGAGTATGGGCACTATGTCGGGTGAAATGTATGTTTGGTTGGGGCTCGCTGTCCGGCAAGCCAGGCAGATCATCAACCAGCCCTGAAATGAACTTCCTATTTGGGCAACATGTGCCCAATACACGGCACAATTGTCGCCGAAACAGGCGCTCATACATTTTTGTGCCGCAGGTCAACCCCCGCAATCGCATGTGTGTCTGAGCCTTAAAGTTCCTTGAGTTAAATGAGTTAAACTTACCCATAATGTAACCATAATACCTAAACTAAGGCTCACTGTTCTCTCTGGAACGCCTGCTATATTTTCAGCTATCTGTCACTCCCCAGGTATGAGTACCTACAGTTCTAGGTTCTTACTCTGGGTACATCAAAAGCGACGGACTCCAAATATGTAGGGTGGTTGGAAGAAAGCTGAGCACAGGAGATGCTATTGAAATCTGACAGATCACAAAAATTCGATAATTATTAAATTCTCAAATCAGTAACCCTCAAATGTAGCATTCACTTTCAGCAACCCTCGAAAGTATCATTCGGTAACCCTCAAATGTAGCATTCGATTTCAGTAACCCGCAAATGTAGCCTTCAATTTCGGTAACCCTCAAATGTATCTTTCTGTAACCCTTGAATATAGCATTTGATTTCGGTCACCCTTGAATGTAGCCTTCGATTTCGGAAACCCTCGAATGTATCATTCGGTAACTTTGAATGTATCATTCTGTAACCCTTGAATATAGCATTTGATTTCGGTCACCCTTGAATGTAGCCTTCGATTTCGGGAACCCTCGATGTATCATTCGGTAACCTTTGAATGTATCATTCTGGTAAACTCTCAAATTCGTCCGTAACCCTCGAATTTAGCAAAAACTCAATGTGAAAACCTATCAATTGCCTGATCATTGGGAAAGTTACAGGGTTATTCAATAAAGTTTTTATTGTTAAAAATAGTGCTAATTTTGCCCCAACATCAGATATTTGCTCTCAAATGTTAAATAATATCTATTGGTTAAGGGCAAAATTAGCACCATTTTTAACGATAAGAATTTTATTGAATCTTCCTGTTAGTGTTTTAACAGTTTTGGTGATATGGACAGTTTTCCAGACCAATTCCCACATCCAGAGCCATTTACAGTAAGTTACCATTGCTATCTTATTGTAAGTAACTAGAACTTTTCTAACTATTTCCCTTGTTGACTTTATTGGGTTCATTTTCGAATACCAAAGTTACTGAAGTTCGAAAATGAACCGACTTCAGGAAGTCAGCCATCTCTGGCAAATATAGCCAAGTCCAGATGTGCCAAACTAAAAGATTCATATCCAAAAGGACTAACTGCTATAAAGCATACAATAGGTACTTAAACCAAGTATAAGTTTCGGTGGTGTGCACCTAATACAGACAGATTTTAGATTTAAATTCTCTTTTTATCACAAAAATTTTTTTTTATATACTTCTGTATAGATGGCAATTTTGCAATTGAAGTAGAATACAGATGGACAGAATTTATCTTTGTCTTTTTTTAATTAAACAAAAAAACATTGCTTTTTATATCTACCATACTACGTAAGTTTATTGCAGTCTATAAAATATGTACAATGATACAGCTGATTTGCAAATGATTTCATAATTCATGCATGCATCCAAGTACTTTACAGCAATCTTCAAATACATCGTTCTTCAACTACAATGGCAAAGTCTCATTTCAACACAAATCCAGTTGTGATAAATAGAACAACAAGATGCCTAATTATTTGCAATACCTCCTATTCCATCTGTAGGTGTGAAGAAATTCATATGTGTTTCATGTGGATTTTGGCAACTGGTACTTTGCATCTTAGTAGGCCCCTTCGATATTACCATTATGTTCATTGATTTACACTTGATGGAATAATGTGTTTTCTACCAATAGCTGGCATTTTTCAGGTAAATTACAATAAAAAATACACACATAGTACTATTTCCCTATGTCCACACAATGAAATGCTCTCAAATTCCTTGTGATCACAGAAATGCACAAAACATGGGTCGGCACTGAATATTAGATACTTTAAGGTAACATTTTAGCCCAAATTATAACAAATTCAAAAAAAAAAACCCTTAAGGCTGATTTTTCTGACATTCTCATTCCCACCTTGAAGACAGGCCACTGAAATGCAGAAGTGCACATGAAGTTTATGAAGAATTCTGCTGTTCAACATGAAAAAGTCTAACATTTTAGAAACGTTGCAATAAATATAAAATGGGTATAAACCTAAACTTCGTATTTGTTTACCGGTACAGGTATTAAGGAAAATAAATGTCCATGAGACAAAATAAAATTGGATTTAGAGATGGCGAACTTCCAAAAATCCGTTCTGCTTGAGGATTTGGGATTTCTGAAAAAATTCGGAAATTCAAAAATCCGCAAATTTGCCATTAAGTCAATGGGTAAAGAAGTTCAGAATTTTCCAAGGGCCACAAGGGCACTTATAAGTGTCGGGAGGGGGGTCTCGGTTCGAGTGCGGAACCCTTAAGCCCCAAAAAGCACTTGTCAGTGCCACAAGGGCCCTTCCAAGGGCAACAAGGGACTTATAGGTGCCGGGGAGGGCACTTATAAGGAGACAATTGTCCTTCTAGAACCCAGGAGGGGGTCCAAGGTTGAGCCGTGGGACCCCCAAACGACGGCTGCAGGACTTTCGGCCATCGGATTCCTCAGCTGTCCGAAGATTACGGAACAGCCGAAAATACTGAAAAATGTTTGGGAACCCTTGAATGTTCGAAAATCCTTGAACATTTGGCAGCTTGGAAAGACCAATTTTTTTCTAATTATAGATTTATTGTGTTGGGTTTTTTTAAAAGGGGGTTGTGATAACTTTTTTCATTAGATCTTAGGTAATGATAACAAACTTTGAATATGGGTATAAAAGGGATTTTCCAAGTCGAAATCTGATTGTAAATTTTTTTTTTTATTCATTCATTGGCAAAGATCAATGGTTAGGTGATCAGAACTGATGGCTGTACCTTTAATAAAAATTGTTTGTGCTAGGGGCGATCAGATTGCAAACAGATAAACAATGGTGGAGGGGCACTCTATCCAACTGTGGGTGCAGACGCCTCGTGGGTTCTTCCCTTTAGAACCAGTAGTTTTACAGGAAAAAGGCAATAGAGGGTCGCACTCAAGAAATTATAACAATTTATTGTGATCCACACATCACACGTCACAACGTTTCGGGGGGATACACCCCTTCTTCAGGTGATCACCTGAAGAAAGGGGTATCCCCCGAAACGTTGTGACGTGTGATGTGTGGATCACGATCAGATTGCAGCATTCAAGTGCCCCCATAGCTCCTCGATCCCCCCTCAATTTTGTCTAAATCCTATGGGGGGATCGGGAGACAACACACCTTTCTGCCGTGACTGTACAGGAGCAGCCAGTCCCCATGAGGAAGTTCAGGTCTGTGCAGTAAGTGAGATACTATGGTAACATCAGAGGATTTCCTACTTCACCGGGTTATTCCCTTAGGCTTGTCCTGGTGGTCTTGATGGGGTATTGCACTGTGATCTCCATTCAGCTCACAGTGCAGTACAGGCTATGTACAACGAATGACCGCTACTATAATATTGTGAATGGAACTCAGAATTCCATTCACAAATAGGATTTTTTCTAGGCTTTCCTACTTAGCAAAGACTTAGGATAAAATGGGGGCAGAGATTAATATTAGGAAATTTGCAGAGGTACCAAAGAAAGACCAAATTGAATTTTAATATCAGCAAAGTGTGCAAAAACTTGTGTGTCTCTCAGTACCAACTGGCTTTCACTAAAATACCACTAAAAAGGGCAGTGTCTGTGCTGGGGAGTGGGTTGAGGCATATTGTTTGATTTTTTTTCTTGTAATTGCACTTTAGCATGCTACAATTTTAGCTAGTTGATGGCCATGTCTCTGTATGCACCCACGCATATGGCATATCGTTTGATTTAGGACATGTGGGAAATTGGCACTTTGTGTTTTTTTTTTTTTTTTGTCAAGCCCCATACTGATTTCTGGGGGGCCCCCTAAACAAAGCACTAACTCAGACACGTTCACACAGACTAGAACAAACCATTTTGCACACACATATACAATAACACTTATTTGCACTAACCTGTATTTACAAAATGCCCTGTCCAACCGCACAAACTGACTTTATATATAAAATGTCATGGCAGCAGAACACACTGACCTGTATATGTAAATTCCCCCAATGTCCAGTCCACACATTGACCTGTATATATAAAATGCCCCCATGGTCCAGTCCACACCATTGACTTGTATATATAAAATGCCCCCAATGTCCCATTACACATATTGCCCAGTTATATAAAAAAATTCCCCAATGTTATTACACACATAGCCCAGTATATATAAAATGCCCCAATATTCATTACACATATTGCCCGTATATATAAAATGCCCCAATGTCCATTACACACATTGCCCAGTATATTATAAAACGCCTCCAATGTTTTAAAAATGTAATACTTGTATGCTGCATACCAGAGCTGCCACAAAGAAAAACAGAAACAGAAGCAAAAAAAAAAATCACAACTGACTGCTTTGTATTGTTCCTGGAAGGCTGTTAGCATGCATGCTGTCTGAAAAATAAACCAACAAGAAGTTTTATCATGGACTCAATATTGGTGACATCTGATAGAAATTACTCTGTACAAAGAGACAGGAATACTCTCAGGGGCATGGCCAATAAGTGCACATCTCCCAAATCTCAATCTCTACATGGGCTGTGGGTTTTACTGGCAACAACATGTAAGTCTTCTTAGTTACAGAATATGCTTCTTACATGAATGTAAATGTAAATTATTAAGAAGTATCTTACCACAGGGACTTCTTGCAGATATGTTTCATAAGACTTGTTGCCAACTGATCTAGGGACTGAGTTGACCGACTTTAAGTAAGTAAATAAATTGATCTATTGGCAACAAGACAATTTACTTACCATAGCTTTTATTGCTGGCCCATTCTATTTCCATCAAGACCTGACTGAAAACTGAAGGGCCATTGACAGACAGACTGTGGGGCAGAGTTAGACTGGAACGGCAATTAGTGTTTATAGTAAGTATATCAGAAGATAGAAACTGTACTAGGTATGAGGACTTAGCTGTTTAGCTCTTTATCCTGGTACCTTTAAGTGGAGGGGAGTTCTTCTAAGACTACACTAAAATTTCAACCTTTCCTCATCCATTAAAAAGTACTGTCACAGGGCTAGGCCCACTAGAGCATTTTTCGTGTTGCGCCCGTGATTTTTGATTTTCGGAACACGAAATTCCAGCGATTTCTGGTGTGCATGCGATTGCGCATCCGTTCGCGTTTGCATCAAGCATTTTTTTGTGCACTCGCATGCCTTTTCTCTTTTGAAAATAGCGAGCACGCAAGCGCAATCGGGAAAAAAAACTCACGAGAACGCACAGAAATTTTGCGCGATTTTGTGCATTGTAGTGTGGCCTCAGCCACCAAAAGGACAATTTATCTTACCATACACAGCAAAAAATTATACAAGTTGAAAGTTATCCATCAGCATATATACCAAATCCAACCTTTTAAAATGTTCCGCTATAGAATAATTGTATTTTTATATGGGATCTTGTAAATAACGTGCTTAAATGGTTTCTCTGGTTTGAGAGACTGGAACCAAGAGTCCAAATAATATATCAGAATTGGCTGAATTGGAAGATTAACAGGAATCTATACGGTAGTTACCTAGGTTTCAAATTTATTTCCTGCATCTAAAAAAATTAAATCATATTTGTTTTACAGTGACCATGAAGAAATATATTATAGGAAATTCAAGGCTAAAAAATCCTGATGCATAGCTCAAAAGGTGCTGATTAAGATGCATCATTATTTGCTTTCTTTGCTTTCTACAACAAAATCTCTACAGGAGCTTTTGCTCAGTCTAAGTGACAAAACTAGGGTGAGTGTTTAGTGATGTGTTACAAATACAGAGAATTACGAGGGTCGGAAGGCAGTACAGGACACAAAATAGGTTTTCTCTGAATGTAAAGAACACATACAAAGCTGATAGCAATAGTATTTATTTTTATAGTATTATTATATAAGACATTTTATTATATATAAGAAATAGAATAGTATTCAAGTTTTATTTTAATATATATAAGAAGGATTGAAAATAAAGACATACACCCACCACCAGTCCAACCACTCAGCAATACCCACATTTCCTGCCTAAACTGTTGATCCGAGGAAGGCAAAAAAAACGCACCAGCAGAAATTTGAATGGGGGAAAAAATTCCTTCCTGCCTACCATTGGCAATCGGAAATATCCACTGAATCAACTCCAAGAATATGTATCAATAGAGTAACATGCAACATTCCTTGTTTTTAGAAACTCATTGACAGTATTGTAGATTTACAATCCCCCATAGAATACCATTGTGGTATTTTACTACCGAACATTCGGAAATTAATGAACCATTCAGCATATAATGATCGTGGCCGTACATTACATGCACTGTCATACATCACCGATAACGTAAGGTATAGCTAACTTGGCTGATAGTGCGGTTTAGTATAATATGACCCTTACATTGAAAACCCTTTTTGAAAATTGTGGGCTAAACTTCTTTTCTTCCAGTCCTAAGAGGAGAGGTATGGCATTTCCTCTGTCATATTCTATTGGTGAACAATGTGCCATGCAAGCACCTTTTCTCTAGTGTGCATAATTGTAACTTATCTGTCTTCAATTCAAGCTCCCCCATTCCATTATATTTTAGTGCCCTTTTCTCAAACCCCTCTCCATTTCTGGATGATGTTTTTGCTAGGCATCCGACTGGCTTTCTCAATTCAGAATGACTTGTACAAGAATCTGTTGGCAATTATGTACCCTAATTGGGACTTTCCAGGGTACATAATTGCCAATAGATTCTTGTACAACCTTTACTGAATTGAGAAAGCCAGCGGATGACTAGTTAATACGTCTTCAAGAACTAAACTTAATTTTCAGTTGATTAACTGAATACCACAGATGCACTGCATATTCCAAATAAGGCCTTACGAATGCTTTGTAAAGAGAGAGAATAACATTTTTCTCCCTTAATCCATACGCCTCTTTTTACAAGACAATCAGGGAGATTCAATAAAAGTTCTATTGTTACAGATGGTGCTAATTTTGCCCCAACCAATAGATTATTTAACATTTGAAAACATCTGATTGGTTGGGGCAAAATTAGCCACATTTAATATTAAGAACTTTTATTGAATCTCACTGTCTTGCTTTTAGTGTTGCCGCCTGGCGGACTGCTAGTTTGGTATATACCAAACTCCAAGGTTCTTTTTCAACAGGGATTCCTTAACAGGGAGCCATAGTTTGGTTATATGTACGTATTCCCTAAACCATTTCCCAGGTCCCTGAGCCATTTGCACAAACATACTATTGCTCTTTATACCTTAAATCTAATAATTTATACTATAAGAAGCACAAGGATTTTTAAGTCCAAATGCATCATCTTACATTTATCAACATAGAATCTCATCTGCACTAGCAAACCAATGTGACAAATTTATCTAGATCCCCCTGCAACGATTGCACATTATCTGTATCTTTTATGGTGGACACAAGTTTTGTGTCATCAGCAAACACAGAGACTTGCTAACAATACCCACATCCAAATCATTAAGAAACATGTATTTATTGTTCCCTTCATTTGACAACAATCAGCTGTTTTGGATTGTGGAATAGGTTAACAAGACAAAAGCTTTTATAATATATAAAAGCTTAATAATTATATATATACTCATAGCAAGTACATTCTCACTGAGTTTTCTTGCACTTTGTATTTTGCACATGTTTAAAATCCATAGAACTGCATACCCGAATAGCATTATGCGCCATATACATACATATACAATACCTTTAAGGTGAGAATATCCCTTTTTCTGTCTATTTTCAATTTTCATAAAATAGAGAACATGGTATAATAAGGGTGTTTAGTTCCATGTTCTCTTGCATTGTGACTGCAAAGTATACATCTATATTATTTAGTAATAACACAATTTTAGGAAAATTAAAGGAAAACATAAGTTCAATTGTAAGTCAGTTTAGCTAATTCCTAAATAGCAAATGCTGTGACGCTCACTAATTCTACGCCCATATTGTCACAGGCAGATCTTCCAAGGAGGAAGGGGAGGGGGCTAGAAAACTCAGTGAGAATGTACTCACTGTGCTGTAAATCTGAGTCCGTGACCCCACTCGCTTTATCAGCATTTATTTAATCCTGGGAATTTTAAAGTTTAGATTTAGTCTTCTTTTTGTAAAAAATAAAATAAAATTGTAAAACCACACAGACTTTATAGCATCAAATAAAAAAAAAATGAAATTCTAGTTCAACTTTTAATACCAAACTTTACAGGAAGTAAAACAAGGGCATGTCCACCCGTTTATAAAAACTTTTTACACAATGTAGTGGATAACCCCACCCCCAACCGTATATTTACAACTTCAAATCGCCTCTTCTTTACAGCCGTGGCTGTGATTGGCTGAGAGGGAAGCCAATTACAGCCGCAGGCTGCATTAATGAAAATGGCGCTGGAAACGAGGAGGTGTAATTAAAGAAGGGAAGCGAGATGAAGAATAAATAGAGCTGTTGCGGGTGGGAGGGTATCCCCGCATTGTGGCACCAACTTTTAAACGGTACACTACGGCCAGCCACAGAAGAATCAGGAAGGAGGGTGGGGAGGGGGGAAAGGGCTCTACTGAGCATGCCTAATCCCTTGATGAGGTTAGCCAAGCTACAGAAACAGATGAGGCACGACGACTCCTACCCAGCAGTTTCCTGCACTTTGAAGAGGCATAACAGCAGATCCACAAGGAGCAGGGGGAAAGGTAGGTTTTTTTTTACAAGTGGGCGCCGTAGTTGGTTAACAATTTGTGTTTGGGGGTAATTGTGTTAGTTTAACCCTATAGTGAATCACCAGCACTGAATTGTTAGTTTAACCCTATCACCAGCACTGAATTGTGCTAGTTTAACCCCATAGGTAATCACCAGCACTGAATTGTGTTAGTTTAACCCTATGGTTATTCACCAGTACTGAATTGTGTTAGTTTAACCCTATAGGTAATCACCAGCACTAAATTGTGTTAGTTTAACCCTATAGTTATTCATCAGCACTGAATTGTGTTAGTTTAACCCTATAGTGAATCACCAGCACTGAATTGGTTAATTTAACCCTTATCACCAGCAAGAATTGTGCTGTTTAACTATTCAGTTAATCACCAGCACTGAATTGTGTTAGTTTAACCCATAGGTAATCCCCAGCACGAATGTGTTATTTAACCCTATACTTATTCATCAGCACTGAATGTGTTAGTTTTAACTCTATAGTGAATCACCAGCACTGAATTGTGTTCGTTTAACCCTATAGTTAATCACCAGCACTGAATGTGTTTAGTTTAAACCTATAATAAACCCCAGCACAGAATTGTGTTAGTTTAACCCTATAGGTAATCACCAGCACTGAATTGTGTTAGTTTAACCCTATAGGTACCCCAGCACTGAATTTGTTAATTAACCCTATCTTATTCACAGCACTGAATTGTGTTAGTTTAACCCTATAGTGAATCACCAGCACTGAATTGTGTTAGTTTAACCCTATCACCAGCACTGAACTGTGCTAGTTTAACCCTATAGTTAATCACCAGCACTGAATTGTTAGTTTAACCCTATGTTATTACCAGCACTGTGTGTTTAGTTTAACCCTATAGTTAATCACAGCACTGAATTGTGTTAGTTTAACCCTATAATTAACCCCAGTACAGAATTGTGTTAGTTTAACCCTATAGGTAATCCCCAGCACTAATTGTGTTAGTTTAACCCTATAGTTATTCATAGCACTGAATTGTGTTACTTTAACCTTATAGTAATCCCAGCACTGAATTGTGTTAGTTTAACCCTACACCAGTACTGAATTGTTATTTAACCCTATAGTTATCACCAGCACTGAATTGTGTTAGTTTAACCCTATAGTTATTCACCAGCACTGAATTGTGTTAGTTTAACCCTATAGTTAATCAACAGCACTGAATTGTGTTAGTTTACATATAGTAATCCCCAGCACTGAATTGTGTGTTTAACCCTATAGGTAATCCCAGCACTGAATGTGTTAGTGTTAACCCTATAGTTATTCCAGCACTGATTTGTTAGTTAACCTATAGTTATTCACCAGCACTGAAGTGTTTAGTTTAACCCTATGGTAATCACAGCACTGAATTGTGTTAGTTAACCTATAGGTAATCACACAGCACTGAATGTTCGCTAGTTTAACCCTATAGTAATCACAGCACTGAATCGTGTTAGTTTAACCCTATAGGTAATCACAGCACTGAATTGTGTAGTTTAACTCTATAGTAATCACAGCCACTGAATCATGTTAGTTTAACCCTATAGTAATCACCAGCACTGAATTGTGTTAGTTTAACTCTATAGTTAATCACCAGCACTTGAAATGTGTTAGTTTAACCCTATAGGTAATCACAGCACTGAATTGTGTTAGTTTAACTCTATAGTTAATCACCAGCACTGAATTGTGTTAGTTTAACCCTATAGGTAATCACCAGCACTGATGTGTTAGTTTAACCCTATAGGTAATCCCCAGCACTGAATTATGTTAATTAACCCTATCTTATTCATCAGCACTGAATTGTGTTAGTTTAACCTATAGTGAATCACCAGCACTGATTGTGTTAGTTTAACCCTATCACCAGCACTAAACTGTGCTAGTTTAACCCTATAGTTAATCACCAGCACTGAATGTTTAGTTTAACCCTATAGTTATTTACCAGCACTGATGTGTTAGTTTAACCCTATAGTTAATCAACAGCACTGATTGTGTTAGTTTAACAACCTATAATTAACCCCCAGTACAGAATTGTGTTAGTTTAACCCTAAGGTAATCCCCAGCACTAATTGTTGTTAGTTTAACCCTATAGTTATTCATCAGCACTGAATTGTGTTACTTTAACCCTATAGTGAATCCCCAGCACTGAATTGTGTTAGTTGTTTAACCCTATCACCATAACTGAATTGTGTTAATTTAACCCTATAGTTAATCACCAGCACTGAATTGTGTTAGTTTACCCTATAGTTATTCACCAGCACTGAATTGTGTTAGTTTAACCCTATAGTTATATCACAGCACTGAATTGTGTTAGTTTAAATTATAGTTAATCCCCAGCACTGAATTGTGTTGTTTAACCCTATAGGTATCCCCAGCACTGAATGTGTTAGTTTAACCCTATGTTTTCCCCAGCACTGAATTGTGTTAGTTTAACCCATAGTTATTCACCAGCACTGAATTGGTTAGTTTAACCCTAGGTAATCACAGCACTGAATTGTGTTAGTTTAACCCTATAGGTAATCACACAGCACTGAATTGCGCTAGTTTACCCTATAGTATACCAGCACTGAATCGTGTTAGTTTAACCTATAGGTAATCACAGCACTGAATTGTGTTAGTTTAACTCTATAGATAATCACAGCACTGAATCTGTTAGTTTAACCCATAGGTAATCACACAGCACTGATTGTTGTGGTTTAACTCTATATTAACACCAGCACTGAATTGTGTTAGTTTAACCCTATAGGTAATCACCACACTGAATTGTGTTAGTTTAACCTATAGGTAATCCCACCAGCACTGAATTGTTTTAGTTTAACCCTATAGTAATCACCAGCACTGAATTGTGTTAGTTTAACTACTCTATAGATTAATCACAAGCACTGAATTGTTTAGTTTAACCCTATAGTAATCACCACAGCACTGAATGTTGTTAGTTTAACGTTTAAACTCTATAGTTAATCACCAGCAACTGAATTGTGTTAGTTTAACCCTATAGGTAATCACCAGCACTGAATTGTGTCAGTTTAACTCTATAGTTAATCACCAGCACTGAATTGTGTTAGTTTAAGAACTATAGGGTTAAACTAACACCAATTCAGTTGCTGGTGATTAACTATAGAGTTAAACTGACACAATTCAGTGCTGGTGATTACCTATAGGGTTAAACTAACACAATTCAGTGCTGGTGATTACCTATAGGTTAAACTAACACAATTCAGTGCTGGTGATTAACTATAGAGTTAAACGACACAATTCAGTGCTGGTGATTACCTATAGGGTTAAACTAACCAATTCAGTGCTGGTGATTAACTATAGAGTTAAACTAACACAATTCAGTGCTGGTGATTACCTATAGGGTTAAACTAACATATCAGTGCTGTGATTACTATAGAGAAACTAACAAATTCAGTGCTGGTGATTACCTGTATAGGTTAAACTAACACAATTCAGTGCTGGGGATTACTATAGGGTTAAACTAACACAATATCAGTGCTGGTGATTACCTATAGGGTTAAACTAACACAATCAGTGCTGTTGAAACTATAGAGTTAAACTAACACAATTCAGTGCTTGTGATTACCTATAGGGTTAAACTAAATGATTCAGTGCTGTGATTATTATAGAGTTAAACTAACACAATTCAGTGCTGTGATTACCTATAGGTTAAACTAACACGATTCAGTGCTGTGATTACCTATAGGGTTAAACTAGCGCAATTCAGTGCTGTGTGATTACCTATAGGGTTAAACTAACACAATTCAGTGCTGTGGATTACCTATAGGGTTAAACTAAACAATTCAGTGCTGGTGATAACTATAGGGTTAAACTAACACAATTCAGTGCTGGGGAATAACTATAGGGTTAAACAACACATTTCAGGCTGGGGATACCTATAGGGTTAAACAACACAATTCAGTGTGGGGATAACTATAATGTTAAACTAACACAATTCAGTGCTGTTGATTAACTATAGGGTTAAACTAACACAATTCAGTGCTGGTGAAAAATATAGGGTTAAACTAACACAATTCAGTGCTGGTGATTAACTATAGGGTTAAATTAACACAATTCAGTACTGGTGATAGGGTTAAACTAACACAATTCAGTGCTGGGGATTCACTAAGGGTTAAAGTAAAACAATTCAGTGCTGATGAATAACTATAGGGTTAAACTAACACAATTTAGTGCTGGGATTACCTATAGGGTTAAACTAACACAATTCTGTACTGGGGGTTAATTATAGGGTTAAAACTAACACAATTCAGGGTTGATTAACTATAGGGTTAAAATAACACAATCTTGCTGGTAAAAACTATGGGTTAAAACTAACAATTCAGTGCTGGTGATTAACTATAGGGTTAAATAGCACAGTTTAGTGTGGTGATAGGGTTAAACTAACACAATTCAGTGCTGGTGATTCACTATAGGGTTAAACTAACACAATCAGTGCTGAGAATAAGTATAGGGTTAAATTAACATAATTCAGTGCTGGGGATTACCTATAGGGTTAAACTAACACAATTCAGTGCTGGTGATTACCTATAGGGTAAACTAACACAATTCTGTGCTGGGGGTAATTATAGGGTTAAACTAACACAATTCAGTGCTGTGATTAACTAGGGTTAAACTAACACAATTCAGTGCTGGTGAAAACTATAGGTTAAATAACATTCAGTGCTGGTGATTAACTATAGGGTTAAACGAACACAATTCAGTGCTGGGGATTACTATAGAGTTAAACTAACACAATTCAGTGCTGATTAATAGTATAGGGTTAAAATAACACAATTCAGTGCTGGGGTACTATGGGTTAAACTAACAAATTCAGTGCTGGTGATTAATGAATAGTTAAACTAGCACAATTCATGTGGTGATAGGGTAAACTAACAATTCAGTGCTGGTGTCACTATAGGTTAAACAACACAATTTAGTGCTGGTGATTACCTATAGGGTTAAACTAACACAATTCAGTTGGTGAATAACCATAGGGTTAAACTAACACAATTCAGTGCTGGTGATTACCTATGGGGTTAAACTAGCACAATTCAGTGCTGGTGATAGGGTTAAACTAACAATTCAGTGCTGGTGATTCACTATAGGGTTAAACTAACACAATTTAGTGCTGGTGATCTCCTATAGGTTAAACTAACACAATTCAGTGCTGGTGATTACCTATAGGGTTAAACTAACACAATTCAGTGCTGGGTATTACCAATAGGGTTAAACAACAATTCAGTGCTGGGGGATTACCAATAGGGTTAAACTAACACAATTCATTGCTGGTGATTACCTATAGGTTAACTAACACAATTCAGTGCTGGGGATTAACTATAGGGTTAAACTAACACAATCAGTGCTGGGGATTACCAATAGGGTTAAACTAACACAATTCAGTGCTGGGTTACCTATAGAGTCATGGGAATTAATACAGAAAAAAAGCTACAGGAAAATTAAAGTTAGTCATTACAAGCCCTGCTATTAGAAATAAAATGTTAGAAAGGTTGCATATTTGTCATACTCATAATAGTACCCCAATAAAAGAAGGTGATTGATTATAAAAAGCACCCTAACCATTACTACATACTCCAACACCATTAATTTTTCTGTCAAACTATTATTTCCTTACTATACCTATTATGTTATACACAGTAGCGGAACAAAAATCTTTTTCTTCCAGCATGGTAAAACAGTGAGTTACGCCGTTACAGTATTTTATTGCATCCTCGTCACATTTTCATTTCATTTGGCATTTAAAAATTGAACCACACATGCCCTCTACCCTTTCGCATGATCCTGTTGTTTCCTGATCCTTCTTATCTGTAGCTGAGATGATGCACAGCCTTCTCTTTTCTTTCTTGCACGGGCCCGTGCAGCTTTCTCGATGTTTGTGACAGGCCACGATAGGGGAAGCTTTATCACTGTTGGGCTTGGAGGCCTCAGTAAATTGAAAATTGCAAATGAAATCCACTGGGTTTGAATTCATCAGCTATTATGTCAGATGACCTTTGGCAGCTGCTGATAAAAATGAGAGAATGTTAGCTCTGATCCAATTTTCAACACTAACCATTCCTTTTCAAATCACATTCTGCAGGCTACAGACACATGGGAAGTGAAAATGATAGGGTTTCAAGAGAGAGCTCCATTGTGTTGCAGATTAAGATTTCTCCCCTATTTCTAGGGGTGCCCCCCAGACCCCCGTCTAGTATATACCTATTGTCCAACTTGTTCCAATATCTGCTTCAGCGGACATGTAAGCCATCCTTGCAGATAAGTGCCTACAGGAAAAATGTTGGACTTAAAGTTTTGCTTTGGAACATCAAGGGTCATAGTGTACTAATATTGACTGGCACATGTTAGTTTAACTTACCTTTAGGAATGTCACTTAAGGTTCATTCAGTGACTTTCAGCATTTTCTCCTCTGCATGTGTGTAGCTGCAGTTTATTTATTTTTGCATAAATCTTTTATTCATGAATCAGTGATATTTCAGAAAAGACTTTCATAGACTAGCAGGTGCAGCTTTCAACAAAATTATGGAACCTAAAACCTGAATAATAATCCTTAAATGGCAATACAGATAAACAATCTATAGTTTCCTCCATGTACATTTTTTATTAAAATAAATACATCCTGCCATATGGATTTCCCTATGAATGTTATCACTGCTGACAAGTGTGTGTGACTGAATAGGTATTTAAACTTTCTATCCAGAAGAGCATCATCTGAAAACTTCAGTCACAGTTGCCTCTGTCTCACAGGTGGCCAAAAAATGCATTTGGAATGGAAATCTTTGTTTTTTGTTTGGCAATTACAAGCCTCATTTAAGAAAAACTAAATCATTTTCATTGACTCCACACATAGTGTTTTTTTCCTGCCTGGTACTAGATGCAACTTTTTGGATTTTATCATTGATCACTATAACTCTTTTCTATTCGTGCCCAGGGCAGCTAGTTGTAAAATTGAACCTTGACATGGAAAAGTTTTGTATTTTTAACCTTAAGGCCTGTACCTAAGGCTGGGTACACATGGGGCTATTATGTCCTGACTGAGCTTGCTCGGCTGTCGGTCGAAGCAATAGATGTGACCATAGGGAACCGCATAATCTCCCATCATTTACCAACAGACCCGATACCCATTTGTCCGATTCGGACGAATGGGCGGCCTAGCTTGGTGGCTGCCGACTGCCCCACACCGGCCGATCCATGCCACTATTGGCGGTTGGCCAGAAATTTCAGCTGGTGTGTACCCAGCCAGGTGTCTGTAGTTTTGCAATAAATAAAAGGTAGACAATTAAATGGCAGTGGTAAAACTTACTGTGGGGCGCTACACACACCGTGTAGAGAGAAGGTGTTGGCGTCCAGGTATTGCGGTAAGTCGGTCCGACCAAACCTCGAAATATACATGTATAATGAAGCAAGATACCGGCAGACTGGAACCATCAGACACGAACTCCGTGAGTATGATAAAACATAGCTTTTATTGCTGCTGATAAAATCAAATGCTAGATCACACAGCATTACAATCGCAGGTAGGGGAGAGGGATGTGGCCTGACGTGTTTCGTAGAGAACTTCCGCTTCCTCAGAGACCACAAGGGGAGAGTCTCTCATCCTTAAATACAGGTAAGTAACCAATAGGTGATCTAATAAGACTTAAAAGACATCGGACTGATGGTTGTAAAACCCTATAGGGGTACAAGTAGTGTCCAATGAAAGTTATAAGGAATAAGAGATCAAGTTATATACGTATATTCTCTGAAGGGTAATCCCACAATAAGTGACCAAACAACCAAAACGAAAAGCAACACCAATAATGTATAACACAATATGATATTTATACATAGGAATATTAAAAATATTAAAAACATAGATATAGTAGACAGTATTAGGATATCACAAATATAACTGTAGGAATGTAGTCTTAATCAATAAGCATTAAAGTCTAGCCTGGAAAAATATATAATGAATTAATTAATCAACTAGTTAATTAGTTAACCATGGAAAGAGTGTATTATGACAGGAGTGCATAAGATGTCTAAAGGCTAACAATGTGACATGTCCAAAATTGTGCATGTCAATAAAGTGGAGCTGTCGTATGATAAGTGTATGAGCCAGTCAATCTATAAGCAATTTAACTCAAACTCGGCTGAGTCATATGGAACTATGGTTTTTAAACTATGTCCAAAAGCCCTCTCTCTCGGAGAAGTTCCTTATGATGGTCACTTTCTAATGGAACTTTAGGTTTATCTAAAACCTGAAATTTTATGGACAAAGAGCCTCCATGTTTGGTAAGTAAAGTGTGCAATAGCTTACCTGCAGTCACCTCTCTTTGTTCCATAATCCTTCTTGGGGCAAGTCTGGTAGTCTTACCCACATATTGCTACCACAATACATGTGGCTAAATACTACTATGTACGAACGACAATATAGTAATATGGATGTATATGTGACCTGTCTGGCTGCTGGTGAAATTAGAAGACATTGACATGATCTACATGAGCCACATCTCCGACCTCCACATTTGTAGGACCCATTTAGTCTCAACCGTGGTTGTTATGTTATGGGTAGTGTTTTATATATGGAGGGAAACAGATCTGCACCAATATTGCGTCCTCTCTTATAGCAAAATTTGGGGCCACTACCTATGATATTTCTCAGTCAGGGTCGGCCTCAGAACATTCACTGTTTCATAAGAATTGTTTATCATATTATATTAAAGGATATATTATCATCCTGAAAGTGTGTATTATTGAGTTCTTATTAACAATCAATTATGACCATGTAATTGATGAATGAGTTTTTTACGGTCTAATAATATCGCCTATGTATGCACTTTTTATGTTGTCTGTGTTGGTAGCCTCTGTGGAGTAATCTATCCCAAATTGAGGTCATCCTTGAACATTAAAGGTATCCCAATCCTTACAATAAGCCTCAGGCATATAAATGTCCGTATGGTATAGACTGTATCACAGATATTGTGTGGTGTGTTGAATCTGCATGTAGAAGTGCATTCTTAGTGATGGGTTTCCTATTAGGTCCTATTATAGTCAATGTATAACGTAACGTCCAAAAACTCTATACGGGTTTTGTGCATCTGTGAGGTAAACACGATGTGTGTACCGTTATTGTTACAGTAAGTAATGAGCTGATTAAAGAGGACAAATCTCCATTCCACATCAATAACAAGTCATCTATGCATCTGACAAATTTCATAATATGTGGCCTAAATTGTTTCCAGGCACATATATGAAATCCTCTTCCCACTTACCCATAAAAAGGTTGGCATATGAGGGGGCGAAAATTTTGCCCCATAGCCGCCTTCTGTTGCAGGTAATATGTCTGAAAACTAAAAATGTTCGTAATTAGCAAATATTCCAAAAGAGTAAGATATATGCACTCTGAGTATCATTATAGAGATGAAAATATTCAACACAGTACTTAATCGCTTCCAGACCCAATGGGTGTTTGATACACGTATATAAAGTGATACTTCCATGGATACCCAATGAAGGTCGGTTGCCATTCAAAATCATCAATAGATCTCAGAAGTTCCGTAGGATCTTATAAGTAGCTTGGTAATCTGCAAACCATGGGAGGAAGCAAGTTATCAACATATTTGCTAATGTTCATTTAAAGATCCGAGGCCTGACACTATAGGTTTGGCCTGTACTCTAGTGAGAGTCTTATGAACCAAGGGAACATGTGGAATATGGGGGTCCGAGGTGACTTCACCCTAAGATAATCCAGTTCCTCCTGATTAATGATATTAAGATCAAAACCTAGTCAAAAGTACAATTAAATGTCTAGTAGATATATTAATGGGATCTGCAGGTAGGTAATGATGTATATGTATTGATGTCTCCAAGCTGTCTCATAGCTTCCAATTCATATTGACTACGATCCATAATTACTATTGTCACCCTTATCCGAATTCCTGATAAAGATGGAATTGTTGTCCTTAAATGTTGTATCGCCAGTTTTTATTGATAAATACAATTGGATGAACGATATTCCTTTTCTCTGGATTTTGGATTTTAAATTTTCCAAATCTTGTAATACCAATTTATGGTACATCTCAATGTATTGCCCTTTACTTTGTATGGGATAAAAATTTGAAGGATTGACAAGCCAGTATGTGTAATATCAATTTTCTGCCATCCAAGAGGGATGATAAAATCAGAATGTTCTGTTGATCCAATAATTATCATTGTTAGAATTAGTGTTAGGTATCTCCAAAGTAGCACTTCAGAAGAGGTTCCATTTCTAGAGTACTTTTAGAGAAGGCAAGTTAGGATTGGCATCATATGATTTTATGGTGAGTGTGGTAAGATCTTCCACAAAGAAACAGTATTGCTCTCATAGTCCCTTTTATCCCTAAGGAACTTGTCATGTTACGTTTTTTATATTTCTTTCATTATTTGTATATGCTCCATGATTGTTGTCATATATCCTGATATATATTTTCCAAATAAGTTGCGTAATTGTGTCTGTATACATTGTATACGTTCAGTTAACTGTTGGTGTCGCGTACGGTCATGTTCAATACACATAGTTTAAAAACCATAGTTCCATATGGATCAATGCCGAGTTGAGTTAAATTGCTTTATAGATTGACTGGCTCTACACTTATCATACCGACAGCTCACTTTATTGACATGCACAAATTTGGACCTGTCACATTTCTTAGCCTTTAGACATCTTATGCATTCCTGTCGTAATACACTCTTTCTGTGGTTAACTAATAACTAGTTGAGTAATTAATTAATATATTATTTTTTCCACGGCTAGGACTTTAATGCTTTGTTTAGCTATTCTCTACAGTTATATTTGTGATTCCTAATACTGTCTACTATATCTATGTTTTTTAATATTTTTAATATTCCTATGTATAAATATCAATATTGGTGAGCTGCCATTTCAGGTTTAACAGTTTTTTTCCCAGGATGCACCACATCCTTGGAATGTTCCTAACAGTAATTTCTACTGATTGGCTGTGCTTGGATGGTCAAACATGCTCAGATCTCTACTGAGCAACTGAATCAACCCAGGAGCTGGGTCAAGGGCAAGACATAAGTCACTACTAGGGGTCCTGCAAACAGGAAGTCAGTATTTCGGTTGCATTATTTATATACAGACAAAATGCTCTTTTTTCTGAAAGCATATGTATTTGCACTGAACTTCGCCTTTAAAGGGCACCAAAACTAGAAAAATTGACCCTGGCCACATAGGGTAGGGATTGTTGCATTACATTGAAAATACTTTTTTGCGTCTTTACTCCAGGTAGTGTCTTGTGAATAGAGATTATGCCGCAATGTTGGGTTAAGTGTCAGATGATAGGGACTCACACTATGGCTGCATCTTGGAAAATATATTGATACGAAAGGTAAAATAGTAAGTGGGGTTGGGGAAGCAAAGACTAATAGATAAAGTAAAAAAGTTAAATTATTTTTCCACTATAGTTTTCCTTTAAGATAAAATAAAACTACGAGTAGAAATAAAAGTAAAATTTCCCTTACATCACTTCAGGTTCGAATTTCCTTAAGGCTGGGTACACACTAAGGCACTATTGTCCGTCGATCGCAGCAAATTCAGCGGCAGCCAAATTTGCGAACAATCGATCGGCGGTTCCCACACGATCAATTGGAATTTACCGATATGTCCGTTCAGTTCGTCAATACGAATGAAGGACGATTAGGTCGGTCGCGGGCCGGCCCCAAACCAGCAGATATTTTCGGGCGACTGACCGAAAGTGCCGTGAACCATCGGCCGGCCAAAAATATCTGCTGGGTGTACCCAGACTAACATCATTACTCACCGCTATTTAGTGGATCCAAAGGAGACAAACAGGCCATTGGATGCAAGTGGTCTTGGTGTGGAAAAACATTTGACTCCAATATAGCAACTAAAACATTCCTATGTACTACGGTATTATTCAGTCTATAATGTTAAATGGTCTGCCTTGTTAGGAAGCCATTACACTTTTATACCCTGCAAACATTTTATGGTTGCACATCAAATTTTCTCCTGTGTTTACAAAAAAGCAGTCTAACAAGATAAGAACAGGGTAAAGGGATACATATCACACGCAACGATTTCCTGTTTATATTGTATTTAATGTACTATACACTCATAAAGAGTGTGATTGATTCAGTTTCATAAACAAAATATATTTTTTCACATGTCTTTTTTAAAAACCAATAGTCAGAGGGTTGTTGGATCATTGTGATTTCTTATCAAAACAACTGTCACAATCTAATTGGAGCTAGTTTTCATTCACACCCCATATTGTGTCCGTGGAAGGAACTACTTTTCATATGTAACCACTCTGACTTTTTCCGAGAACTCGCTTACAAACTAAACAATGCACTATTATTATAGGAATTAGAAAATATAGCATGGATAAAAAGTTGCTTGCCGTATGCTATCTGTAAGTGCCCATTACACTGCATGATTACGGCCAAAACGGCTGTGCATACACATTGCATTTTGTGTCAGCAAAAAATGGCTGGAAAATGTAGATCCGATGCCTTACGTGTAATAAAATTATTATAAATGTTTACAGGAGTGCATTTACCTTGTGTTATAGGTTTTCTTCGTTATACTAACTACAGAGTGAGTGCGGCACTTTAAAGCTTTGGTAATATTATATCAGATAAAGAAGTCAAATGCACTCCTAGGTCTTGTCAAGTCTCAACACGTTTTATTGAAGGCCTTTAATAAAACATGTTGGAGACTTGACAAGACTAGGAGTGCATTTGACTTCTTTATCTGATATATATTCGACAATTGCACCCAGGATGAGATCAAGTGAGCGTGTGTGCCTATAAACACGGATATTATATATATAAGTCAAGTTGTGCACTCAACAAGGTTTATTATACAAAAAACTTCTTCAATAACAGGCGTTTAGTAACATCCACTACCTTTCTCAATGATGTCATCATTTTATCAGGCTGAGAAAGGTAGTGGATGTTACTGAACGTCACCTGTGAAGATGTTTTATGTAATGCTGCACACTAACTTTTTCTATTTCTAATTGGAGGATTACAGGTTGACCTTACTGTGCGTGCACCAAACCTCACATCTAATGAATAGTGGAGTGCTGTTGTTAACATAGATAGATAGATAGATAGATAGATGATAAACAGACAGATAGATAGATAGATAGAATATGATAGATAGAACTGAAGGATCAAGGATAGTTAAGTGTTCATCCTAAATATGTCTTATGTGCTTGGTACATAGATATGGTTGAATTTATAATCAAATGAGTGCTGGTGACTTCCTTCTACTGTGTGCAGAATATAGGATATAAGGAAGTTTATGAGCATCTTGGTAGAGTGCAAAGGTTTAAAGAGCATATATATCAAACACATATAGAATGACGAATGAATTGTTACCAAATGAAATGGATACCTATACTTTGTGGGCATGCAAGAAACTCATCTATTGTTTTATGATGGGTTGTGATGGTTCATTCATCTGGTCATGCTACAGTATATTGTTGTATCAGTAATCAACTGACTTAAGTTAGTTCTTGAAGACATTTCGTTAGCAACAAGAATGGCTCAGCCCAAGGGTCATTCTTGAGTCAGAAATCAGCGTGTACTTTATCTTAAGGAAAAAGAATACCTTAAGACTGTAATGTCAACATCTTGGCAAAGGAACAGGACTGGTTCAAGAGAAGCTCAAGGAGGCCATATATGTAAAAATAAAGAAACCAAGCCTGAATATAGGTGGGGGGTTCAACACAATGTGCTTGTACATGAGGAGACACAAAATGAGGTGATCCTCTGCACTCGTCCACCTGTGGGTGCACACTCCTCCAATGTCCAAACCCTTGATGGACATAAATAGTAACGCAAGGAAACGAGGTCGCACTCCAAGTAGATTACTCAATTATTGTAAACCCACATATCACGGTGTATATGTGTGGTGTACTAAATTGAATTAATATACTTGAGTGCGACCACTGTTTCCTGCTGTTTCCTGTGTTATGACACTACCTGGGCAGTTTCGCTAACAACTCTTAGCCTAAATGCAATCACACCTTGCATTCAGAAGGTCCCTAAGATTCTGGCTGTACACTATATGGTAATGGGACTTTCAGGGTACTTATATGCCAACAGATTCTTGTACAATCTCTGAATTGAGAAAGCCAGGCGGATAACTAGCAAAACGTCTCAAGAACTAAACTTTAAGTTCAGTTGAAACTGAATAAAACAGATATTTATGGTGTTTTCCACAATATTTATAGAAATACATATATATTAAAAAAGAGAATCAAACTTCTTACCCATCTTAAGTTCAGAAGCTGCCTCCATTTTTGCATTGTGTATATTTTTTGATCTTGCTATAGTTTTATGAATCCTAGTAGCCTCTGGTAGTATATACAGGTCTGGGTATCCAGGTAGCCAAGCTTCAATATCATATATGTTTACACCACGGTTTGCACTATGGATACAGTAAACCATGATGAAATCACAGATGTAGATATAAATACACAGGGCTTAGCGTGAAAATAAAATTTATTCTGGAAAACATGTGTGCTACATGTTTCAGACCACAAGTCTCAAGCACCTTGAAAAAGGATTGTGTGGTAGGAAACATGTAGTACACGTTTCCAGAATAAACTTGAGAAAGGACTGTGGTCCGAAACATGCAGCACACATGTTTCCAGAATAACCTTTATTATCATAGCAACAGTCCTATGTTGTTATATGTCACCCCCATTCTTCATTAGCCGCCGTAAGTAATTGGAGAAGTCTCTAGGTTGCCACTTTTAAGATACTGTTCCTTTTCTGTAACACACAAAGCAATTGAATTGTCCACATATGGTACACAAAGTGATATTTGGTGAAATTTTTTCTGCAAAGAAAGGACATTTTGTTCTCTTAGAATTATTACACAGGGATTGATTTTACCTCATTTTAATTAGCAGCTAATGTACTACTAATATGATCCTTTGGATCTGTGGCAACCAATTTTTTTTTTTTTTGAGAATTCACATGGATTAAAGTGCTTGTGCCCCTTCCCCATTGTAATGAGGTAGGAGGAACTGAGTAGTATAGAGGCTCCATGCAGGGCCCATCACAGCAAAAATAAGCATGAAAAAAGCAAATACTTCTTATCTACTGTGAAAGTTTACTAACCATTTATGGCAGGAAGTCAAACACCAGTCATCAAAGCCCAAACCATGTCTTCATCTAACTACACTGAGGGCAAACTGAGCATCTCCAGAGTGTTGAAAACTACAAACTCCCAGCATTCCTATGACTTCTCTCTTGTAGTTGGAATACGGGAGTTTGAGTTTTCAAACATCTGGAGAGTGCAGTTTGAGGATCACCGAACTAAACATATCTAACATATACTGGGCCGATATTAGGATCAGTCGATAAGAACATTTCAATTTAATTGGACCAAAAATGGTACATTTTTCCGATCTTTGTAAACGCAATATTGGATTGTTCGAACGAGCTGTAAATATGAAAAGTCATATTATATGTTGATTAGTTAAATGATTGTAGTATTTTCTGAAGTCCGATTAAAAGTAATGTAAAGGTACCTCAATAGACAACATTAGACAATATAGCCAAAACTAATTGAATATCGAACAATATGAATGGTTACATCTTCATAACAATTTCATTATACATGTCTATCAATATTGCGTGTATGTTACAATCCGCAAAGTCAATTGCAATAAACCTTTTGTAGGTATGGCACCAGTAATGCAAGTCCATTGATAGCTTTAAAATGTGTGCTAGATACGTTTTCTAAAACTAAAAATATTTAGAATTGCTGGTATTATTCTAATTATATATAATATTATTAAAATATTTACTGTGTTTGATGATCCAGGAATATTTCCGATTGCCATTGGAGTCAGAAGGAAACCCCCCCCCAACAGTTTTTGCTGGGGGGTTTTTGCCTTGCTTGGATCAAGTGTAAGGGGGTAAAAAGGAGGGTGAAAAGGAGATGATGATACATGCCTTTATTCACCTCAATACTATTTTATATGTATTGAAAAACAATAGTGTCTACAACAGAGACAGTGATTAGGGACTTGCTTTCCATGGTTCCGTGTATTTTTTTTTTAAAGACAACACATACCACATTGATTACAATCTTTGTACGGTAACTCGGAACTGGTCAGAGTAATCATGGCCGATCGTTGTGGTTCCCTATAGGACCTCCACGATCGGTCACACGAATCGGGCCGCGGCCGCTATTGACGCAACGAAGACATTTGTCCCTGCCGAGGTCGCTGATAGTGAAGGTCGGTCGGGACAAATAGAGGTCAGATCTCCCTTGTGACCGACCAGTCAGCCAGGAGTGAAGGTCTGTGGTCGCAGCAAAAGAGTGGGCTGGCAGTTAGCCGTGACCGACGCATGTGTCCATAGAGGACTGCACAAACGGCATGTGTGTTCGGACATGTCCAATTGTTACGTTGTTCAATTCAGAAAACGAACTTGGTTCATGTCACAATTTTTTTCTTAACAGGTATTTTCTATTGAATTATTTATTATGGCTTTATATAGCACCAACATCTTCGTGGCGTTTACAATTAATGGCATACATTACATACAGGGTAATACATGTTAACAAGTCAGCTTATTACATACACAGGTAAACATAATATTAAGTACACGAGTGATGTAGTGATAGTTAATTACAGCAATTAATAGTGATACAAATAGGAGAGAGGACCCTGCCCCAAGAGCTTCCAGTGATAGGGAAGGGGTGAGACATTAGGTTGCGGGAATAACGGTTAGAATGTTATAGATTGGCAAGTAGTGTGAAGGGCAGGTAGATTATCTGGGTATAAGATGGGTAATGTTAGTCAGGTTATACAGATGTTGCCTGAAGAATTATATTGATATATAAGTATTACCGGTATATAAAGTATTATAAAGTGTAAACAATAAACAGTTAAAAAAAAAAAAAGCATAAGATGTTGTTTCATTGATTATTTTCTCTCATAACTTTGACGACAATCAGGCAACATATTTAAATTAGTCCAAGGAGGAATAAGGTAAAACAAGGTGTAGGGATGGGCCATTGGAATGTACCAGTTTCAAATAGTCATCCTTAGAGTAGCCAAGGTTCCCCAAAAATGTGATTGTATGTATGGCCTTATAACTCAGATAGGATGCCGACTTTTCAGAAACATTACGAGCAAGATGGAATAAGGGGACATACAGAAACCTTATATGGGTGAATTAGTTTCTCTGATCTACATTCGATAGAAAATGAATGGAACCGACATTTTCATTCGACTTATTGATTGTAAACTAATGTGATTATGATTGTGTTATTGTATTAATTTTCATCAAGTTATGAATGCTTGTTAAGTAAAATAAAACAGAAATGAACAGGCATTTCTCTTGAACTGTAAAATATTTGTACATTGAAATTTTCCAACTTGACCAATAAAGGTTTTTAGTTAGATTACGTGAAATGGAACAATCAAATGCAAAAAAAAAAAGAATCGTTTGAATGTCAGCCTCCTTTAAAACTCTATGGCTAGGCCACTGAGGGAATATATGTAGCAACAGTTAAGTGCCATTAATAGTTTTTCTGAAGCTGCTGCAAGGAAGATTATGTGTGTGGATGTATAAACGTCACAAGCAATTTAGAGCCGTATAAATAAAGTCCCATTGCTTGCTTTCAAATATATTCTCTGTGCTGGGCACAGAACAAATGGAAAAAAAGAGGATGGCACACACGGTACTCACAAATGGGAGGTAGAAACAAAACCAAAATTTGTTGTCATAGGTGCAGGTTATTTGCACACTGAGATCACACAGCTATTACATTCTATTCTTTTTGCTATTGGCTTATGCATGGACACATATTACTTAAGAAATACTCTCAAAAGAGGTTCTTTTTGATCAAAAATAAACAGAAAATAAATATGCTGATGACATATTCTAATGACCACATTTTTGTTTCTATTTTATAACTGCTAATAAAATGAAATCCAAGAAACAAAGCTATATGGCATCACTGCAGCATAATACCACATATTAACAAGAACATGAACATCAACATTTCTAGAGGAAAAAACCATTAAGATTTAAAGAAATGCTCGTCTCAGTGCATTAAATAATTTAGTGTTGAGACTGCCAGCTTTGGTTCCAATAGTGCCAATTGTGATGTGATTTCCATGATGTGGACACCTGCCCATTAAATTGGGCTGAGGACCACTAACTCATATTACATAGGCAACTGAATGGCCATCAGAAGATTCTGTTGAACAATGGATTAATCAAGGAAGTTTTGTTAGGCAGTGGGTTTAACCAACTTTATGCAAGATGAAAGTAGCTAAAAGTTTGTCGGACTTGGGCTGGAAAAAGTAAACCCATTTCGAGAATGATTTGCTTGTTATTAAACATTAAGTGTTCAATAAAACCTTATTGGTCCAGGGTTGCCAATTCCTCTTTTTTAACCTAACATGTACAGTGATAATTTACTAATCAGTTCAAATGCATGTGGTATAGTTACAGGAAACCAGCACAGTTTGCAAATATGCATGTCTATAATCTATTGATCTGCCCTGGAGCATGTGGATTACATAGGAAGTTGGGAGGTAAAAGGACAATTTGCTGTTAAACATTTTGTTGATTTTTTATTAGAACTTAAAAAAGGTAAATCGTAATAAAAATGATTTGGGGAAAGTGCTATTTAGAGGAAAACCACAAAATGGCAGCTGAGTGAACTGTTTGTTGCGAACGTGAAAGTGGTTGCAGTTTATGGCCACATAAATCAATAGTCAAATTGTATAGACTGAATTGTACAAAATGTAGTGCAAGTCTGTCTTTTCGTTCTATCTTATATACCCTTACATTATGTGCAATTTTTTTCTGCTATATATTTTAGCAAGGCAACTATGAATTCAAAAGTCAAAAGGTATAATTAGAGGAACATTTTCCCACATACTGGTAGAGAACAGTTTTCCTACCAAATTCTACAAGGACATTCCAGTATTAAGGGCAACAGTGGTTCAACAAAGTTTAGTTATGGTTAAATGAAAACCTGCAGTAGTTTCTTACAATAGCTGACATCACATCTCTGGCTGGAGCCTGTGAGAAATACATTGGGGTAATTTTCAAAATTCCTGCTTCCAGTAGGTTAGTGACATCACTGGACCCCTGTCCCCCATCTGCCCAGGCGGAGAAGCTGCTCAGTTGAGGACTTAATGCTGAGAACATCAGGAAAGTACCTGGGGAGACAAATTGACAGTTGAGAAAGGGAGCCTATAATACAGGAAAAAGGCTGTGGTCCATGACTACAAGTGGTCCACATGGCTGAAAACAGGAGTGTTCAAGCAGGAAGTATATGGCTAAACCTTTCCAGCAATATTCACACAAATTTATTTTTAAGAGAGGATTTAGGTTTTATTTTGAAGGTACGATGGAAGGCTTTTTATATAATTCTTACTAGTTTGAAGAATTTGACCCACGTTACCCTTTAAAGGTAATTATACTGTAAAAATTAGCATTTAAAAATGAAAAGTAACCTGGGGCAGTGTGGCTGGATTTATTATTTCTACTCCCTATATTGTTTTGTTTAGGAGCGACAGCAGATACAGATTTTATCTGCCAGGTTAGTGCCCTGGGTCTTCCTGATGAAGATAGTGCTGTGAAGCACTTAGGAGCTGGTAGAAGCAGTTTTTCTTTGTGCTGCTGCTCTTCATAAAATTATTTTGGAAGTAGAAAGTACCAATCCTGTTCCTTTCCCCAGGTAATTTTCATTTTAACTGTTTTTGAAAAAAAAAACGTTATATAGCCCTTTTTTTTCTTTTAAGCCTAAAGGCTGCTGGTACATGTCTAATGAACTTAACCCTTGGCTCATCACAGCAATAGTAATGTAGTGAATTCTGAGAGTGACTTAGCTCAATATTCACTGCAATAAAAATACACATCATAGTATAAAGGGCTGATTATCAACTAAAGGTCCATGTGGAGTTTTACTAGTATACTATCATACGAAATTGCTGTGTTCAAAGAGGTGGAATACACCACGCAACTCATATTATTATTGATGAAAGTCAATTGGAGGCAAATCTCATAGTATGCTTTTAGAGGCTCATGCTTGATAAAAGGTGCAAATTAAATAGCACACCGTGAATGGCAGAAGTAACTTGGGCCAAGGTCAAAACATTTTTTTAAATCCTTTTACATGTTCGTAAAAGGAAATAGTATGGAGCTATTATTCAATGCATGAAGCAATGTTGGCTAATAGACTTGCTAGAAAGATGGCTGGTGGACTGGCTGGCAAGCCTGATTATTGAAATTCACACACAAGATCAATATACAGAGATTCCTGGCTCTCCCAACTGCAACTGTCAGCTTTCCAAAACTATGACAAATGGTTGCTGGAGTGGGGGAAATTGATTTTATTTAGTTTGGCAGATGGACACAAAAAAATAGCTATGATTGGTTGTTGTGTGCTGACACCGTATAATTATTTTTATTGAGACATGTTGTGCCAGTGAAATTCAACTGCAAACCGAAGATCCCCCATGAAGCTCGGCTCATCTCTATCTTTAAGTGTGTGAAACCTCCCAATGTATTTCTGCTTCAGCACACAGAATTCACATTGCCTTTTGTCGCTGCGATAGTGTGGTACAGAAGGGCCTATGCAAAACGCTATCAGTTCAGTGTGTATTATTTGTATGTCACTACCATGTACCATTTAGATGAAGTCTCTCATAAGTCTTAACCAAAGTAGCGGTCCATCATTTTGAATAAAGTAAAGCTAGGTACACACAGTACAGATTTCTGAAGATGACAGACAGGATTGCAAGATCCTGTCTGCCATCTTTCAAAGATCTGCATACACCACAGTCCGAGCGTTCGCCTATAGGGGAACGCTCGGGACTGGTTTTCCATCGGCCGCACTAGAATCCTATAGGGAGTCTAGCGCGGCCGATGGAAATTTTCGGCCTTTCCGAAGAGCGTCCGGCCGGGAACGGGAACGGTACACACAGTACGATAAAGCCCATACCGTCGGACGACGTATCGGGGCTGTTCTTCTGTGTGTACCCAGCTTAAGATGTGAATGTAGCTAGGAGTTAATATTTGAAAGTGCTGTGCCTTGAAGCCAATCGTTTGTATTGATCTTGTATCAGAATAATTGAGAGAAAATGTTGTTGAACATCATACTTAAATAGAAGAAGTTATCTAAAGCTGTTAGCATGGTGGGAGATAGGAGGACAGTTGATTGTTTGAACTGTGTAATTAGCGGAGCACAATCCTTTTTTGGGCTGGTGGCAAATTGGTCAGACAGCGGTCATTTGTTACAAGGGAAATGTCTGCGGAGCCCAGTATTGGGTGTTGCATGCAAAATTCCCACTTAATTTGATCTTTGGAAGGAAATTCCTGTTCTTGGGGGCAAAAATGGAATAGAACTAAACAATCACATTATATAATACTCATAAGTATCCTGTAAAAACTACAATATTTCCTAACAAATCTTAATATGTTTACATTTTTGTGTCTTTAAGATTGCATTATCAGATAATACAGAATAATAAACTGTTTCATAACAAAAAAAAGTACAAATCTGCTTCAAACCATCTGTTTGTGTTAACTATTGATAAAATACTAATAATGAAATGAAAGGTGGTTGGTGAGAAACTGTTAAAGAGGGATGCAGAGTGTGGGACCCCTTAAAACTATTCTTGGATTGAATGGTTCTTTTGGTTTAAGGCTGTTACTTTCTAAATGGTCACGCAAAAACTGTTGGCTGCGGCAACCAAATTTGGTTTAGGATTGCAGTGTTTACTTAATAATAGGTTTATCACTCAGCAACACTAGGAGGAGCACTCTTCTAGAATTTTTGCCTCACAAGGTTGTAAGCTTGATCATTACAGTTATCTAATGTGGCTATAATCAGAGAATTTATCTGTTCTTGCTGACTCTGCTGACTCACTTTATGGGATTTGAGCAGTTTTTAGTTATATCACTTTATAGTTTATATTAATTTAGACTAATTCCTAAAGCCACCTATAAATGGGGGCTATTTTGAGCGATTGACAAATTTGATCGAAACTTTTTAAAACATCGATAACTGTTTATTGATATATTGAAGGGGATTATCGGAAGACAAAATTGTGCCTGGCAGACATTTTTGCACACCTTTTCTCTAGTCCCACATCAAAATGGGGGGAGTCTCGAAAAGATTTGCAGCACAAGTGGGGAAATTCAATTATGTCTTGTATTTCCAATGGTAAAACCAGATACGGTTTAATGTTTCCAATGGTGTTGATCATGTAGGTTGAAATATGGACCGTGCATGGCGTCTGTTAGACTGCCAGATGTATAACAGTCTATTGATCAGAATGGGATGGACAAATGGACACATAGATGTAATGGGATTAAAAAATCCATAAATAACTGTGGCAAATGGCACAGAGACCAGGAAAATAATCAGGGACCTGTACAAATGACCAAAATGATCTTCTTCTTTTCTGCATTTTCGCATATTTTTCCATATTCGGAATATAGGGTTTACGTATTAGAATCTTGGGTTCACATAGTCGAGTTTCTGGAAATGACTTGATATTCAATCATTTGCAAAAATGTAGTAATCGAAATTTGGAAAAAGTTTGGCGATCCGAAAAATCTGAAAATTCGAGTCCGTGAAACTTCAGAACCATCATTTCTGATCGGAAACCGGACTACTTCCAATCTAGGAGTGTGTATGCTTGTTAATGAATTAACGCACAATGAATCAGCTCCCTTTACTTAAGTAAAGGACCGATCATGACCGATGGAAATTCTGTTATCTAGACTATAACATGGCTATCCATTCATCTTATGTGTGAATAATCAATATGGATTTAAACATAGGGAATGAAGTCCATGAAGAATCTAAAGGCTCATACACACATTGCGATCACGGGGGCCGTTTTGGTGACATTGTGCATGTATGGTGCTTTATCGTCTGAAGTCCGCCAAACGGTTGGTGCTCATTGATGATTCCAATGACGAGGGTCGCCTCACGATTGCACGTGTGTGTATGAGCCTAAACACAGAAAATAAAACTTCACACAGGTTATCTTACAATTAGTCATTTTTGACTTTGGCAATTCATAGATTTGATTCATGTGTGGATAACTTAAAAGCAGTATCAAACCAATGAAAAAATATCTTTAAGTTCCTGTTGGACTTACCTATCAAACCACAGAAAAGATTTTTTCTCATCATTATTATATAACTATAGATGTATATAGAAATAGATATTGAACCACTACTGACAGTCTGATATAAAACTATTTTGTTTACCTTACTTTATTCAGATTGCAATGAATGTCAACAAGAGAATAAGAGCAGAACAATCAGCTAAGTACCCCCTTTGTGTTTATTGTACAAAGGGTCCAATCTGTATGGTGGCTGATTAAACTCATCATTGCAGTTCTGCGTGTTTAACAATCATTTAGCTAAATTAAGATAAGGCCACAGGGTGTGCTTATTTTCAGAGATGAACGAGGACCGTCAAGTTCATTCACAAGGCCGTTCATGCAATGCGATCGTATTCTGAGAACTGAAAATTCACTTTGAACACATGTGAAACAGATCTTAGTAATTTTTAACACCAACATTTGTCAAGGGATTTTGATTTTTGACACGTTTTCCACTTTGTTCAACAACGAATTCATTGAAACTGTGTTCTTCCTCGACCTGGTTCATTTTGAAACCAGGACTCATCACATACATTTTTTACCCAAACACATTTTTAAGGTAGTTGCAAACAGTGCCTAGTTTTTGTAGGTGTAAAATTCCTGTATCAATATTTTGTTTCACCAAGACAAAATTTGGAACTAATTTTAAGATGTGAACGGACCAATGTCAGTTGACATTCATCAAAATCAGACAAACATTTGATCAGACATAGCGGTAAATTTCAGACAATTGGTGGTGCTTCGACAGACCATATAGGTCTTAAAGTTTATGGCTGCATTCCATTAGTGGCAACCAACCGGACAAATAGCAATTGGCCTTTCGGCTCAAAATATTGGCCCATTGTGTATGTATGTATTTTATTTCTTATAAGCGCTACATATTCCACCGTGCTTTACAATTATTTACTCAATTCCCATCATGCCCTGTCCTGAAGAGCTTACAATCTAATCACTTTATGTCACATATACAACCTACAGTATGTCTTTATCATTGTGGGGAAACCGGAGTGCCGGGGAAACCCACGCAAGCTTGGGGAGAGCAATAAACTCCTTGCAGATGTGTCCAATGTGGAATCAAACTCAGTTCAAGTGGTGAACTCAGGACCTCAGCCCTGAAAGGCAATAGTGCTAACCACTGAGCCACCGTGCTATACCCAGCTGTAGTGTTTCAGATTGGATAGCTTAAACATTGTAGACTTCTGGGACAGCTGGTTAGCATAATTTTAACATCAGGACTCAAAGTTTTAAAAAAAAAATTACATCAGTAATTCTCAACTCCAGGATAATTAACCTAACTCATATACGTAAATACCGATTAATTCTGGTAGAAAATTCTAATGGCTAAAATGGGATGGTTCTGTGGGGGTAAAAAAAATTCTGATGTCTGTAAGTGAAGTAAGGGACCAGTATATAAGAAATTTATATTATGTCAACCTTTTCAAAAATTACCGTGGATGGAATGGAAGATGACAAAATGATGCAACTCTACCACGACACATTGCCATTACTACAGCACGCCTCCGCCTCAGACTGAGAATGATGTGGAATCAAAATTGAGCAACAGCTGTCAGAGGCATTTTTGAACATTTCCTTAGCTCTCAAACGTGAAAGCCATTTGAAAATTTCAGGAATATAAGTTTTCTTCCTGCTTGTTATTTATTTGTCTCAGAGGCCTGTTAATCAGTTTATAGTCCTGTTCAAAACTGTCACAGGTGCTGATCATTAATCCATTATTACAGCGCAGTTTATTCATGCTGTTGACACTGCAATGTTTTCTAATGTGATCGCGAGTGTAAGGTGGAGGAATTATGGCATGCCGCGGTGACAAAACACCATACCATTTTTGTTTTACAATTTCAGACAATCTCGTCTCGCTCTTTCTTTTCTTCCCCCCTTCATCCTTTATAGAACAAACAGATCTGGGAACTCAGTAAGTATAAGGCGAAATGATAATTAATTACCCAGTCTTCCTTAATTAGGGAATGGAATAGTTGTGTCCCTCTCATCATCACAAGTGTTGATGGGTAATACAGTTTATGCTATTATATTAACTGCAAATATGCAATCCTTCTGAGGCACTTTCGTGATGAATTTGAATGAATGTGACAATTAATTAGACAGAGACAGATGAGAGGGCCTAAATTACTAACTGACAAGGTAATGTATATCCTGTTCTGAGGGGGCCTGGGAACATGGGCAGGCTATCATGCCTCTGGGACTAGGGCACCCCCCATTCTATTAAAGTCTTTTTTTTTCCAGTGAAAAAAACAAGAGGAACGTAATTGTTTTCGGAAGGCTGTCAGGGAGTTCTCAGGGTATAGGTATAAAGTTTAATTAGCAGCAACAAAATCCTTTCTTCACTGCCTTACCAGATTTGAGATAGAGTTTAATTCAAACTGGAAAGATATGATAGATTGATGATAGGAGGAGAGCTAATTTTTTTACCGAACGACAGAAAAGAAAATCAGTTTATATCCTCTTCTGCCTGGGTCGCAGTGCTTGGATAAGACTTATACAATGTTTATGCTTCTGTCTGCTGTGGGCAGTTAAACTTAAAGATATGTGCCTGCAACTAAATCTGTTTTTTTTTGCCGTTTCCCATACTTGAACATATAATAAGTCTTGTTCACCTAGTAGAGCAAACTAATTGCTGTGGGGAACATCACGCTGCGGTTGTTGTGCGATGTTCTCACTGCGTTCGCATAGAGGGTAGAGGTCAGTTGATGTCAATGTCACCAAATTGCCAAAACTGCTGCATGCAGGCATTCCAGGCATGCACTACATCGTCAGATTATAGGGGTGAACGGTTTACTGTTCCTCCACTAGTCACACATGAAGGAGGCCCTATCGTTCTCAACTATCACTTTACCATTTTGTTATCTCCCCCCTATTTTTTTAGAATCTAATTAAACATTGATGCTCATCTATCAATCAATGCCTGTAATTAAAATGTTTTCACACTGGTTGTAAGTACTCTACTCTTGGATTGCTTTAAACTTGATAGGGTGTAACTGAACTGGCCGATGGTGACAGTTGGGGTATTCCCCTCTTATTGCTGGATGATAGTGCTTACTGAGCTGTCCTCAGTTTAAGAAAAAAAAAGTTCAGGTCTGAGGTGAGAAAGAAGTTGGTTAAGAGAGAGGGCGGGTGGATACGGAGCCGTGACCAAAAACAAGTTACTGGACCTAAGGGTATGCAGCAAACACCACCTCGAGTAAGTGCTAATACATATATCTAATTATAGATTAAGATGAGGCAAAGTAAAGTTTTCAGTATGCATTACTTTTTAAGTGGATCACATACTCATCCATAAAGGAAAGATTCTGGATGGATCACCTCCTTAATCTGTTTTAAAATGTGTAAAAGGTAGAAACCATTTGCGTAATACAATCGTAATTACGACCGAGAAAGTCGTTTTTTTTTGGATGTAAAATGATTTGTAGGTTTTCTACAGTTCCGGATATTAGTGTTATGTTAAGTATAACCTCACAATGGCGACATCGAGATTAATCTCAAAAACAAATGTTGAACAATTTGTATAATACATCTACGATACATTACACATTTGTACATCGTCAATATCAAATAGCGGTCAGTTAATATAACATTAGGATCGTAATAGTGTATGGCCACTTTAAGTAGCCATTTAAACCATCTCAGGATATTTCAGATTAATAAGCAATCATCCTGACAATTCATGGGCATGTGGTGTGTATATTGATATCACAATCAACAAGTTTCTAATTCTTACTGGCAAGGTTACTGCCGTCCTCCTTGCTTAATGATTTTTATAAGATTTGAGGCACGTTTGCAGAGAGGGCAGCAGGCTGAGGTGAAGCAGCAGCCTTCAACAATTGGTTGTGCATAGTCAGGCTTGAATGATGCATGGGAGCCAGCTACTCACGAAATTATTTTGGAGTAAATTTGTTGTGTTTGGTGTTCAGTTGTGTGTTTGTCCGTTACATCCGGCTGGGTGGGAGATTGCAACGGCCCACCAAAACATCATACACAAATGAATGTGTTGCCCGAAAGACACTGTAGCCCCAATCACCACGTCTGGTACCTAGCTAGCATTTTCTGGTGCACTCTGGTGTGAATCAGTGACCAATAATTTTTGTTGTTATTAAAAAAAACAAAAAAACAGAAAAAATATAAATTAAAACTGTAATAAAGACTTTATTTGTACAATATAAGCACAAAGGCTAAACATTGTTGTTTAACTGTATTAAGTGTAGTTTTGTGAGACAACTGTCTAAGAATTTTGTTTTTTATTAGTTCCTTTCTGAATTCCCTATCTGTATTATCCACAATAGCACCAAGATAGAGCTGCGGGACTCCGACCGGAATCGCGGATTTTCTCCCGCGCGAAGCGGAATCCTCGACTTCCGATCAACTGGATTTTTTACTAATCGAAATACGTATCCCTAGAGGAAATATCGGATCGAAGATATCTATAGATTCTTACCAAAGAATATTCGTCTAAGCTATTTTCATAACGCGCAGCCATGTCAATGCCGGCAGCTCTTTGAAGCTTGTTTTTCCGGAATCCTTTACGGAATCCTATTTTCAAACCCTTTTTGAACACGGCTTCTTTGATTTGATGTACTCTCAAACTAGGTTACCCGTCTGGGGTTAATTATACTAAGGCAGCAACTTTACGATTTCCACTTCATTAAAGTTTAAACGTCCCGCGGTTTAATTTTTCCACGATTTTTCTCGAACGCGATCTGGGCGGACGTTTTTCGAATTGGCCCTCTACAATGCTATCCAATATAAAATATCTTTTGTCTGATTGATTACATCCTGACCTCATGTTTTACGACATCAAATGTTATTCCCTAAGCTGTGGCCCCGTGTCTACCTCTCTCCATGAGGAATGATTAATAAGTGGTGTAGGATAATGTTGGGCCTGGTACAAAAAATGTTCTAGTTGTTTTTTTTTTCATGCTGGTCTTTTGCGTCCAGAGCCTATGGCTGGCCTTGCCAAAAAACTAATTTAGAAGGTAAAGAAGGCTGCAAATTTTGCTGTTGTTTCTTTGGCAGTTTCTTTTCACCACAAACAATCACTCTCAAAGGAAGATGCCCATTCACTGTGTATTTCAATTAATTTATTTATTTATTCTAATGGCGCAGAAAGTTATCAATACACAACCTGTGGTACTGGGGTGTCCCGCACAGAAAATAAGTTTTTAGTCAATCAGTCTAGTTGTTAGCACACAGGGCCAAGTCCCAGGTGATATGGGTTTAGGTGGGGTATATATATATATATTATGTATAATTTTATTTATAAAGTGCCACTTGGAGCAGTGATGCGGTACATTATAAAATACAGAGTATCAAACACTGGGAGACTAAGTGAAGCAAAATAAACGGAATTAAAATATAAAAATATATAAATAAAATTTCATAGGTGAAGAATACATATATACATAATTATGTGATGTTTAGATATAAGTGTGGGGTGCTTTGACACATTAGGACTAAATTAAACTGGTCTGAAAGTTTACAATTCTAAGTGAGAAAGTGAAATAGCGATCTTAGCCAACCTGTGTAATCCAGCTCTAATGAGTGTACTTATTAAAGTGGAATTGCATACATATTCTTATATAAATTGAGGCAGAGAGAGCTATCTTTTGCAATAAATAAAAAACAACAATCCCACCTGAGTTGCCAGATCATTGGTCTAAAGGGACTAGAGATTGTCCGAACTTCGCAAAATCGGTCTCGCTCGAGATCCGCAAATTTCAAAAATTCAGAAATATCAAAATCCGGAGCGGACCTTAAAATTAAACCGCTCGAAAAATAACGAGATTTTTTTCGTATTTCAAAAAAAAATTTTACAAAAATACGAGTTTAATCTATTTCGAAAATACAAGTAATCCTCATTAATTTAGCTCAACATTTACTAAAATACATATGTTTGGAATTGGAGAAATCCATTGTATTTTTTCGAAAAATTTTTGAAAATACGAAAAAATCTGCTAATCTGGAAAGTTCGGAAGGCGGAAAAAATCCGGAAAAATTCGCGTTCGACGCGAACGGATAAAATCCGCGGCGGATCGGGTTCGGATCGCGACTGGCCATCCCTAAAAGGGACAACATTGCAAAGTGATTGCATCTAAGCAACAGTCTGTTCCTCATCCATGCACAATGTGTTTTTAGTAGTTTGTCCCTGACATTATTATAACTGCTCGGACCTTGCCTCCAACATTTGCATCATTAAATAGATATACACTATGAGAAATGCCCTGCACAAGCTGTGCTAAGATCAGGCTCACTCTTCATTATGAGCACCTACTGCTCTGCTAGGATGTAAACTTGACAAACGTCCGGGACGCGGTTTGAAAAAATCCAAATTCAAATCAACTAACAAAGATCGTTAAAAAAACTGTTGCTAAATTAAGTTGCCGCAACAATCCTGCCTCATTCAACGTGTCTAAACTCTCTGTTGGGCTAACTAACATTTAACAATCACAGATGATAAACCAAAGATGAATTGGCAATATATTTGCAGCTGTCCACCTTTATAATAAGCACGTATAAATGCCGTAACATGACTAGAAAATAGTCCGCAGACTTTAAAAAATAACGATCGATTCGAGATTCCGAAAAATCAACGATTTGTAAGAAATGCTTCTTAACAATATAGGGTTAAGAGTTTGGCTCATTTGACTCATTATTGCCTTTGTAAAGACTGTTAACAGAATTCAACTTACAATTCTCGTAATGAGACTCCTATACGACTTTCGTATCTTCTTCGACTCGGTTTTTCCGTTCCCGAGTATCCGAACCCGATTCGAAACTCGTATTTGTCGATTCGTAAAATAATCGGTTCGGAAGTTTGAAGCGTAAGCCGATAACCGCCGTTGACGAAGATCCGTGCGGTCGGGTCGGCCGGCATCTATCTGACTGGGGTCTCCAAAGCTTGTTAGAAATGCTACGTCCAACAATTAGCTCAAATATACACATGTGGGCATTAGCGGACTTTACAATAAAATCACACAAGTATGAGTATGCACATTAGAATTATGCATGCGGTTGCTAAACTTATTTACAGAACAACGCCTAATGGTTAATGCAGCCCAATACAAACAATATAAGAGGAATAGGAACCTTGTGAAGGAATGCAAAATAAAGAGTAAGAGGGGCAATCAAAAACTAAGTAGAGTCAGTACGAAATCCTTTTTGGATTCCAAACAGCAAATGCTCAGACTAATGACGCGTGGATCTGCAACTGTTAACTTACTAGGGAGGTCAACGACAGAGCTGGAGAAGAAAGTTGTCCCATTACCCATAATGAAACCAAAGAACGACCAAACCTGAATCATACAGTATTGGGGGCAAAAACGCAATTATGAGAATATGATAAAATTTAATATGTGAATATTATTGAACAATATATTGTGACATATAATACTTTAAAATGAAGCAAACTTTAATAAAGAACATAAGAATATAAAACTTGAATTTATCAACCACATTCTCCATGGGGCAATATTTTTGTTGCTCGTGTTAATGTTTCCTGCAAACACTTTAAATACATAAATACCATGTATCATGGCCATAATCACTACATTTTAGAAATATAATTGGTTTTATGAATTCATCAACTTTTCAAAGCTGTTGTGCCCTAAATTAATCAAATTCTGTAATGTGGTTTGTGCTAACAAATATCTTTCTTTGCAGAATGTCCAACCTACTAGGTTTTGTTTCAATATTTAGAAAAATTTTATACAGCAAAGTTCATAGTTCTAATTCAAGACACATGTTTCCTCTTGACAACAGGGGAAATCTTGCCTCCGCCATTTGAGTTTATTCATATTTTGGTATTGTTGTCACAATTTCTACAGTTTGGTGGTAAATTTTTGTTGCAGAAAAGTTTAGCCATTAAAAACTGTCCTGTAATGAAATTAAGGGAACAACTCATAGCATTCTGAGAAAAAATTAATACATGACTTTAATGTGTTTGATTTTTAGTTAGAGAGGTTAAAAAACTTTTTTTCCAGCATAAAAATTTAACAGTATTGTGTTGCAATGTTCAGAGAATCTGTTTTAATCTATGCAGAAAGGGAAATGATCTACAATAACCACTGAAAACTGGGGAGTGGTTTGTTGGGACAATATTTCACTCATCCATTCATTTTAAGTACCTATCCATTGAATTTGAATCATCAACTCGTAAATGTTGTATGGAGTATGTGCATACCCTAAGCCAGTTGTTCCCGAAGGCATTGAAATAGTAATAGATAGGTACTCAATATTGCCGATATTGATAAGCCCATATGGATTAAATTGAAGCTAAACTCTATTTATCTTAATAGTGTATATGCTGCTTTTAAATGGTATTAAAAATGTTGCATTAAAAGTATGGTTAGTATCAAGAAAAGAATTAGAATTTTCAATTACTCACTGACCTAATGCATATAACGCTAAAGCATTTAGTCCTTCACAACTGAAAACTATGACATTGCTGTGCATATAGGGATACAATAATAGCGTTTATTGTGGCCTTGAGATGAGCACAGATCTGATCAACCCTCTGAGAACCTGTCTTTAAAAGAGGGGGTCTGGGCAGTATTCTAAGCTTTTTTTTTCTTTTCTTTCAAAAGCTTTTGAATGGATATATTTTTGTTGTAACATATCATTTGCATTGTCTTTAAATTATCTAATGTGATATTGTCTTTGCCATAATCGCACTTGACTGGTAGAAGTAAATTTCAATGATTCCTTAAATGAAGATCCATGAGATTGAAAATATTTTGTTAGCCTATGCCATACTGAAAACGAAATTCATTTCTTAACAACAATGTGTTAGTGCTAAGAAGTCAAGATGTTAAAAGGTTTAAGGCACTCTATCTACATGGTCAACAAATTATAGGGTTATCTAGAATAAAATGTATAAGATCCCTTCAAAGAGACATACCCCGCCCCCCCCCAATTAGTAATATGTGTTAAATTAAATCCACTTCCCATTGGGGTAGAGGAAAAAAGCATAGGCCTTGGCTTATTAGCCTTAGTTGTAGTCACTGCAATATCCAAAAATCAAATCTTGTTATCAATACTAGGGCATAGTTGATATTCTCTCAATACAAGGTAACTTTGCTGGTATAAGCAAAGGACAGCACTGGTGCTTCAGTGGGTTAAGCATGATGGCCTTGCAGCACTGAAAATCCTGAGTTTGAATCCACCCTTGGACACATCTGCAAGGAGTTTGTATTTTCTCTCCGTGGCCATGTGTGGGTTTACCCCTGGGCCACTCCGTTTTCCCTCAAATCATACAAGGACATATTCTGTTGTATGTATAAAAAAATAAATGTGCTTAAGATTGTAAGATCTTCGGGGCAGGGCCTGATGGTGAATGTATACATGTACTCGCCGCCATTACGTCATACCTTCAACACCCGGACCCTATGCATTCCAGCGGCAATTCCTCGGGGCCATGTAACGTGTAATTCTTTAATTCACTTATTCTGCTTCTCCAAATTACTTACACATCCCAGTTTTTTGTTATTTGGCTACAGAAATGAATTTACTCTATCCTCCCTTACAAATCATTTAATGCTAAAGCTTAATAAATAAACTGCAATTCTCAAACTGGGTGATTGATATCATTCAATTGGTTAAAAAGGGGATTTACATCAGGATGGGCAGTGAAAACAGTATTATAATGGGAGTATATAAAAGGGGGTTGATTCTTTTATTTAAAGGGGTATTTAAAAAAGAAGATTAATTATAATAAAACAGAGATAAAAATATAAATATACATTACAACTTTATTTAAAACAGTGCATTGAAGTTGGAACAATAAGGCATTAAAACTGATATTATAATAGAGTTTATTTAATGGAGTTTATAAAAGGATTGTCTTAAAAGGGGTTATTTAAAAAGAGGGATCTTTCTAATTAACGAAAATTCCTAAAAAAACCATAGAAAAAAAAGTAAATATTCATACACTTTAATTACAACAGTGATTGGAACATTTAGGCATTAGACTGTACGATAGATGGATATATATATATAATATATATATATATATATACCACACCATAACACTTGAACTTTCTATCCTAAAATTTGTTTGCAATTATTACAATGACTGGGTATGTTTAACTTTTTCTTGTAGTAAATATTGATGTGTTATCTGTGTGTTTCTAATCTTCAATGGTTTTCCCGTTCTACCCATATATCTTGTCTCACATTGCACATTCTATCACATATATAGGGACGTTTCGCATAATCAGAGTTTTAATCTGAATTTTGTATTTTTATCTGCAATTTTTTTACTTTTAATTTTGTGGATCCTTGCATACCATACATTGTCCACATTCCCATAGAAGGCATCAATTTCATTTATAAAACTAGTATCTTTTTTTGGAAGGTTTAAATTGGCTTGGTGCTATCCGTTCTTTAACTATTCCACTTTTCTAAATATAATCCATTGGTTCCTTTGGGTATATTGTATTCAGATGTCATTCCCTGTTGTATGTGTTAATAGTAAATGCCAATGTTCCTTTATTAGTTCTTTAATTTTTGTCCATTTCCGTTAAAAAATCTCACTGTGTTTTTGTGTGTTATTATTTTGTTTTAGATTGGGGAGAATAAAACAATGTTATATTTTTCTTTCGTATATATAATTTCATTTGACATATACTATTTACCTGACAATTTCTTTGGTTAGCATATAGCTTTTGCTCATATTGTATAATATATGTCACAATTTTTGTTGTCTCTAAATTAGATTTTGAATCCTATATTTCAAGCCCATATCGTATGACGCTACGATCTAAAAGGTAAGAAATGTGATGGCCAAATTCTCAATTTCCTAAGTATATATGTTTTAAATCCAAAGACAGTCTCTTTTTTACTCTGTGAAGATGTGAATGAATTTATTGTTTTGATTCGTTATCATATTAAAAGATATCATCACTGAAGTTTTCTATGAAAATCTCGTCTTTCCAAGACTTTCCACTTTTTAATCGACTTTTCCGTTCCCCTCCCACTGCGGCATAAAAACAATTCAGTGCTGGTGATTCACTATAGGGTTAAACTAACACAATTTAGTGCTGGTGATCTCCTATAGGTTTAAACTAACACAATTCAGTGCTGGTGATTACCTATAGGGTTAAACTAACACAATTCAGTGCTGGGTATTACCAATAGGGTTAAACTAACACAATTCAGTGCTGGGGGATTACCAATAGGGTTAAACTAACACAATTCATTGCTGGTGATTACCTATAGGGTTCAACTAACACAATTCAGTGCTGGGGATTAACTATAGGGTTAAACTAACACAATTCAGTGCTGGGGATTACCAATAGGGTTAAACTAACACAATTCAGTGCTGGTGATTACCTATAGAGTCAATGGGAATTAATACAGAAAAAAAGCTACAGGAAAATTAAAGTTAGTCATTTACAAGCCCTGCTATTAGAAATAAAATGTTAGAAAGGTTGCAATATTTGTCATACTCATAATAGTACCCCAATAAAAGAAGGTGATTGATTATAAAAATGCACCCTAACCATTACTACATACTCACACACCATTAATTTTTCTGTCAAACTATTATTTCCCTTACTATTACCTATTATGTTATACACAGTGAGCGGAACAAAAATCTTTTCTTCCAGCAGGTAAAACAGTGATGTTACGCCGTTACAGTATTTTATTGCATCCTCGTCATCTTTTCATTTCATTTGGCATTTAAAAATTGAACCACACATGCCACTCTACACCTTTCTGCATGATCCTGTTGTTTCCTGATCCTTCTTATCTGTAGCTGAGATGATGCACAGCCTTCTCTTTTCTTTCTTGCACGGGCCCGTGCAGCTTTCTCGATGTTTGTGACAGGCCACGATAGGGGAAGCTCTTATCACTGTTGGGCTTGGAGGCCTCAGTAAATTGAAAATTGCAAATGAAATCCACTGGGTTTGAATTCATCAGCTATTATGTCAGATGACCTTTGGCAGCTGCTGATAAAAATGAGAGAATGTTAGCTCTGATCCAATTTTCAACACTAACCATTCCTTTTCAAATCCATTCTCTGCCAGGCTACAGACACATGGGAAGTGAAAATGATAGGGTTTCAAGAGAGCTCCATTGTGTTGCAGATTAAGATTTTCTCCCCTATTTCTAGAGGTTGCCCCCCAGACCCCCGTCTAGTATATACCTATTGTCCAATCTGTTCCAATATCTGCTTCAGCGGACATGTAAGCCATCCTTGCAGATAAGTGCCTACAGGAAAAATGTTGGACTTAATAGTTTTGCTTTGGATACATCAAGGGTCATAGTGTACTAATATTGACTGGCACATGTTAGTTTAATCTTACCTTCTATGGAATGTCACTTAAGGTTCATTCAGTGACTTTCAGCATTTTCTCCCTCTGCATGTGTGTAGCTGCAGTTTATTTATTTTTGCATAAATCTTTATATTCATGAATCAGTGATATTTCAGAAAAGACTTTCATAGACTAGCAGGTGCAGCTTTTCAACAAAATTATGGAACCTAAAACCTGAATAATAATCCTTTAAATGGCAATACAGATAAACAATCTATTAGTTTCCTCCATGTACATTTTCTATTAAAATAAATTACATCCTGCCATATGGATTTCCCTATGAATGTTTATCACTGCTGACAAGTGTGTGACTGAATAGGTATTTAAACTTTCTATCCAGAAGAGCATCATCTGAAAACTCTCAGTCACAGTTTGCCTCCTTGTCTCTACAGGTGGCCAAAAAATGCATTTGGAATGGAAATCTTTGTTTTTCTTGATGTTTGGCAATTACAAGCCTCATTTAAGAAACACTAAATCATTTTCATTGACTCCACACATAGTGTTTTTTTTCCTGCCTGGTACTAGATGCAACTTTTTGGATTTTATCATCTGATCACTATAACTCTTTTCTATTCTGTGCCCAGGGCAGCTAGTTGTAAAATTGAACCTTGACATGGAAAAGTTTTGTATTTTTAACCTTAAGGCCTGTACCTAAGGCTGGGTACACATGGGGCTATTATTTGTCCTGACTGAGCTTGCTCGGCTGTCGGTCGAAGCAATAGATGTGACCCATAGGGAACCGCATAATCTCCCATCATTTACCAACAGACCCGATCACCCATTTGTCCGATTCGGACGAATGGGCGGCCTAGCTTGGTGGCTGCCGACTGCCCCACACCGGCCGATCCATGCCACTATTGGCTGGTTGGCCAGAAATTTCAGCTGGTGTGTACCCAGCCTAAGGTGTCTGTAGTTTTTGCAATAAATAAAAGGTAGACAATTAAATGGCAGTGGTAAAACTTACTGTGGGGCGCTACACCACGTGTAGAGAGAAGGTGTTGGCGTCCAGGTATTGCAGGTAAGTCGGTCCGACCAAACCTCGAAATATACATGTATAATGAAGCAAGATACCGGCAGACTGGAACCATCAGACACGAACTCCGTGAGTATGATAAAACATAGCTTTTATTGCTGCTGATAAAATCAAAATGCTAAGATCACACAGCATTACAATCGCAGGTAGGGGAGAGGGATGTGGCCTGACGTGTTTCGTAGAGAACTTCCGCTTCCTCAGAGACCACAAGGGGAGAGTCTCTCATCCTTAAATACAGGTAAGTAACCAATAGGTGATCTAATAAGACTTAAAAGACATCGGACTGATGGTTGTAAAACCCTATAGGGGTACAAGTAGATGATTCCAATGAAAGTTATATAGGAATAAGAGATCATAGTTATATACGTATATTCTCTGAAGGGTAATCCCACAATATAGTGACCAACAAACCAAAACGAAAAGCAACACCAATAATGTATAACACCAATAGTGATATTTATACATAGGAATATTAAAAATATTAAAAACATAGATATAGTAGACAGTATTAGGATATCACAAATATAACTGTAGGAATGTAGTCTTAATCAATAAGCATTAAAGTCCTAGCCGTGGAAAAAATATATAATGAATTAATTAATCAACTAGTTAATTAGTTAACCATGGAAAGAGTGTATTATGACAGGAGTGCATAAGATGTCTAAAGGCTAACAAATGTGACATGTCCAAAATTGTGCATGTCAATAAAGTGAGCTGTCGTTATGATAAGTGTATGAGCCAGTCAATCTATAAAGCAATTTAACCAAATCGCATTGAGTCCATATGGAACTATGGTTTTTAAACTATGTATCCAAAAGCCCTCTCTCCGGAGAAGTTCCTTATGATGGTCCCCTTCCTAATGGAACTTTAGGTTATCTAAAACCTGAAATTTATGGACAAGAGCCTCCATGTTTGGTAAGTAAAGTGCTGCAATAGCTTACCTGCAGTCACCTCTCTTTGTTCCATAATCCTTCTTGGGGCAAGTCTGGTAGTCTTACCCACATTTGGTCTCCACAATTAGCATAATAAACATATGTTCGAACGACAAATTTATAGTGGATGTTATATATGTGACCTGTCTGGCTGCTGGTGAAATTAGAAGAAACATTACGAATCTACATGGCCACATCTCCGACCTCCACATTTGTAGGACCCATTTAGTCTCAACCAGTTGGTTGTTATGTTATGGGTAGATGTTTTATATATGGAGGGAAACAGATCTGCACCAATATTGGTCCTCCTTATAGCAAAATTTGGGGCCACTATACTATGATATTCTCAGTCTAGGGTCGGCCTCTAGAACATTCCAATGTTTCATAAGAATCTTGTTTATCAATTATATTAAAGGATATATTCATCCTGAAAGTGTGTAATCGTAGTTCTTATTAACAATCAATTTAGACCATGTAATTGATGAATGAGTTTTTTACGGTCTAATAATATCGCCTTATTGTATGCACTTTTTATGTTGTCTGTTTGGTAGCCTCTGTGGAGTAATCTATCCCACAAATTGAGGTCATCCTTGAACATTAAAGGTATCCCAATCCTTACATATAAGCCTCAGGCATATAAATTGTCCGTATGGTATAGACTGTATCACAGATTTGTGGTGTGTTGAATCTGCATGTAGAAGAGTCATTCTAGTGATGGGTTTCCTATATAGGTCCTTATTATTGTCAATGTATAACGTAACGTCCCCAAAACTCTATACGGGTTTTGTGCATCTGTGAGGTAAACACGATGTTGCTACCGTTATTGTTACAGTAAGTAATGAGCTGATTAAAGGGACAAATCTCCATCCACATCAATAACAAGTCATCTATGCATCTGACAAATTTCATAATATGTGGCCTAAATATGTTTCAGGCACCTATATGAAATCCTCTTCCCACTTACCCATAAAAAGGTGGCATATGAGGGGGCAGAAATTTTGCCCCCATAGCCGCCCCCTTCTGTTGCAGGTAATACTGTCTGAAAACATAAAATAGTTCGTATTAGCAAATATTCCAAAATGTAAGATATATACTCTGAGTATCATCTAGAGTGATCATTATAATTACAAATCCGTACTTAATCGCTTCAGACCCAATGGTGGTGGATACACGTATATAAGATGATACTTCCATGGATACCCAATAGAGGTCGGTTGCCATTCAAAACATCAAATAGTCTCAGAAAGTTCCGTAGGATCTTATAAGTAGCTTGGTAATCTGCAAACCAGGGAGGAACAGATGTATCAACATATTCTGCTAATTGTCATTTAAAGATCGCAGGCCTGACACTATAGGTGTTGCCTGTACATTAGTGAGAGTCTTAGAACCTAAGGGAACATGTGGAATATGGGGGTCCGAGTGGACTTCACCCTAGATTTCCAGTTCTCGATTATGATTATTAAGATCAAACCCCTAGTCAAAAGTACACTTAATGTCTAGTAGAATATTAATGGGTCTGCAGTGGTTAATGTATTGAGTCTAGCTGTCTCATAGCTTCTCATATTGATCTGATTAGCATCATCAAAGCACCCTGGGTGTGACCGACTATGCAGGATGCCTATCCTTTTTCCGCACATCCACAATCAGATAATCAGAAACCCTCACGCCACTTACGCATATACCCTTAGTGTTATGCTATTGCATCCTCTCCCCCGCTCCTTCTCAACGCCGGGATCTAAATGTCGCTGATAAAGATGGAAATTGTTGTCCTTAATTGTTTGCCTCCCGTTGTTATGTACTTCACCAACTTGGCCGAGAATTGAACGATATTACCTTTTTCTGGGGGAATTTGGACTTTTAATTTTCCCCAATCTCTTTAGACCCAAGTTATATAGGTACCTCCATGTCGTGCCCTTTCTTGTCTGGGATAACAAATTTGCACGAACATTCGACAAGCTCAGTCGCTGTGTTGTGTTGCATTTCCTCACAAACTATATTTGCGTATGTATGGACGCCATCCCCAAGGGCTCTCGGTGTCCACTATGCTGACAAGAAACAGTACTCTGCGTTGTATTAGGTGTGTCATGCCACCCCCTCCACTCATAACTACATATCATTGTCCCAGAGAGTGTGTGTGTCGGTACTCTGCCACGTATGCACTTCAGCGAGGTTCCTATTCTAGAGTACTTTTTAGAGAAGGCGTTTCACATTGTATTGTCATCAGTCATCGTATCGCCACTTTCATATGGCTCTTCATAGGCGTTATTTACCTTTCCCTGAGGTCGACCTCCAGGCGTTGCTTATATGGATATGACTCATCATCTAGCCCACATCTCTCAAGACCCCCATCATACGGTTATCCGCTACACCCTGCAGCTTACGAGTATTGCTCCATAGTCCCTGTTATCCCTAGGAACTTGTCCTTTCCGTTTTTTAATAGTCTTTCCTTATTTTGTATATTGTCCCTGATGTTCGTATACCCATACTATCCTGCTCTTCTTTTTGAACCACACAAAGAACTAAGTAAGCAACCATTTCCCACGACCATGTAGGTGATACTGCAGGTCCGTAGTTAAATAAAGTGGAGCACGGCCCCCCAACACGCCAGCGACATGTGACAAAGATGTCCCGCAATTACTATTCACACCCCCCCCGTATAACCCCGTGTTGTTACGTACAAGCAAACTGGAGAAACTATCCACACATAGTTCCATATGGACTCAATGCCGAGTTTGAGTTAAATTGCTTTATAGATTGCTGGCTCATACACTTTCATAACGACGCTCAATTTATTGACATGCACAATTTTGGACATGTCACATTTTTAGCCCTTTAGACATACTTATGCATCCTGTCTAATACACTCTTCTGTGGTTAACTAATAACTAGTTGATTAATTAATTCATTATATATTTTTTTCCACGGCTAGGACTTTAATGCTTATTGTTAAGACTAATTCCTACAGTTTATTTGTGATATCCTATACGTCTACTATATCTATGTTTAATATTTTTAATATTCCTATTATAAATATCACTATTGGTGTTATACATTATTGGGTTTGCTTTTCGTTTTGGTTTGTTGGTCCATATATGTGGATTACCCTTCAGAGAATAACGTATATTACTATATATCTTTATCCTATATAACTTTATTGGAATCATCTACTGTGACCCTATGGGGTTTTACAACCATCAGTCCGATGTCTTTTAAGTCTTATTAGATCACCTATTGGTTACTTACCTGTATTTAAGGATGAGAGACTCTCCCCTTGTGGTCTCTGAGGAAGCGGAAGTTCTCCGCGAAACGCGTCAGGCCACATCCCCCTCCCCTACCAGCAATTGTAGTGCCGAGTGATGTTAGCATTTTGATTTTATCAGCAGCAATAAAATGTATATTTTATCATACTCACAGAGTTCGTGTCTGATGGTTCCAGTCTGCCGGTATCTTGCTTCATGATGCAATAAGTAAAAGGTTAATAAATGTAGCCAGTATTAGGTATGAAGTAATTGGGGATATGACAAAAGTCTTGTCACTTGTGTACAAATAGACCTGAACTGCCGCTTAACAATAATTCTAAAATGGTTCATTTTACCCCAAACAGCTTTTGTAATAATGTTTCAATGCAAAATGAAACTAGCAAAAAGTATTCTAACATTCACAGCTTGGTAAAGCCCATTGAGTCAATTTTTGCAAAGACATAAGTGTTGTCGCCTTGTCATATGGGCTTCACCTGTGACTAATAATGGATCAGGTGTGTATTAAAAGAACCCCAGTACACTAGACCTTCACATCAACTGCAAATAGACCTCTGCAAACATGTCTAAGATTCACCCTGAGACTAAAGTGTGGATTATCAAGAGGCTGAAGACCAAATCCACTGCTGATGTGGCGCACACCTTCAATGTCTCTCAGTGTCAAGTTCAGAGGATAAAAAAAAGATTTGTAGAGACTCTAGAAGTTTTTGACAAGTTTTTGACAAGCCCAGGTCAGGCAGTCCCTGCAAGACAACTGCTCAAGAGGACCGTTTGTTGGCTCAAAAATCGAGCTATATAAATCACTGGGTACAGAGCTATATAAATCACTGGGTACCCAGCTATTTATAATTTTGGAAGAAGAAAATGCAGTGAACATCGGAAGGTAATACAAACGGCCATAAGAAAAACTCTCATTAAAATGTTTGATAGATTCTGAATGGAAAGTCGCAGTTTATAATCAGCTTAAAAGCTTTGTACACAGGAGCAATTTTTTCCACAATCCATGACAAACAATCGTCCGACGAATGGCTTACAGATATCAATCGACTGTGTCTATGAAGCTTTAGTGTCAGTCAAACTGGTCTAAATACCTAATCATATTTAAAAGCTTTCACACTTCCATACAGTAAGTCTCATACTACAAGAAAGGTCCATGAACAAATGTGTGAAAACTTTTGAGGACACTCACAGCAGTTAAAGGGGAAGTTCAGTGAAAATACATATATTGCTCTTTTTTTTTTCTTCTGAAAAGCATTTTTTTATCCCAATGACCTTAATCTGCCAATTCAGCATTTGTCTGTGTATAAATAAATGCAACAGAAATACTGACTTCCTGTTTGCAGGACCCCTATAACAGACCATTATGGTCTTCCCTTGACCCAGTGCCTGAGTTGATTCAGTTGCTCAGTAGAGATCTGGGCATGTTTGACCCATTCAACAGCCAATCAGTAGAAATTACTGTTAGGAACATTCCAAGGATGTGGTGCATCCTGGGAAGAAGAAGGACCGTTAGAACCTTATCAGCTCACTAATGTCAACAGCAGGGAATAGCAAAGGGTATGAAATCAACTGATTTTTCAAAATGGGAGAGAAAAGGCATTACACAAACTAACAATTTAACAAAATAATGATAATTTCCACTGAACTGTCCCTTTAATGCAAGTTTTATTGATAGTGATCCTGCCTATGCAACAACCTCCAACTCCCATCTATCTGCCCTGCCCCCCAGAAAAAATTTCACATGAATTAGCAGCATCTCAGTAGCTCACTTTGAACGTATCCCCTCCCCAACCTATTTATTTACTGTACAAAAACTCATCAGTATGCTATTCATGATGACCGATTGTCGTCCCCTCTTGCTCTTCTTACTGAAGCTCCATTGCAAACAGCCCACTGACTTGAGGGAGAGATGTCTAATTCAATCAAATTATATATGTAAACTAAAGCCTTTTTTTTTTTTGCAGTCGAACATCCATCTGTTATGTCCAACTGATTAAAGGGTAACTCAAGCCCAAAAAAATTACCATCGCCAGACGCTCCTACGCTGAGGAATTAGAACTTACACAAATGCCTCCCCGGTCCCCTCTTTGCTTCCAGGTAATGACTGTTATTCATGTCTGCGATGATGAGGTCCTGCCAAATGACTAACTGCCATCAAGCTGTTACGAGTGCGCTCATAACCAGGAGCAGAGGAGGAAGGACTTCCAGTGAGGGAATGTGGTTCTGCAAGGGCTTATTCCTCAGCGTGGTAGCGTCGAGTGAAGTTCAGAGGCAGTATTCTTCCATCCACTTTCTGTTCTGTTATTTAAAAGAAGGAGTCTGCAGCAGGGAGATCAGATGAACTTAGCACAGGACTTCTAGCTAAGTTCTAGCGAACACGAAATGCCACGCAGGGATTGTGGTTCTGTAAGGTCTTATTCTTCAGCGTGGTAGCGTCGGGTGTAGATTAGAACAAAAGTGGGGTTTGGGGGGGTGATACCTTTGAAACTGGATTTGCATTTTAAGGCTGGGGCCACACTAAACGTGCGCATTGGTGGACGCTTGCGCTGAGACCCATCATTTCTGGGGATCAGAGCGCATGCACTCCGATAAACAGACCATCCCAATATAATATGGTCCCCCAACACAATATAGACCCCCGCCCCAATACAATATGGTCCCCCACCCCAATACAATATGATCCCCCAACACAATTTAGACCCCTAGTACAATATGTACCTCCACCCAAATACAATATGGTCCCCCAACACAATATAGACCCCCAGTAAAACATGGATCCCCCAGCCCAGTACAAAATGGACCTTCTTCCCCCCAACACGTTGTACAAATATCATAAAAAAGAGTTACTGACAATGCTCTTTCCCCCCACCCCATCTGTGGCTGATACACACATACAGTTAAAATACAACAGCTTCACCCATGGTCCAGTACAGTGCTGCATAACCTCAAATTCTCCAGTTTGTAACAATTGAACCAAATAAACAAATACAGGAGCACCAAGTAATAAGAGTCAGATTAGAATACCTGTTGTACAAGACCCACAGTACACTTAGGGGAGGGGCGTATGGGTAAAAAAGCACAACTAAACATACAAGGAGGATATTGCTCATAGAGATCACTCACTCAAAAAGGTATAGCCTGTTAAACAAATGTAATCTTTATTACTGCTAAATTATACACAATAAAAAATTATACACAAGTGAATAAAATCATAAGAGAATTAAAAACATTTAAAAGTAGCAATAAACCAAACCCTCCTGTGGTAAAGCCCTTGATATAAATTCCCCAGACAACCCTATACATACAAGGTATAAAGTGCCTAGTGGTATAGTGTAAAGATCCTATACTAAGCTGTACGTAAAAACAACCTCATCCAGTCTCAGTCAATTGTCTCAGCAGCTAGGTAGAGGCAGAACAGCTTGGTTCAGCATGAACCAGAAAGGTAATACTTAGGGGATACCCAATACTTGGGTGGTCCTACCATGGACCGGTCTTCTCGATCCCCTAAGTATTACCTTTCTGGTTTATGCTGAACAAAGCTGTTCTGCCTCTTTTGGAGTAATAAAGATTGAATTTTTTTAACATGCCATACCTGTTTGAGTGAGCAATCTCTATGGGCCCTATTCTTCTTGTATGTTTAGAAATTCTACAGTTTGTGCCAGAAATTCAGAGGCAGGATTCTTCCATTCACTTTCCGTTCTGTCACTTAAGGAGGAGTCTGCAGAAGGGAGATCAGGTGACCTAAGCAAAAGGACTTCTAGCTAAGAGTTCTAGCGATCGCACATTGCCGCCGCCAATTGAACCAATTGATAAAAGATTTCTTTTGAATTTCGCAATTTTTTGGGATTATATGGTGCAGGTGGCACGTTTAACCCTTAGCTATAGTGCGCCAGCCTGCTAATCCACTGTTCACCCATTTGTATGCACACACTCACACAAGATACACAAGTGGCCATAATTATAATGGTAGAAACTGTGGAATATGTTTATAACATTTAGCTACAAAAAAAAAAAAAAAAAAAAAAAAAAAAACTTATATTCCACTTTTGCTCCCATTAAACTAGCTAGCCACTGAACTATTTAAACGGTTCTCGCCATTCTAAACAAAAAAGCAATAAAATTGCAAAGTGATTGGATGTAATTCGGTACGAAAACTAAAGAACACTTGTTATACAGACAAACCTGGCTTATTCACAGAGAAAAGAAAGCGCACAGCAGGATCGGCTTGCATAATGAAGATTGCTTCGGTTTATGAAACAGGATAACATTGAATCATTTTATTTAATTCTGGTTTCTCTCTGGTTTTGCATTTAGCTTGTGGAATGCTGTAAAAACCTTTTAGTACGCATAGCTTTCCTGAGAGCTGCCATGAAAAAATGAAAATTTCCCAGAAGTCTCTGTTCCTTATTTAAACCCTGGATCGACGATAGTTTGCTTATGGAAGATTGCTTCGGTTTATGGAACAGGATTACATTGGATCACTTAATCTGCTTAAGTCAAGTACAAGACTGACAGGCAGGGGAGACCCCCCCCCCCTTACCACCCATCAGATACACACTTCCTGGAGGTCTGAATATAGCATTGAAGCAAGGAAACCCTTTCAGCAGAGACACTGTCTTTTGGAGCAACCAGCTCCAAAACACTTTCAGAAGAATAATAAAGAGATTAGTTGTGCTGTATTTCTACCTTATTTTCTGAAAGAAAATATTATTTTTGTTCCCTTTTATTAAGAAGCACATTTAGTTTTAAAATGTCTTGCCCAAATTAAAAAAAAAAAAAATTGTAAACATTCTGTTGCAATTTATAACATTTTAAGACTACATATTACCTTGTATTAGGTCTCCAATTTGATAATATGACAATGGATCACCATGACTACTTTGTGAAGGCACATCTCTGAGAGGACATAAAGCCTGAAACATATAAAGAAGAACATTTAGACAAAAAAAATAATAGCAGGATTAGTTGTGTTACTTATTGCCACCTCTGAATGAGTTTCCCTTTGCAGCACCAATCCTCCTCTCTTCACTTCCCAATTGCCTGCTTTCCCTTCTCTTTTCTGCAAACTTGCCACCAGGGGAGCCAACGCAGGCAGTGACATTTTCCCCCCACTGATTTACTGAGCCTATCGAGGAAAGTGGAGCTGCAAAGAGAAACCAGCAATATTGTTTTTTTTAATCCAACTCTACATTCTGTGCATTAGATTGAAGTGTATCGGGAAGTTAATCTGTCGGGGTGAGCGGAACGGAACTTTTTTCTGGTTCACAGAGACAGAGGTTAACCAACTGTAGTCATAAAAGGAAGCTCGGTAAAAGAAGGTAGATTATAATACTGCAGGCAGGAAGAGGGGACAGTCCATGTCTACACAGGGAATGGGAAGGTGCAGTGGAGAATACAGTCACTCAGTGACATCACTGAGTGACTTTAATAAGGATTCTAGCCACTGCACCTCCCCATTCTAAATCCCTAGCCTTATGTATTATATAATATGTCTTACATTTATTTCTAAAGATTCTATATCTCTTAAAACTCCACTTCCTGTACAGATAAGAACCATGAAAAATCCAAATTCACGGATAGATTTAATTCTTCCAATTACAATGTCGCCACGTTCTAAATCTCGGAAAAAAAGCTCTTTTTTGTGTGCACTGGGAACCTCCATAAACTGTTCCATGGGGGGCATCACAGCATAATAACCTGCAGGAAAAAGAAAAAAAAATATAAACATTTTCTTTTCTATCTAAAAAGCAAAGGATTCAATATTCCACATAAAATGTAAAACAGATATACAAATAGCGGAGCAGATCGGCACCCTGCATGAACACATTCCACTCATCTAATCCTCTGGTTCTTAAACACACTGCACTTGACAAATTAGAGCTGGTCCCTTGCTGATATGGTAAGGGTGAGCAATGTACACAGCATGACCAGGATGGGTCTGGCACTTCATTTAAGGTGCAAAAGGTCCAGACCGGGGGATCTCAATGAGCGAGTACAATGGGGAACAACCGTGTTATAATCGGCGTACTACCACATAGGATTGTGCCAGTTATAAGCTAACTCAGCTTTATAATTTTTAGAAAAAGGCACATCATTCATTATAATCGACCCCTTCATTGAGTTTAATGGGTTAATTGTAAACCCCAAGGCTTCCCTCTTTCATACATATAGCTAATAGTGCTGAAGTCACATCCACCCTTAAATATATGTGCCCCTCACTCGCAAAGAATCCCAGAAGTTTACAGGAATCATTACAAACCCTGATCTGGTTGAACAACCCCTCCCTTCTTGGCATCTGACTTCCTAAATTTATGTTCGCACTAAGCACCCCCCTGAAAAACCAGCACAAAATTACATTAATTGAACTATTCAGCTGAATTTGTCAGTTTAGTGATCTCAATCCACGCACATGCCGGATAATCAGCAAATACCATTGGAGCTAACAATATTTACCAATTATCCTACATTTAGGCTTGGCTTAAAGTGTATCCTAAAGGGCAGGTACACCCTTAAAACAAAAAACTGGTGATATGTCCATTACTTGCCCAAATCCCCAATGGATGGTCAGCATATTATTTAATGAATTTCTAGCCAGATATTAAAGGGTAATGATTGACACCAGGAAGGGAGGAATCCGCTTACTCTTCTAGAATGGAGGCAATAAAGGGTGGTGACTGCTGATATAACCAATGATTGACTGCCGATTCCCCTGCTGCCTCAAGCCAACTTCTAGCATTTAATATGGGACTGTCCCAAGATTACAAACTACCTTTCGTCTAGTTTCTGACAAAAGTCTCGTCGCTTGTGTACAAATAGACCAGAAGTGCTGCTTAACAATAATTCTAATGCAGATTTTGTTTCAAGAAATTCATTTTACCCCAAACAGCTTTTTAAATAATGTTTCAATGCAAAACTAAACTAATAAAAAGTATTCTAATATTCACAGCTTGGTAAACCCCATTGAGTTAATTTTTGCAAAGACATAAGTGTTGTCGCCTTGTCATATGGGCTTCACCTGTCACTAATAATGGATCAATTAGGTGTCAGGTGTGTATAAAAAGAACCCCAGTACACTAGACCTTCACATCCACTGCAAATAGACCTCTGCAAACATGCCTAAGATTCACCCTGAGACTAAAGTGTTGATTATCAAGAGGCTGAAGACCAAATCCACTGCTGATGTGGTGCACACCTTCAATGTCTCTCAGCGTCAACTTCAGAAGATAAAGAAAAGATTTTAAGAGACTGGAGAAGTTTTTGACAAGCCCAGGTCAGGCAGACCCCGCAAGACAACTGCTCGAGAGGACCGTTTGTTGGCTCAAAAATCCAAGACAAGCCCATTTCCAACTGGAGCAGAGCTCCAGAAGACCTGGTCACCTGAAATCCCTGTGTCAACCAGAACAGTTTGTTGGATTCTGTCTCAAAATGGCCTCCATGGTCGAATAAGTGCCCATAAGCCATCACTAAACAAAAGATAATAGAGAAACCTGTGTGGCATTTGCCAAGTCCCACAGCCTGCTAAAAGGACGGACGCTGGAAAAGTGGCAAAAGGTGGATTTTTCAGATGAATCTTCTGTTGAATTACACCACAGTTGCCACAAATATTGCAGTAGACCAACTGGAACCCGCATGGAGCCAAGATTTACCCAGAAAACAGCTTGGTGGAGGCAAAATCATGGTCTGGGGTTACATCCAGTATGGGGTGTGTGCGAGGGATCTGCAGGGTGGAAAGCAACATCAATAGTGTAAAATACCAAGAAATCTTTGCTACCTCATATTCCCAACCATAAAAAAGGCCAAATTCTGCAGCAGGATGGTGCTCCATCGCATACTTCCATCTCCACATCAAAGTTCCTTAAGGCGAAGAAGATCAAGATGCTCCAGGATTGGCCAGCCCAGTCACCCGACATGAACATCATTGAGCATATGTGGGGTAGGATGAAAGAGGAAGCATGGAAGAAGAAACCAAAGAATACTGATGAACTCTGGGAGGCATGCAAGACTTGTATGAATCCTTGCCAAACCACATGGATGCTGTACTTCAAGCTCATGGAAGTCATTCAAGATATTCAATTTGGATCTCACAGCACCACTACTTAATTTGCTGACATATTTTTGGATTGGCTGTAGTAGTAGATCATTTTCTGTATAGGGGACTACACTTTTGTCTTGCAACATTTCGACCTTTCTGTCTGGATTAAATGAAATCTTTTTTCAGTGAAACTATTTTTTACCAGTACATTTAATATTATTTGGGAGGGCTTTAGCTTTTCATATGAGCTATTTCTAACACCAATGATCAATTAGAAATCAGGTTAATAGCAGGAGGTACTGCAAAATACACAGGCGACAAGAATTGTCAGAAACTGTACACTACCATACCCTATTCCACATGACCCTAAAATATGCATATTTGGAATCTAGATATCTGGAACAAACATGAATTAGAATTTATACGAGAAGCCCTGTTCTATGCCAGAAGAGCCATAATACTGGAATGGATGGCTCTACAGTCCCCAAACTGAAAACCTGGAAAACCATGATTAACCAAATGCTTCCCTATCTGAGAATGATTTATCTGAACAGAGGATCTCTATTAAATATAATAAAATATGGTACTGCTGGAATGAATAAAAGGAGACAACATTAAGGGTGCAAAAGCTCCCAGGAGACGACCCATGGATGTGATCCCTAAAGGCACTGCCAAACAGCTACCACCCCGACAATGCACATGTTTAAAGGGGAACTGTGGTCTCCAAATAAGTTAAGCCTAAATAAAAGGCCAGTTTCCTACCTTTAAAACAAGCCACCAACCACCTCTCTACGAGCTCCACAGCCCAAGATGTACAGAAATGACTGACCAGAAAGTTAATGGGTGGGAGGGTGACTTGTGACATTCCAGAGGCTTCTCCAGCACAGTGCCGCTGGCAAGCAAAGCCTCAGACTCCCTCAGTGTGCGAGGCCACATGGGGCTGTATGGTAATGGGCCATGGGGGGCCTGCAACTGGAGGGACCATGGGGTCCATGAGTGGGAGGGACCAGGGGGGCTGCAAAGGGGAGAAGACACAGGTTGATTGACTAACCGTTTCAGAGCAGGAAGCAGGAAGTGCAGGGGACCTGGTGATGCTGCTGCCATATCACACACAAAAATGTGAATATCTTCAAAACCATGCAAAATAAACAATGGAAATACATTGCAAAAATTCTCAGGGGAGTAATTCCTATCAATTTACCTAAAGTCATTTTTGGACCACAGTTCCCCTTTAAACTCAACCCTAGAACAATATAGTAACACACTGACTGAATTTCACTCCCAAGTTCAATATCCCCAGTTCTTTTTATGTTTTTTTCTCCCATTTTATATATTGTCATTGGTATCCAACCGAATCCAATGTATACTACATGCAATTATTTGAATGTCAATTTTTAACTCACTACGGTCTTAATTAATTTGGCTTGAAAAAGCCAAATTACTGTTCTTTCTATTTCTTCTTCTTCTTTTTCTTCTTCCGTTTTATTCTTCCGCTTTTTTGGACCGTATCTCCTCCCACAGTTTTTGAGCTAGAGACATGAAATCCGGTACAGACGTGCGGGGCATATAGGAGAAGTGTGCTATCTTCTAGCTAAGGAATCCGCGGAAGCGTTACAGGCGAATTTCCGGACATTTTTTCCCATAGACTATAATGGTAACAATCCTCAAATGTGGATATTTCATAAATACAAATGGTGATGCCCCCAACCCCCCACACAGACCACCTACTGACCTACCTTTCCATTCCCATGGAAGCCATATTTAAAGGGTAACTAAAGTCAAAAAAACTAATTTTGACCAATCATCAAAAAGATACTGAGAGATTCAATAAAAGTTCTTATGCCCTAACCAATCAGATGTTAGCTTTCTAATTGATTGGATCAAAATTAGCATCACTTTGGGCTGGGTACACACAAACTTTTTTGTCCCAAACAAGCGTTCACTACAAACTCATCATTCCCGTTATTGAGTTTTAAAATCTGCAGCAAACACACACATTCCCTTCCAAAATGCAGCCCTTCAAGCCAAATTCAAAGTTTATACTTAAACTTTCCCTTTCTAGTTTAAACTGTAATCTGATGTAAACTGTATATGTAAATATGTATACAATGAACACTTTTATATCTTCTGGATACTCATTTTTTAAATAAATACAGTTTAAAAAAATAATTTATAAGCAATAAGTCTTAAGAATCACTGTACCTTGTGTAGGCTCTTGAGTTTCTGATTTAGCTTGGGAATTTGATGTCCATGAATTTGCAAAAAGCAGGTCAGCTTTCCTAGCAATGAACTGCTGGATCTCAGGGTTTTCAACATTCCTTTCTTTTCTGAAAAAAAAAAAATGTTAATTTTAGTCAAAAGATGTAATGACACAGATTACCTGCTACAATGGGCAGGTTTTTTTATGGCTATTACTAATGCTGTCGCACATTTCCATGCAATAGCTATGTATCTATTGTGCCATCAAACTACAGCTAATGGCACATGGGGTAACATGCTAATCACATTTTATCTCAGGGCTGGACAAATCCCGGTCGCCAGGTCACCATGGCGACTAAGAAATCTTTCCCAGCGACCAGAAAATTTATAAATATGTTTATGCACTTTCCACCCCACTAACCTTTCCCAGCGGGCGATAGACAGAGCGGAACGCTAATAATTTCATTTCCACCTTTCGTCGAGTGGAATCAGGGGTGCTGGGACCATGCTGTGTAATGTAATAGAGCAAGGTTCCGGATTACGGCCTTTGCTATACGATGTAGCAGAATCTGTGTCCTGGCATTCCTGTTCGCACCTTCTACGTCTGGTGCGAAAGGTGGTGGAGTGAGTGTGCTGCTTGCAAGCTTCATAACGTACCAATTTGTGGACATAACTTTGAGCGGAACTATAGAGAATCCAGCAGTCTTGGCATTGGTGTGGGAAACCTGTATGTCAAGCGGAAAGCAAAGGCAAAGGAAGAACTGCGGATCGGCATTTAGCAGGAAGGGTCTTTAGGACTCTCCCATCTATAATTATTTACTAACAGTACCTTTATAAATATGACCTGGAGGCACAGGGAGAAGATTAAACAGTCTTTCTGTATGGTATTGACATCAGTGTTTCTGTGTATACTGAATGTGTGTGTGTGTGTGTGTGTGTGTGGGGGGGGGGGGGGATAACGTGTATGCATGTTTGAGAGGAGAATGTATGAATGAACAGGTAAGTGTATATGTTGGAGAGTATACTTATGTGGGTATGTATTTATAAAGTAAAGTAAATGTGACATTACATGTAAAAGTGTTTCAATAAGTGAGTATTACTAATGTGTGCATATGTGTAGTAATAATGTCTTTGAAAGACATTTTTTGAGATTGGGTAAGTACATGTAAAAGTGTGTGTCAGAACATGCGAGTATGCTCTGTATTAATGTTTGTGTGAGAATATATGATGGATATACAGGTATTAAAGGGCATGTCCACCTCCAAAACTATAATCTCCCCCACTACTGGCCCCACTGTGTAGTAAACAAAAATCATTACCTTACATCCCAGCTCCAAATGGTTCTCCTGGAATCCCCTCCCAAAGTCTGAAAAACTGACCACCAGGAGTAATGCAGAGTCCATATAGGACTCTGCCTCCTGTCTCTCCTCCGGGAGAATTTTGTACTGCGCAGTTCAGCTCCCCCCCCCCCCCCTTTTGCAATCCCTCCCCCTAGCGTAAGAACAGCCCCAACCGCTATAAAAGATTTTACAGGAACTCCCCCGAACTTTACTTACCATAACTCTCTCCCCCAGTATTCTCCACTGCCGGCAGCCGCGTCCGTAATTGGCTGCCTCTAAGCCAATCACGGAGGCGGCTGCAGGTCCCGCCCCCGCTTGCAGTTTCATGCAAGCAGAGGGCCGGGACAGTACTCCGGGGGGAAAGAGGCAAGGTAAGTAAAGATTGGGGGAGTTCCTCTAAAATCTTTTATGGCGGTTGGGGCTGGGGGAAGGAAAGCTACTATTGGGCAAAATTCCGAAAATGGACATGCCCTTTAAGGAGTCCATGATATCCCCATATACAGGGGACTTTTTTACATTTGCAGTTTGGTTTTTATATTTTTTATGTAAATTGTGTATACAAAGGGGGAGATTCAATATTAGTCAAATCCGTTTAAAACTCACCTTGACCCGAAGTAATTTTGGGTTAAAATGTGATTTACATGGATTTTAGGAAATAGCACCATTTCCAAATTTTTCTGAAAATAAGTGCTGTGCAACCGATACAAAAGCCCTTCCGTTAAGTTTAGCTCTACCTCGAAGTGCAAAACTTAGCAGGCCTTTGTATGGGGACTGAAAATCTGTGCTATCGGAGCCTCATACCATTACACAATCCCACAATGCAATACCAGATGTAATCTCGTTTATGTTTGGTATTGTATTGCGGGATCATGCAAGTTGCTGGCTCCTAGAAATGTTGATGATTTGTCCAGCCATGTTTTAGCTCTCAAAAATATGCTTTTATCACAGACAAAGTACTGCTATTTCTGTGTAAAAAATTGTTTTGCTGTATATATGTAGTAAAAAGAAGAGTACTGTGGTAATTTTTATGGATTAACAGTTTATTATAATTGACAAGCTTTAGAGGGATCTACCCTCTTTATCAGCTCATAGCAGTACATGTGCTACTGTGTCTCTCTCTCTCTGTGTCTCTCTCTCTCTGTGTCTCTCTCTTATATGGTCAGGGAACTCCACTATGCTTTCATCCTGGACTATTGTAACCTACTACTTACTTTCCCACCTCTCTCCATTTCAGTCCATAATAAACTCTGCTACATGTACACCGATTCCTGCAACCTTATGTCTCAACCCCATATCCTCTAGACTGTAAGCTCTTTGGACAGGATCCTCTCTCCTATTGTATCATGGTATTGCTGTAAGAAACTCATCACTCTGTTTACTTATATTATGCATTACCTGTGTATGTAATATGTATGACTTTGTATAACATGTATTACCCTGTATTTAATGTATGTTATTGTAAAGCGCCATGGAAAATGTTGGCGCTATATAAATCCATAATAATACATGTATTGTTTTGCTCTCTAATAAACAGTATCCCAAATTTCCTCTGCACCAGACAACAACCTGGCTTCCCATGTAAGAGCGTATTGTATACAAAATCCTTCTCCTAAAATGTAAATCCCTTCGCTCTGCTGCACCTCCTTATATTTCCTGACTAGTGTCCCCATATGTTCCCGCCCGCATCCTTCGATCATCACAGAACAATCTCCTGTACAGACCCCACACTTGTACTGCTTTCTCTCACCTTAAACCTCTCTCTTGTGGCTCCCATCCTCTGGAATTATATTCCCCTCTCTCTCTACTTCAAGAAACCTTAATTAGCTGGTTTAAAGGAGAACTAAACGTACATTTTAAAATCCGGATGTGAAAGCTTTTCTCCCCAGAACAAGTTATTCCCTAGTAAGTTGCATTTAGTATATGTAAGTAATAGATTCTGTAACAAAGAAGCCTTCCATGTTGTTGCCAGTACAATTCATATCCCATCTTGGCTTCAAAAAGCCACAAAAGATAAAAATGTTAGCCCTTGTGGCAAAAGTATAAAGATTTCTTTTCAGCAACACACAGTTTAGAAGGTTGCAGGTCCAATTCCCCATACTTTTATTTTTTAGTGAAATGTGAATATTCCGTTTCTTACAGCCATGCTAGCAAAAAAATAAAATTAAAAGCAAAAGGCATCTATCATTGTTAGGGACAGGAGCATTTGTAATGTAAGTAAGTAATAAGGGGTAAAAAAAAAAAAAGATACCAAATATAAATCGGATTATTCCTTTAATAAAACAGTAAGTAATCAATAAAACACATTTGATCTATAATAATACAAATGCAATCCCCTACAACTAATGTGTAACACGAAGACAGCTCCAGACAGTAATTAGGTGTTCTCTCTTGCAATCAATCTATCAAAGTCCAAAAAAGTGAAATAAGTACCTTAAGCGGTATACAGTGTACCACAGAAGCCACCTCAGTGTACTGGACCCTCCTACACAGTTTCCCCAATACTCTCTCCACCCAAAATCCAACAAAGAAACAGTAAGTCCAGAGACCGCTACCAAACTCCCGGCTTTTCCTCCTAGTGCGCATTACTCAAAAGACCTCCACTGCACGACTCCAAACATCCCAGCTTCCACATCTTTCGTCATGTGAGCGCGTGTTCTGCTAAGACTCCTTCCCCTGTGTACCCAAGGAGAGAACGCCTAATTACTGATTGGAGCTGTCTTCGTGTTATACATCATTTGTAGGGGATTGCACCTTATTATTATAGATCAAATGTGTTTTATTTATTACTTATTTATTCATTATTTATTTACTTTGTTTTATTAAAGGAATAATCCGATTTATATTTGGTATCTTTTTCCCCCTTATTACTTACTTTCATTGACCCCTATTGGTGTTTTGCAAGGTTAAGGACCCACCTTGTTAGTTAATAAGGGGTGTTTTGTTCAGACCTTTTGTGTTTTTAGCATTTGTAATGTGTTTACACTAAAACTGCACATAAATCTATATTCTGTGTCATCGGGAGGGATGATCTCTGAGCTGTAACATAATTGGCTGTCAGCTGCCAGGAAGCAAAGATGAAGCTTCCCGTGAGGTGTACTGTTGACACTTTGCTGGGTGTTCCCAGATAAGGTGAATTTTGGGAGCTGACCCCAAGTCTCAACAGGTTATTTTCCTAAATCACCCAGCATCCACAACAAAGGGGGAGGTGAGACAGCCTTTTGTATCTTTGTGAATGTGCTTTTTCTATTGGGGCTATGTTGTCTGGAAACTTCAGTGCTCCTTTATATCTAGCCTTACATCCTACCTATCTGGTAACCAGTACAGTATATGATTGTTTTATTTGCCCTGCATACACCCCACTTCAGCACTTATACCCATTCCTTTGTATCTGTATGCTACCTAGCTTTATTTATATGTTTATGTACTGAACTTTCTATGTATTTGCCTGCACCTTTGTATAATTTTTTAGTATTTTGTTATTGTACAATCTGCTTTCCCAAGTGGCGCTTTATAAAAGTATACATAGTATTCATTTAATAACTCCTCGGTGACAGTCTCCATATAATAATATCCATATATTACACTGTCAGGGGCACATTCTCTCATATATAATACTAACAAACCCCACGGCGCACGCACCTCCTCCATCCCTCCCAAATTATAATGCAGCGCTCGAGAAAACGCATCTGGCTTCCATGCGTATTTACAGCGCTGGGTTATTAAATAAGATACTTATGGGATTATTTAACAATAGGAAAATAAAAATTGGCAGTGCTATCAAAGAGCAGCAACCAATCAGATGCTATCGAACTGCAGACCAGTAAAAAACTGACTTCTGATTCGCTGCAGTAGATGAATATGTTGCACGTATTAACACGTAGTTGCCCATAGCCAAAGCTCGATACTGCAGCTCTAACCCCCGTATTACACATCATCTCCCTCCACACACAGCTCTGCTCCCCAGCCTGTCAACGTCTGTTACCTGTACTGAGGCCACTTAGAGAGGTCTCCAAGGAGCTGCTTGAATCCGGCATGTTCTTGCTGCTCGTTCCTCAGCAGGTTGAGCAGTGCGGGGCCGTGATAGTTCAGACTTTGTCTAACTAAATCTTTATCCATATCGTGCTGGTCAACCACCAGTACCAACTGCAAAGCCCACGGTTCGAAGGGCCGATACAAAACGCTGAGTAACCTTCCACATGGTTGGCTTACAAGTATACAGACGTGATTGGCTGTGATGAGCTGAACTTTCCAACTAGGTTGCTGATTGGTTAATGGAAATAATAATAGGCAGACATTTTATCTAAGGGCAGGGTTTGTGAACAGACAACACACGAGTTGTTAGGCGAGAAAGAGCGTGTCTAAAGAAAGGGCTCTTAGGGCTAGTTTGTATGCGGCAAATTGTACATTAGCCCAGCGATGTGGCCTTACTACAAAGCACCGAATTGCACACACAATCGCGAGCATTATTGCATGTGTGATTTCTGTACGTTGTCGCATGTTTTATCACATTTGCTCATGCATTTTTGTAATGGTGTACGCAAATGCGTGCACATCAGAAATCACAGGCATTTTTGTGTTCCCGCAATTTTTCCATTTTAAACAAAATCGCATACGCAATTGCGTGCGCAAACGTGCTAAAAACGTTAATGTGGCCTAGCCCTCAACAATGTTTTACCCAAGGGCCTGTAGTCCTTGTTCTGGCCTTGGGTAATATGAGGGTGTCCCAGTCTGGTTATGGCTGAGAAGCCACAGAGCATTTCATTAACTGGTACTAAGCCTTATAGGCGTTGGCAGCGTGAAATATGCAGGGACACCTATTAAAAACATTCACAGCATGGCTGAGTTACAATTGTGGGTTACCTGCAATCAATTTGAAATAAATGCAGCCTTGCTAATTACATTTATCAAGTGTATCCCTATCAGGTCATATGATCTGGCAACCCAGGGCAATGGTAAAGGCTGACGTGTCACAAACGAAACGTCAGCTCCAGCCAACAATCGCACGTGTGTGGCGCTCAGTTGGTTGTTATTCATTGATCCCTTATGGATCACCAACAATGCCTGACCAAGTGGCCACACATATACAAATGTTGGTAGGAACAGATGTCCTTTGACCGCTTATTCATCTTGCATCAGCCTCACATTGCATCGGTGTACTAGCTTAACCCTAGCCCCTTCATGGTTAATTATAAGGTCAAGTACAGGCAGATTCTAATGGAATCTGTGAATATTCAGATATACACATTCAAACTGAACTCTATGGTTGCATAGGGATTAGTTGTTAGGCTGGGTACACACGGGGAAATGATTTGTCCCGACCGAGCATTCGCTACTGCGAGCACTCGGTTGGGACAAATGACTGTTGGTCAACAATGGAACTCTCTCCCTCTCTCGCTTCGCCTGGTGACATCCATTAATGCTTTCAAATCTAGACTGTTATCCTACCTTTCTGAGCATCAGCACAACAAATGATTGTTAACCCTTTTAAGCACTTTGTACCCATCCCCCCCACTTGTATCTGTATGTTGTCCCTCCCACTTAGATTGTAAGCTCTTCGGGGCAGGGGATCTCATTCCTAATTTGTCAAGGCATGTTCCACTTATATCAATTTATACATAATTTATATATATGCTTTTTTAGACGATGTATTAAATTGTATTTAATTTATTCCCTTGTTTGTATACTCTGTATTTTAAAATGTACAGCGCTGCATACCCAAGTGGTGCTTTATAAATAAAATTATACATATATACTGTACATACATACATACATCTGCCAGGAGATAGAGACAGGATGTGGACCATTTCAACCTATGTCCTGTTAACTCCACCAGTGGACAATCATATTCAGCTAATTTAAGGTAGGTACAGGCATGAAGATGCAGCCAAGATGCTCTGCTGGTTGGGGCTGAATCTTTCGTGTCTGTATCTAGCAATAGGCTGGTCCCATTCCTGTTTATGAATCCCACCCATGGCAGGATGATTCATGGAAGGAAGGAATCCATAGAAGAGGGACAAACAGGCCCCTAGAGATGGGGAGGTGGGGGGGAATTTTGCAGGAGGCCATAACACAGTGACGTGAAAACAAATCACAGCAAAACTATAATGGGGGCACTCTCCCTGCTTCATCTATACCATTTGTCTGTAATGGGGGCTGTATTTGTGGCCCCCTGTAGTCCCAGGAGCTTCTCCCATGGTAGGAAGTAAGAGTCCAAGCTTGCACTCATCTGGTACAGCCCATTTTATTCTGATCCTGACATGCTCTGTGAAACATAGCTCTGCCTCACAAATGCTCAGTCAGTAGACCACATGCCATGGGCTAGTGTCCTGCTTCTTAATCTGCCTGGAGATTGTTATTTACACTTATAACTCTCAGCATCTGCCCCCTCCAAATTACAAAATTTACTGAATGGATGTAAAATATTTCTTACTTATCAGTTATTGATGAGGATTGGTACCTCCATGTGACAACAAAACCAGCACATGGTTTGTTGTCACGTGGGTGTTTAATATTCATAGGTGGATATTAAACACCCAATAAAAATGTGTAGACATTTATTTAAATAAGGAACGGAGGCTTCTGGGTAATTTCCATGTTTCCATTGCAACTCTCAGGAAATCTATATATATTAAAAGATTTTTACAGCGTTGCACAAGCTAAATGCAAAACCAGAGAGCCAACTACAGACTTGTTTCAGCTTTATTGAGCCATCATCAGTGTAGTACAGAACATTGCTTTTGCAATGTGAAGCAGAAGTGCATATAGACATATACCATCACTAATAAATAAATGAGCTGCCATGGAAATTACCCAAAAGTCTCTGTTCCTTATTTGCATAGACTGCAAAGGAGCTTTAATGCCTTTTTCTTTCCCTATTTTATTTAATTTATTAGTGACGTCTGTCTATAGGCGCTTCACATTGCAAAACCACCATAAGTTACTGCAAAATTCACAGGCGACAAGACTTTTGTCAGAAACTGTATGGTTAAATCTTGTATATTCAAGTGAAATAAACATTTCTGTATCCATCACTGCAGAAATATATTGGACATGTAGTTTAGCCAAAGTGAACAGAAAATAAAAAGATTCTTCTAATATAATGCCTGTTTACTTTGTTGACACATTTTTAGATGCAGTGTGCTTTTAATATCCACTGTAGTTGTTACCGTAAGTCTAAAGATAAATATTTGATCCCAAAATAACACATTCTAATGATTTATAATATGGTTTAAGATTAATTTCATACTACTACTAGGATTCCAGTATTACATTACAAATTGATGCCCACAACTGAAAGCCTGTAGGGGAACAGTAAAAAGCAATAAGGGTAAGGCCACTGACAATGCATGCAATGCACATCACAAATGGCGATCATATGTTTTGTCAAAACGCAGCATAGATGGTGAGGCAGGGACACCACAATTAAAATGCAATATTGTAGTGGGCCCTAGCCCTAAAACAAGAAAACCAATGTCAAGGTTAAAGGGACAGTTCAGTGGAAATTGTGAATATATGTTAAATTGTTAGTTTGTGTAATGCCTTCTAGTTATTCTACATATTCTCTCCCATTTGAAAAAATCAGTTGATTTCATACACTTAGCGTTCCCTGCTGTTGACATTAGTGAGCTGCCATTTCAGGTTCTAACAGTCCTCCTTTTTTTCCCAGGATGCACCACATCCTTGGAATGTTCCTAACAGTAATTTCTACTGATTGGCTGTTGGATTGGTCAAACATGCTCAGATCTCTACTGAGCAACTGAATCAACCCAGGAGCTGGGTCAAGGGCAAGACCATAACGGTCACTACTAGGGGTCCTGCAAACAGGAAGTCAGTATTTCGGTTGCATTTATTTATATACAGACAAAATGCTCTTTTTTTCTGAAAAGCATATGTATTTGCACTGAACTTCGCCTTTAAAGGGCACCAAAACTAGAAAAATTGACCCTGGCACATAGGGTAGGGATTGTTGCATTACATTGAAAATACTTTTTTGCGTCTTTACTCCAGGTAGTGTCTTGTTGAATAGAGATTATTGCCGCAATGTTGGGTTAAGTGTCAGATGATAGGGACTCACACTATGGCTGCATCTTGGAAGATATATTGATACGAAAGGTAAAAATAGTAATAGTGGGGTTGGGGAAGCAAAGACTAATAGATAAAGTAAAAAAGTTAAATTATTTTTCCACTATAGTTTTCCTTTAAGATAAAATAAAACTTACGAGTAGAAATAAAAGTCAAATTTCCTCTACTATCACTTCAGGTTCGAATTTCCTTAAGGCTGGGTACACACTAAGGCACTATTTGTCCGTCGATCGCAGCAAATTCAGCTGCAGCCAAATTTGCGAACAATCGATCGTGCGGTCCCACACGATCAATTGGAATTTACCGATATGTCCGTTCATTGTTCGTCAATACGATCGAACGGACGATTGAGGTCGGTCACGGCCGGCCGCCCCAAACCAGCAGATATTTTCGGGCGACTGACCGAAAGTGCCGTGAATCCACACCAGCAAAAATAGCTGCTGGTGTGTACCCAGCCTAACATCATTACTCACCGCTATTTAGTGGATCCAAAGGAGACAAACAGGGCCATTGGATGCAAGTGTTCTTTGGTGTGGAAAAACATTTGACTCCAATATAGCAACTAAAACATTCCATATTGTACTACGGTATATTCATGTCTATAATGTTAAATGGTCTGCCTTGTTTAGGAAGCCATTACACTTTTATACCCTGCAAACATTTCTATGGTTGCACATCAAATTTTCTCCTGTTGTTTAACAACAATGCAGTCTAACAAGATAAGAACAGGTAAAGGGATACTATCATCACACGCAACGATTTCCCTGTTTTATATTGTATTTAATGTACTATACACTCATAAAGAGTGTGATTGATTCAGTTTTCATAAACAAAATATATTTTTTCACATGTCTTTTTTAAAAACCAATAGTTCAGAGGGTTGTTGGATCATTGTGATTTTCTTATCAAAACAACTGTCACAATCTAATTGGAGCTATGTTTTCATTCACACCCCATTGTTGTCCGTGGAAGGACTACTTTTACATATGTTAACCACTCTGACTTTTTCCGAGAACTCGCTTACAAACTAAACAATGCACATTATTTATAGGAATAGAAATATAGCTGGATAAAAAATATAGCATGGATAAAAAGTTGCTTGCCGTATGCCTATCTGTAAGTGCCCATACACTGCATGATTATCGGCCAAAACGGCTGTGCATACACATTGTGCATTTTGTGTCAGCAAAAAATGGCTGAAATATGTAGATCCGATGCCTTACGTGTAATAAACATTATTATAAATGTTCTACAGGAGTGCATTTACCTTGTGTTATAGGTTTTCTTCGTTATACTAACTACAGAGCGTGAGTGCGGCACTTTAAAGCTTTGGTATATATATATCAGATAAAGAAGTCAAATGCACTCCTAGGTCTTGTCAAGTCTCCAACACGTTTTATTGAAGGCCTTTAATAAAACGTGTTGGAGACTTGACAAGACCTAGGAGTGCATTTGACTTCTTTATCTGATATTCATATTCGACAATTTGCACCCAGGCATGAGATCCATGTGAAGCGTGTGCCTATAAACACAGGATTATTTATATATATAAGTCAAGTTGTGCACTCAACAAGGTTTATTATACAAAAAACTTCTTCAATAACAGGCGTTTCAGTAACATCCACTACCTTTCTCAATGATGTCATCATTTTATCATGGCTTGAGAAAGGTAGTGGATGTTACTGAAACGTCACCTGTGAAGATGTTTTATGTATATGCTGCACAACTTAACTTTTTCTATTTCTAATTGGAGGATTACAGGTTGACCTTACCTGTGCGTGCACCAACCTCACATCTAATGAATAGTGGAGTGCTGTTGTTACATAGATAGATAGATAGATAGATAGATAGATAAACAGACAGATAGATAGATAGATAGATATATAGATAGATAGATAGATAGATAGATAGATAAGGATAGTTAAGCTGTTCATCCTTAAATATGTCTTATGTGCTTTCCGGTAACCATAGATATTGGTTGAATTTCTAATTCAAATGAGTGCCTGGTGACTCTCCTTCATACTGTGTGCAGAATATAAGGATATAAGGAAGCTTTTATTGAGCATCTTGGTTAGAGTGCAAAGGTTTAAAGAGCATATATATCAAACACATATTAGGAATGACGAATGAATTGTTACCAAATGAAATGTGATACCTATACTTTGTGGGCATGCAAGAAACTCATCTAATTTGTTTTATGATTGGGTTGTGATGGTTCTCATTCATCTTGGTCATGCTACAGTATATCTGTTGTTTTCAGTTAAATCAACTGGACTTAAAGTTTAGTTCTTGAAGACATTTCGTTAGCAACAAGGAATTGGCTCAGCACAAAGGGTCAATTCCTTGAGTCAGAAATCAGCCATGTACTTTATCTTAAGGAAAAATGACATACCTTTGAAGACTGTAATGTCAACATCTTGGCAAAGGAACAGGACTGGTTCAAGAGAAGTCTCAAGGAGGCCATATATGTAAAAATAAAGAAACCAAGCCTGAATATAGGTGGGGGTTCAACACCAACTGTCTGCCATGTACAATGCTGTTATGACACTTACCCTGGGCAGTTTCGCTAACAACTCTTAGCCTAAATGCAATCACACCTTGCATTCAGAAGGTCCCTAAGATCTGGCTGTTACACTATATGCTAATTGGGACTTTTAAGGGTACTTATATTGCCAACAGATTCTTGTACAAGTCATTCTGAATTGAGAAAGCCAGTCGGATAACTAGCAAAACGTCTTCAAGAACTAAACTTTAAGTTCAGTTGAACTGAATACAACAGATATTTTATGGTGTTTTTCCACAATTATTTATAGAAATACATATATATTAAAAAAGAAGAATCAATACTTCTTACCCATCTTAAGTTCAGAAGCTGCCTCCATTTTTTGCATTGTGTCATTTTTTTTGATCTTTGAGCTATAGTTTTATGAATCCTAGTAGCCTCTGGTAGTATATACAGGTCTGGGTATCCAGGTAGCCAAGCTTCAATATCATATATGCTTTACACCACCGGTTTGCACTATACTGGATACAGTAAACCATTGATGAATCACAGATGTAGCATATAACTACACAGGGCTATAGCTGTGAATAATAAAGGTTTATTCTGGAAACATGTGTGCTACATGTTTCAGACCACAAGTCTCAAGCACCTTGAAAAAGGACTTGTGGTAGGAAACATGTAGTACACGTTTCCAGAATAAACCTTGAGAAAGGACTTGTGGTCCGAAACATGCAGCACACATGTTTCCAGAATAAACCTTTATTATTCATAGCAACAGTCCTATGTTGTTATATGCTAGACCCCCGATTCTTCATTAGCCTCCAGTAGTAATTGGAGAAGTCTCTAGGTTGCCACTTTTAAGAATACTGTTCCTTTCTGTAACACAAAGCAATTGAATTGTCCACATATGGTACAGCAAAGTGATATTTGGTGAAATTTTTTCTGCAAAGAAAAGGACATTTTTGTCTCTTAGAATTATTACTACAGGATTGATTTTACCTCCATTTTAATTAGCAGCTAATGTACTACTAATATGATCCTTTGGATCTGTGGCAACAATTTTTTTTTCTTTGAGAATTCACATGGATTAAAGTGCTTGTGCCCCTTCCCCATCTAGTAATGAGGTAGGAGGAACTGAGTAGTATAGAGGCCTCCATGCAGGGCCCATCACAGCAAACTAAAGCATGAAAAAAGCAAATTACTTCTTATCTACTGTGAAAGTTTACTAACCATTTTTATGGCAGGAAGTCAAACACCAGTCATCACAGCCCAAACCATTGCATCTTCATCTAACTACACTGATGGGAAAACTGCGGCTCTCCAGATGTTTAAAAACTACAACTCCCAGCATTCCTATGCTTCTCTCTGTAGTTGAGGAATACTGGGAGTTGTAGTTTTCAAACATCTGGAGATCCGCAGTTTGAGGATCACCAAACTAACATATCTAACACATACTGGGCCGATATTAGGATCAGTGCGATAAGACATTTCAATTTATTGGACCAAAAATGGTACATTTTTCCGATCTTGTAACGCAATATTGGATTGTTCGAACGACTGTAATTATGAAAAGTCATATTTAATAAGTTGATTAGTTAAATGATTGTAGTATTTTCTGAAGTCCCGATTAAAAGTAAATGTAAGGTAACCTCACAATAGACAACATTAGACAATAATAGCCAAACTAATTGAATATCGAACAATATGAATGGTACATCTTCATACAATTTACATTATACATCTGTCTATCAAATATTGGTCGTATGTTACAATCGCAGTTACAATTGCAATAACCTTTTGTAGTGTATGGCCACCATTAATGGCAAGTCCATTGAATAGCTTTAAAAGTGTGCTAGATACGTTTCTAAAACTAAAAAATATTGAGAATTGCTGGTATTATTAATTATATATAATATTATTAATAATATACTGTAGTTCTGATTGATCCAGGAATACTTTCTGATTGCCATTTGGAGTCAGGAAGGAACCCCCCCCCAACAGTTTTTGCTGGGGGGTTTTGCCTTCCTTTGGATCAGCTGTAAGGTAGGGTTAAAAAGGAGGGTGAAAAGGTTGGAGATGATGGATACATGCCTTTATTCAACCTCAATTAATATGTTACTATGTTATTGAAAAACAATAGTAGTCTACAACAGAGACAGATTTGATTAGGGACTTGCTTTTCGATGGTTCAGTGTATTTTTTTTTTAAAGAACATTGATTAACTCTTTGAACGGTCAATCGGACTGGTCAGTAACTCATGGCCGATCGTGTGGTTCCCTATAGGACCTCACGATCGGTCACACGAACTGTCGGCCGCGGCCGCTATTGACGCAACCGACAGACATTTGTCCCTGCCGAGCGCTCGCTGATAGTGAAGGCTCGGTCGGGACAAATAGGCTGTCAGATCCTCCCTGCTGACCGACCAGTCAGCCAGAAGGAAGGTCTGTTGGTCGCAGCAAAAGTAGCTGCGGCTGGCAGTTAGCCGTGACCGAGCATGTGGTCCATAGAGGACTGCACAAACGGCTGTGGTTTCGGACATGTCCAATTTTACGTTTGTTCAATTCAGACAAACGAACTGTCGGTCATGCCACAATTTTTTTTCTTTAATAGGTATATTTCTATTGAATTATTATTATTATGGATTTATATAGCACCAACATCTTCTGTGGCGCTTTACAATTACATAGTCATACATTACATACAGGGTAATACATGTTATACAAAGTCAGACTTATTACATACACAGGTAATACATAATATAAGTACACAGAGTGATGAGTTAATTACAGCAATACTGTGATACAATAGGAGAGAGGACCCTGCCCAAAGAGCTTACAGTCTAGAGGATATGGGAGTGAGACATTAGGTTGCGGGAATCGGTAGAATGTTAATAGATTGGCAATGTAGTGTGAAGGGCAGGTTAGATCATATTGGGTAGTAAGATGGGTAATGTCTAGTCCAGGTTATACAGTATGCTTGCCTGAAGAATTATATTGAATATAAAGTATTACCGGTATATAAAGTATTATAAATGTTGTAAACAATAAACATGTTAAAAAAAAAAAAGCATACATATGTTGTTTCATTTATTATTTTTCTCTCATAACCTTTGAAGACCACAGGCAACATATTTAAATTAGTCCAAGGAGGAAATAAGTGTAAAACAAGGTGTAGGGATGGGCCTATGGAATGTACCAGTTCAAATAGTCATATCCATTAAGAGTAGCCAAGGTTCCCAAATAATGTTGATTTATGTATGGCCTATAACTTCAGCATAGGATGCCAGACTTTCAGAAACATTACAGAAAGATGGAATTAAGGGACATACAGAAACCTTATATGGGTTGAATTATGTTTCTCTGCTTTACATTTCGATAGAAAATGAATGGAACCGACATTTCATTCTGTACTTATCTGATTGTAAACTAATGTGATTTATTGATGTGCTTATTTATTAATTTTTCATCAAGTATGAATGCTTGTTAATAAAATAAAACAGAAATGAACAGGAATTTCTCTATGAACTGTAAAATATTTGTACATTGAAATTTTCCAACTTGACCAATAAAGGTTTAGTAGATTCTACACGTGAAATGTAACAATCAAATGCAAAAAAAAAAGAATCAGTTTTGAAGATGTCAGCCTCCTTTAACTCTATGGGCTAGTGCCACTTGAGGGAATATACTGAGCAACAGTTAAGTGCATTAATAGTTTTTCTGAAGGCTGCAAGGAAGATTATGTCTGTGGATGTCATAACTGTCACAAGCAAGTTAGAGCCTATAAAGTCCCATGCCTTTGCTTTCAACTATATATTTCTCTGTGCTGCGGCCACAGAACAAATGGAAAAAAAAGAGGGATGGCACACACGGTACTCACAAATGGGAGGTAGAAATGTTGGTATAGGTGCAGTTATTTGCACACTGAGATCACCACAGCTATTACATTCTATTTCTTTTTGCTACTTTGGCTTTATGCATGGCACACATATTACTTAACGAAATACTCTCCAAAATAGGTTCTTTTTGATCAAAAATAAACCAGAAATAAACTATGTACTGAAATATTTCTAATGACCACATTTTTGTTTCTATTTTTAAATGCTAATAAAATGAAATCCAAGAAACAAAAGCTAATGGCATCACTGCAGCATAATACCATATTAACAAAGAAATGAACATCAACAGTATTCTAGAGGAAAAACCATTAAGATTTAAAGAATTGTTCAGTCTCAGTGCCCATTAAATAATTTAGTGTTGAGACTGCCAGCTTTGGTTCCAATTAGTGCCAATTGTGATGTTGATTTTCCATGATGTGGACACCTGCCCACTTAAATTGGGCTGAGACCACTAACTCATATTACATAGGCAACTGAATGGCCATCAGAAAGATTCTAGTTGAACAATGGATTAATCAAGGGAAGTTTTGTTAGGCAGTGGGTTTAACACACTTTATGCAAAATGATAAGTAGCTAAAAGCTTTGTACAGACTTGGGGCTGGAAGAAAGTAAACCCCATTTTCGAAATGATTTGCTTGTTATTTAAACATTAATGTTTCAAATAAAACCTTATTTGTGTCCAGGGTTGCCAATTCCTCTTTTTTAACCTGAACATGTACAGTGATAATTACTAATCAGTTCAAATGCATGTGGTATAGTTACATGGAAACCAGCACAGTCTGAAATATGCATTGTATAATCTATTGATCTGCCCTGTAGCATGTGGATTACATAGGAAGTTGGGAGGTAAAAGGACAATTTGCTGTAAAACATTTTTTTGATTTTTTATTAGAACCTTAAAAAAGGTAAACTAGTAATAAAAATGATTGTGGGAAAGTTGCTATTTAGGAGGAAAACCACAAATCTGCAGCTGAGTGAACTGTTTGTACTGCTGGCACAGTGAAGTGGTTGCAGTTTAATTGGCCACATAAATCAATAGTCAAATTGTATAGACTGAATTGTACAAAATGTAGTGCCATGTCTGTCTTTTCGGTCATCTTATATACCTCCTTACATTATGTGCAATTTTTTTCTGATATATATTTTTAGCAAGGGCAACTATGAATTCAAAAGTCAAAAGGTATAATGGAAGAGAACATTTTCCCCACATACTGGTAGAGAACAGTTTTTCCTACACATTCTACAAGGACATTTCCAGTACTTAAAGGGCAACAGTGGTCTCAAAACAAGTTATGGTTAAATGAAAACCTGCAGTATTTTCTTTACAATGAGCTGACAATCACATCTCTGGCTGGAGCCTGTGAGAAATTACATTGGGGTAAATTTTCAAACTTCCTGCTTCCAGTAGGTTTAGTGACATCACCTGACCCCTGTCCCTCCCATCTGCCCCGGAGGAGAAGCATGCTCAGTTGAGACTTAATGCTGGAGAAATCAGGAAGTACCTGGGGAGAAAATTGACAGTTGAGAAGGGGAGCCTATTAATACAGGAAAAGGCTGGTCCCATGACTACAAGCTGGTCACATGGCTGAAAACAGGAAGTGTTCAAGCAGGAAGTAATATGGCTAAACCTTTCCAGCAATAATTTCACACAAATTTTATTTAGAGATGGGATTTAGGTTTTATTTTGAAGGTACGATGGAAGGCTTTTTATATAATTCTTACTAGTTTGGAAGAATTTGAGCCCACAGTTACCCTTTAAAGGATAATTATACTGTAAAAATTAGCATTTAAAAATGAAAAGTACCTGGGGCAGTGTGGCTGGATTTATTATTCCTACCTCCCTATATTGTTTTGTTTAGGAGCGACAGCAGATACAGATTTTATCTGCCAGGTTAGTGCCCTGGGTCTTCCTGTATGAAAGATAGTGCTGAAGCACTTAGGAAGCCTGGAAGAAGCAGTTTTCTTTGTGCTGCTGCTCTTCATAAAAATTATTTTGGGAAGTAGAAAGTACCAATCCTGCATTCCTTTCCCCAGGTAATTTTCATTTTAACTGTTTTTGAAAAAAAAAACGTTATATAACCTTTAGTTTTCTTTTAAGCCTAAAGGCTGCTGGTACATGTCTAATGAACTTAACCCTCTGGCTCATCACAGCAATAGTCAATGTAGTGAATTCTGAGAAGTGACTTAGCTCAATATTCACTGCAATAAAACTACACATCATAGTTATAAAGGGCTGATTATCAACTAAAGGTCCCATGTGGAGTTTTAGATATACTATCATACGAAATTGCATGTGTTCAAAGGTGGAATACACACGCAACTCATATTATTATTGATGAAAGTCAATTGGAGGCAAAATCTCATAGTATGCTTTTTAGAAGGCTCATAGCTATGATAAAAGTGTGCAAATTAAATAGCACACCGGGAAATGGCAGAAGTAACTTGTGCCAATGGTCAAAACATTTTTTAAAATCCTTTTACATGTACTGTAAAAGGAAAATAGTATGGAAGCTATTATTCAAATGCATGAAGCAATGTTGGCTAATAGACTTGCTAGAAAGATGGCTGGTGGACTGGCTGGCAGCCTGATTATTGAAATTCACACACAAGATCAATATACAGAGCTTCCTGGCTCTCCCAACTGCAACTGTCAGCTTTCCAAAACTATGACAAATGGTTGCTGGGAGTGGGGGAAATTGATTTTTATAGTTTGGCAGATGACACAAAAAATAGCTATGATTGGTTGTTGTGTGCTGACCACGTATAATTATTTTATTGAGACATGTTGTGCCAGTGAAATTCAACTGCAAAACCTGAAGATCCCCCATGAAGCTCGGCTCATCTCTATCTTTAAAGTGTTGAAACCTCCCAATGTATTTCTGCTTCAGCACACAGAATTCACATTGCCTTTTGTCGCTGATAGTGTGGTACAGAAGGGCACTATGCAATACGCTATCAGTTCAGTGTGTATTATTTGTATGTACTACCATGTACCATTTAGATGAAGTCTCTCATAAGTCTGTAACCAAAGTACGGTCCATCATTTTGAATAAAGTAAAGCTAGGTACACACAGTACAGATTTCTGAAAGATGACAGACAGGATCTGCAAGATCCTGTCTGCCATCTTTCAAAGATCTGCATACACACAGTCCCGAGCGTTCGCCCTATAGGGAGAACGCTCGGGACTGTGTGTTTCCATCGGCCGCACTAGACTCCTATAGGGAGTCTAGCGCGGCCGATGGAAATTTTCGGCCTTTCCCGAACGAGCGTCCGGCCGGGAAACGAACGTACACACAGTAACGATAAAGCCCCGATACCGTCGGATCCGACGGTATCGGGGCTTAATCTTCTGTGTGTACCCAGCTTAAGATGTGAATGTAGCTAGGGAGTTAAATATTTTGAAAGTGCTGTGCCTTGAAGCCAAATCGTTTGTATTGATCTTGTATCAGAATAATTGAGAGAAAATGTTGTTGAACATCATACTTAAATAGAAGAAGTTTATCTAAAGCTGTTAGCATGGTGGGAGATAGGAGGACAGTTGATTGTTTTGAACTGTGTAATTAGGCTGAGCACAATCCCTTTTTTTGGGCTGGTGGCAAATTGGTCAGACAGCGGGTCTATTTGATTACAAGGGAAATGTCTGCGTGAGCCAGTATTGGGTTGCATGCAAAATTCCACTTAAATTTGATCTTCTTGGAAGGAAATATTCCTGTTCTTGGGGTGCAAAAATGGAATAGAACTAAACAATACAATAATTATAATACTTCATATATCCTTGTAAAAACATACAATATTTCCTAACAAATCTTAATATGTTTACATTTTTGTGTCTTTTAAAGATTGCATTATCAAGATAATACAGAATAATAACTGTTTCATAAACAAAAAAAGTACAAATCTTGCTTCAAACCATCTGTTTGTGTCTTAACTATTGATAAAATACTAATAATGAAATGAAAGGTGGTTGGTGAGAAACTGTTAAAGAGGGATGCAAGAGTGTGGACCCCTTAAAACTATTCTGGATTGAATGGTCTCTTTTTGGTTTAAGGCTGTTACTTTCTAAATGGTCACGCAAACTGTTGGCTGCGGCAACCAAATTTGGTTTAGGATGTGCAGTGTTTACTTAATAATAGGTTTATCTACTCAGCAAACACTAGGAGGAGCACTCTTCTAAGAATTTTTTGCCTCACAAGGTTGTAAGCTTGATCATTACAGGTTATCTAATGTGGCTATAATCAGAGAAGTTTATCTGTTCTTGCTGACTCCTGCTGACTCACTTTATGGGATTTGAGCAGTTTTTAGTTTATATCACTTTATAGTTTATATTATATTTAGACTAATTCCTAAAGCCACCTATACATGGGGGCAATATTTTGAGCGATTTGACAAATTTGATCGAAACTTTTAAAACATCGATAACTGTTTATTGATATATTGAGGGGATTATCGGAAAGACAAATATTGTGCCTGGCAGAGCATTTTCTGCCAACCTTATCTTCTAGTCCACATCAAAATGGGGGGGATCTGCGAAAAGATTTGCAGCACAAGTTGGGGAAATTCAATTATTTCTTTGTATTTCCAATGGTAAAACCAGATACGGTTTAATGTTTCCAATTGGTTTGATCATGTAGGTTGAAAATATGGACCCGTGCATGGCTGTCTGTTAGACTGCCAGATGATATCACAGTCTATTGATCAGAATGGGATTGGACAAATGGACACATAGATGTCAATGGGAGTTAAAAAATACAATAATAACTGTGCAAATGGCACAGAGACCAGGAAAATAATCAGGGACCTTGTACAAATGACCAAAATGATCTTTCTTCTTTTCTGCATTTTCGCATTATTTTTCCATATTCGGAATATAGGGTTTACGTATTTAGAATCTTGGGTTCACATAGTCGATGTTTCTGGAAAATGACTTGTATATTCAATCATTTGCAAAAATGTAGTAATCGAAAATTTGGAAAAAGTTTTGCGATCCGAAAAATCTGAAAATTCGAGTTCCGTCGAAACTTCAGAACCATCATTTCTGACTCGGAACCGGACTACATTCCAATCTAGGAAGTGTGTATGCTTGTTAATGAAATTAACGCACAATCGAATCAGCTCCCTTTACTTAAAGTAAAGGGAGCCGATCATGACCGATGGAAATTCTGATCTAAGACTATAACATGGCTTATCCATTCATCTCTATTGGTGAATAATCAATATGGATTTAAACATAGGGAACTGAAGTCCATGAAGAATCTAAAGGCTCATACACACATGCGATCACGGGGGCCGTTTTGGTGACAATTGTGCCATGTATGGGTGCTTTATCGTCTGAAGTCCGCCAAACGGTTGGTGCTCATTGATGATTCCAATGACGAGGGTCGCCCTCACGATTGCACGTGTGTATGAGCCTAAACACAGAAAATAAAACTTCACACAGGTTATCTTACAATTAAGTCATTTTTGACTTTGGCAATTCATAGATTTGATTCATGTGTGGATAACTTAAAAGCAGCTATCAAACCAATGAAAAATCATTCTTTAAGTTCCTGTTGACTTTAACTTCAAACCACAGAAAAGATTTTTCTCATCATTAATTATATAACTATAGATGTATATAGAAATAGATATTGACCACCTACTGACAAGTCTGCATATAAAACTATTTGTTTACCTTACTTTATTCAGATTGCAATGAATGTCACACAAGAGATAAGAGCAGAACAATCAGCTAAGTACTCCCCTTTGTGTTTTATTGTACAAAGGGTCCAATCTGTATGGTGGCTGATTAAACTCATCATTGCATGTTCTGCTGTTTAACAATCATTTCAGCTAAATTAAGATAAGGCCACAGGGTGTGCTTATTTTCAGAGATGAACGAGACCGTCAAGTTTCATTCCACCAGCGGTTCCATGCAATGCGACTGTATTCTGCAGAACTGAAAATTCACTTTGAACACAATTGAAACAGATTCTTAGAATTTTTAACACCAACATTTGTCAAGGATTTCTGACTTTTTGACACAGATTTTCCACTTTTCAACAACGAATTTCATTGAAACTGTGTTTCTTCCTCGAACCTGGTTCATTTTGAAACCAGGACTCATCACTACTCATTTTTCACCAAACACATTTTAAGGTAGTTGCAACAGCTGCCCTAGTTTTTTGTAGGTGTAAAAATTCCTGTATCAATATTTTGTTCAACCAAGACAAAATATTGGAACTAATTTTAAGATGTGACGGACCAATGTCAGTTGAACATTCATCAAAATCAGACAAACATTTGATCAGACATAGCGGTAAATTTCAGACAATTGTGTGGTCTTCGACAGACCCCATATAGGTCTTAAAGTTATGGCTGCAGTCCATTAGTGGGCAACCAACCGGACAAAATAGCAATTGGCCTTTCGGCTCAAAATATTGGCCATTGTGTATGTATGTATTTTATTTCTTATATAGCGCTACATATTCCACAGTGCTTTACAATTATTTACTCAATTCACATCAGGCCCTGTCCGGAAGAGCTTACAATCTAATCACTTTATGTACATATACAACCTATCAGTATGTCTTTATCATTGTGGGGGAAACCGGAGTGCCCGGAGGAAACCCACGCAAGCTTGGGGAGAGCATACAAACTCCTTGCAGATGTGTCCAAATGTGGAATCAAACTCAGTCCAAGGGTGGAATCGAACTCAGGACCTCAGCACTGCAAGGCAATAGTGCTAACCACTGAGCCACCGTGCTATACCCAGCTGTAGCTGTTTCAGATTGGATAGCTAAACTATTTAGACTTCTAGGACAGCTGGTGACTAGTAATTTTAACATCAGACTCAAAGTTTTAAAAAAAAAATTACATCCAGTAATTCTCAATCCAGGATAATTAAACCTACTCATATACGTAAATACAGTAATTCTGGTAAAATTCTAATGGCTAAATGGATGGTTTCTGTGGGGGTAAAAAATTCTGTATCTGTAAGCTGAAGTAAGGGACCAGTTATAATAGAAATTATATTATGTCAACCTTTCAAAAATTAAGTTGGATGGAATGGAGATGACAAAATGCTAGCACTCTACCAACGACATCTGCCATTACTACATCTGCCTCCGCCAGACTGAGAATGATGGGAGATCAAATTGAGCAACAGCTGTCAGGAGGCATTTTTGAACATTCTTAGCTTCAACTGAAAGCCATTTGAAAATTTCAGAATATAAGTTTTCTTCCTGCTTGTATTTATTTGTCCAGCGCCTGTTAATCAGTTTATAGTCCTGTTCAACACCTGTCACAGGTGCTGATCATTAATCAGTTATTACAGCAGTTTATTCTGCTGTTGACAACTTGCAATTTTACTGTGATTCAGCGAGTTTGTCAGGTGGGAATTATGGCATGCCGCATGTGACAAAACACATCACCATTTTTTTTTCAATTTCAGACACTCTCGTCCTCTCTTTTCTTCCCCCCTTCCTCCTTTTAGACAAACAATATCTGGGAACTCAGAAGTAATAAGGCGGAATGCATAATTAATTACCCAGCTTGCTCTAATTAGGGATGAATAAGTTGTGTCCCTCTCATCATCACAAATGTGGTGATGGGTAATACCAGTTTATGCTATATTAACTGCAAATATGCAATCCTTCTGAGTGCACTTTCGTTGATGAATTTGATGAATGTGACAATAATTAGCAGAGACAGATGAGAGCTAAATTACTACTGACAATGTAATGTTATCCTGCTCGAGGGCCTGGGAACATGGCAGGCTATCATGCCTGGGACTAGGGCCCCCCATTCTAATTAATAGTCTTTTTTTTTTCCAGTGGAAAAAAAAAGAGGAACGGTAATTGTTTTCGTGGAAGGCTGCAGGGAGTTATCAGGGTAATAAAGTTAATTAGCAGAACAAACATCCTTTCACTGCCTTACCAGATTGAGGAATAGAGTGTAATTCAAACTGCAGAAAGATATGACTAGATTAGATGATAGGAGGAAGCTAATTTTTTATCCAGAAAGACAGAAAAGAAAATCAGTTTATCCCTCATTCTGCCTTGGGCTCAGTGCTTGGATAAGACTTATACAATGTTATGCTTCTGCTGTGTGCATTAAACTTAAAGGATATGTGCCTGCAAAATCTGTTTTTTTTGCCCGTTTCCCATTACTGGAAACTATAATAAGTCTTGGTTCACACTAGTAAGAAACTAATGCTGTGGGGAACATCACGCTGCGGTGTTGTGCGATGTTCTCCTGCGTTATCGCATAGAGGAGTCAGTTGATGTCAATGTCACCACTATGCAAAACTGCTGCATGCAGTGCATTCCAGGCAATGCACTACATCGCAGATTATAGGGGTGAACGGTACTGTTCACTCCAACTAGCACACATGAAGGAGCCCTTATTCTTCCCAACTATCACTGTACCATTTTTTTTATCTCCCCCCTATTTTTTTAGATATCTAATTAACAATGCTTCAACTATCAATCAATTGGCCTGTAATTATAAATTTGTTCACACTGTGTAAGTACTGGATTTTGCTTTAACTTGATAGGGTGTAACTGTAACTGGACGGGTGACAGTTGGGGTATTCCCCCTCTTAGTGCTGGATGATAGTGATTACTGAGCTTGCTCAGTTTAAAAAAAGTCAGGTCTGAGGAAAGAGAAGTTGGTTAAGAGAGGGAGGGTGGATACGGAGCCTGAACAAAACAAGTACTGGACTAAGGGTATGCAGCAACACACACCTCAGAGTAAGTGCTAATTACATATATTTAATTATAGATTAAGATGAGGCAAAGTAATTTTTTCAGTATGCATACTTTTTAAGCTGGATACATACATCATCCATAAAGGAAAGATTCTGGATGGAATCACTCCTTAATCGTTAAAATGTGTAAAAGGAGAAAACATTTGCGTAATATCAATCGTAATTACGATCGGGAAAGTCGTTTTTTTGAGGCGATTGGTAAAATGATTGTAGTGTTTTCTGAAGTTCCGATTAAGTGTTAATGTAATATAACCTCACAATGGACGACATTCGAGATTAATCTCAAAACAAATGTTGAACAATTTGTATAATACATCTACATACAATTAACATTGTACATCCGTCTATCAAAATATCGGTCAGTTTAATATCGTAATTACGATCGTAATAGTGTATGGCCACCTTTAATCGTTTAACCATCTCAGGATTATTTCATGATTTAATAAGCAATCATTCCTGACCAATTCATGGGCGATGTGTGTGTATATTGATATGCACAATCAAACAAGTTCTAATTCTTTCTGGCAAGGTTATCTGCCTCCTCCCTCTGCTTAATGAGGTTTTTATAAGCTTGAGCACGTGCAGAGGAGGCAGCAGGTGAAGCAGCAGTCAAACATTGGTTGTGATGTCAGCCTTGAATGACTGCATAGAGGGAGGAGCCAGCTTACTCACAAAATTATTTTGGAGAAATTTGTTTGTGTTTGGTTGTTCAGTTGTGTGTTGCTGTTAATCCGCTGGGTGGGATTGCTAACGTCCCCCAACAGAACATCATACACAAACGAATTGTTGCCCGAAATGCCCATTAGCCCAATCACACGTCTGTACCTAGCTAGCATTTTCTGGTGCACTGGATGTGGAATCAGTGACCAATAATTTTTGTTGTTATAAAAAAAACAAAAAACAGAAAAATAAATATAAAACTGTAATAAAGACTTTATTTTACAATATAAGCAAAGGCTAACATTGTTGTTTAATGTATTAATGTAGTTTTGTGTAGAAAATGTCTAAGAATTTTTTTTTCCTATCTGGTAAAGGAAATACGCATGGCACTTTCATTAACCCTCAATGGGTGAGGAGCCATCAGTTGCCCTTGTAACTACCCCATTGGACTGACCCAAAGTAAGAATGTACATTCTTTAACTTACCCTATTTTACTACCCCTAAATTAAAGAATGTACATTCAGTAAAGTAGGCCTTGTTTTTATAGCACATACATGACCGTCTAGCTGCCCGTTGTTGCTTCACTTAAAAAAAAAACTTTTCCCGCAGTTTTTTCTCAGTAGGATCTATACTTACACTTATATATATTTTATATGCCTCTGACCATTTTTCATGTCTTTGAACTGGACTTTTCTTCTATCTTTTTACTGCACTTAAAACCATTTTTTTACATATACTTTGTCACTGGAACCTATATGTAATCTATGTACTTTATTTGTGAATAATATTTATTTGGGAACTGTACATTGTTATCCATCTACAGCTTGCTCTCTCAATTGACATTTACATACATATAACAAAGAGGCAGTTGAATCCCAATGTGACATGCAAAGATTAACTAGGCTGGGTACATATGGAGGGACAATTTGTCCTGACCGAGCGCTCGTTACAAGCGAGCGCTTGGCCGGGACAAATGTCTGTCAGTGGGAGATAAATTCGTCCGTGGACGAATTTGCAAATGATTGACCTGCGCTCCATAGGGAACTGCACTATCGTCGATCTTGATTTTCTGAAACGTCCGATTCGGACAATTGAGGTCGTCACGCGCCTGCCCCATACCAGCCAATAAGTGCATTGAATCGGTCGATCGACGAAATATTGGCTGGTGTGTACCCAGCCTAAGGCTGGTACACACTATTTCTCGATAGTGATGTGTAGCGGTTGGTCAGGCCGAAATACTTTTTTTTTGTGTGGGGGCGCCAGCCGCTACCAACATGCACGATAGGTCACACAAACTGTTGACTGCAGCCACTATTGCCGCATCTATAGTCATTTGTCCTGGCCAAGCGCTCGCTAGTAGCAAACACTCGCGGCTGTGGTGTGTACCCAGCCATACACATGCTGTCACATTCGTATTTGCCAGCACACATGCTGTGGGACAGCACACATGGACCCAACCGGTCGGTCGGCCATGCAACCATACCAGTATATCGGATCGGCTCCATCTACTTAAAGTAAGGGAGCTGATACTGACTGACGGAAATTTTCCTCATTCCCGACCGATAGGAGTGCCAACTATAGTTGTTCGTCGGCACTCCAATCATTCGGGAACAGCCCCTACACCCTGATAATAAATCCCGTTTTTCTCCATGGGATTTACCCATTATCGTTCGTGTGTATGACCACCTTCAGAGATCATATTCCATTTTTTTTTTTTCTTATTTAGATAACAATACAAACTACATTTTTACGACAAATGTTACATACAATTACCAGCAGCAATGAAATTAACTCAACTCATCTACACGGCCACATGAGCTCACCAGTACAACTTCTTCTGGAAAACAGGTCCCCTACTCTGAAGCGCATATTATATTAGCATCTAGGGGATTTCCCCCCAAAGAACTTATAAAGCATAAAAGTGCTTTAAACAAAACTGCTGAAATAAACAACAACATTTTATTTGATGCGAATTTTCACCAATTTGGATTGGCTGGACGAATTGGAACTCATAGCAGAATCAGGGAATTCCACTGCATGTCCATTTGCCTTAAAGGGATCAACTCTTCCTTTTTTCTAATACAATCTCTAAATGTAACTCATCAAGTACTAGCTTGACAGATGCTTACAACCTATGTTACCAAGACAATGTCATATCAAGATTCCACAGACATTTATGATGAATCAAAAATAAAATGGCAAAATTACTTCATATTATGCACTATAGATGTAACATCATTATATACATGTTATGAACATGTATAAATAATGTTACATCATTATATACATGTATTAAACATGATATAAAATACAGGCAATAAAGAGAGATTAAAAGAAGATAAAGACCTTAAGAAAGAACAATTGGACTTTATTTTAGACAGTATTAAGTTCATTTTAGCCCATAACTATTTTATATTCAAAACAAATTTTATCTTCAACAAGGACAGCTATGGTGACCCCGTTTCACACCCATTTATGCGAATATCTTTATGGCCCAGTGGGAGGAGGAACTAGTTTTTTAAAGTGATTTTAAGACTATATTTTCATAGAAACACTTTCATTGATGATATCTTTTAATATGGATAACTAATCAAAAAACAATAATTTACATTTCACATATTCACAGAGTAAAAAAAGAACTGTATTTTTGGATTTAAAAACATATAAGCTGAGGAAATGATTTGCACATGCACATTTCTTACATTTTAAGATCTAGCTGTCATAAAGATAATTGGCTGGAAAATATAGGATTCATCAATTTAAGAGACTCAAAAAAATTGTACAGATTTATAAAATAGATGAAAAAGCTATGATGCTACCAAAGAAATTGCAGGTAAAAGGATATGGCAAATGAAATTGAGATAACAAAGAAAAATATAAACATTTTTTATAGAACCAATCTAACCAAAATAAATAAAACAACAAAAACACAGTGAGATTTTTAACGGAAATGGACAAAAAATAAAGAAACTAATAAAGGAACATTGGCATTTACTATTACAGAATGACATCTTGAATACAATATACCCAAAGAACCAATGATTATATTTAGGAAAAGTAGGAATATTAAAGAACTGATAGCACCACCATTTAAACCTTCCAGAAAAAAGATACGTAGTTTTATAAAGGAAATGGATGGCTTCTATGCTGTGGACAATGTAGGGATGCAAGGATACACAGAAAATTAAAATTAAAAAAATTGAAGATAAAAATACAAAAATTAAGATTAAACATCTGATTATGCGAAACGTCCCTATATATGTGATAGATGTGCATGTGAGAAAAGATATATTGGTAAACGGGAAAACATTGAAGATTAGAACACAGAGAACACATCAATAATATTACAAAAGAAAAAGTTCCATTACCCATTCATTGTAATAATTGCAACAAATTTGAGGATAGAAAGTTCAAGTTTTATGGTGTGGTATATATATATATATATATATATATAATATATATATATATCGTACAGTCTAATGCCTAAATGTTCCAATCACTGTTTTAATTAAAGTTGTAATGAATATTTACATTTTTTTTCTATGGTTTTTTAGAATTTTCTTAATTAGAAAAGATCTCTTTTTAAATACCCTTTAAGAATCAATCCTTTTATAAACTCCATTATATAAACTCATTTAATATACAGTTTAATGCCTTATTGTTCCAATCACTGTTTTAATGAAAGTTGTAATAAATATTTTATTTTTATCTCTGTTTTTTAGATATCTCTTTTTAAATACCCCTTTAAGAATCAACCCTTTTATATACTCCATTATATATACCTGTTTCACTGCCCATCATGATTTAAATCCCCTTTTTACAACTATGACATGATATCACCCAGTTTGAGAATTGCAGTTTTATTATTAAGCTTTAGCATTAAATGAGTTGTAGGGATGGATATAGTAATTCATTCTGTACCCAAATAACAAAAACGGGATGTCTGTAAATATTTGGAAGCGAATAAGTGAATAAAGAATTACACGTTATCCAGGATGGCCGCTGGAATGCATAGGGGCCGGGGTTGAAGGTATGACGTATTGCGCGATTCCATGTATACATTCACATCAGGCCCTGCCCCGAATCTTACAATCTAAGCACATTTATTTTTTTTATACATACAACCAGTATGTCTTTATGATTGTGGGAAAACCGGAGTGCCCAGGGGAAACCCACACATGCACGGGGAGAACATACAAACTCCTTGCAGATGTGTCCAAGGGTGGATTCAAACTCAGGATTTTCATTGCTGCAAGGCATCAGTGCTAACCACTGAGCCACCGTGCTGTCCATTTTGCTTATACCAGCAAAGGATTCTCTGTAGAGAGAAATATCAACTGCCCTATTATTTGATAACAAGGATTTTGTTTTTTGGATATTGCAGTGACTACAACTAAGGCCTATAAGCCAAGGCCTATGCTTTTTTTCTCTCTACCCAATGGGAAGTGGATTTATTAAACACATATTACTAATTGGGGGGGCGGGGTAGGTCTCATTTGAAGGGTCTTAGTACATTTATTCTAGTAACCCTATAATTTGTTAGACATGTAGAGTGCCTTAAACCCTTTTTAACATCTATGACTTCTTAGACTAACACATGTTTTTAATGAAATGAGTTTCTTTTCAAGTATGCCATTAGGCTAACAAAATATTTTCATCTCATGGATCTTCATTTAGGAATCATTGAAATCTTACTTCTACCAGCAAGTGCGATATGGCAAAAGAAATATCACATTAGATATAATTAAAAGCAATGCAAATGTATGTAGCAACTATATCCATTTAAAAGCTTTTGAAAGAAAAGAAAAAAAAGCTAGAATATGCCCATGACCTCTTTAAAGAACAGTGTCTCATAGGTTGATAGATCTGTGCTCATCTCAAGGCCACTAAAGCTATTATGATTATCCTATGCACAGCTGTCATTAGTTTTCAGTGTAAGGACTAAATGCTATTAGCGTTATATGCATTATCAGTATGTAATGAATAATTCTAATTCTTTTTCTTTACTAATCATACTTTTATGCAACATTTTTAAATTACCATTTAAAGCAGCCATATACAATATTAATAAATAGAGTTTAGCTTCAATTTAATTCCATATTGGCTATCATATCGGCAATATTGAGTACCTATTATAATTTTAATGCCTTCGGGAAAGAAATGGCTTAGGGTATCAATACATCCATACAACATTTACTGAGTTGATGATTCCAATTCAATGGATAGGTATCTAAATTAATGGATGGAGTGAAATATTGTCCCACAAACCACTCCCCCAGTTTCAGTGGTTAGTTAGTTAGATCATTTCTTCTGCATGATTAAAACAGATTCTGAACATTGCAACACAAATACTGTTACATTTTAATGCTGGAAAAAGTTTTAACCTCTCAACTAAAAATCAACACATTAATAGTCATGTATTATTTTTTCTCAGAATGCTAGAGTTGTTCCTTAATTTCATTACAGGACAGTTTTAAATGCTAAACTTTCTTGCCAAACCAAAATTTACCACCAAACTTAAAATGTGACCAATACCAAAATGTGAATAAACTCAAATTGCGAGCAAGATTTCCTGTTTCAAGAGGAAATGGTCATTGAATTTAGACTATGTAACTTTGCTGTTAAAATTTTCTAAATATTGAAACAAAACCTAGTAGGTGGACATCTTCTGCAGAATATATTTGTAGCAAAATCCACATTACAGAATTTTGATTAATGGGCACACAACAGCTTTGAAAAGTTGATGAATTATATAAAACAAGTCATATTTCTAATGTGTGATTATGCCATTAATACATGGTATTTATGTATTTAAAGTGTTTAGAAACATTAAACAGCAACAAAATATTGCCATGGAGAATGTGGTGAAATATCATAGTTTTTATATTCTGTATGTTCTTTATTAAAGTTTGCTTTCATTTTAAAGTATTATATGTCACAATATTATTGTTCAATAATATTCACATATTAATTTTATCATATTTCATAATTGCAGGTTTTTGCCCAAATACATGTTGTTATAGATATTTCAGGTTACTGGAAATCTGTAATGTCATTTCTGTTTTGCCTCTTCCTGGTGGTCATGGGGCGCAAAACTTCTTCTGCCCATGCTAACTAGGTATCTGTTTTTGTATCCCCATCCCCTTTATGCTAACTGCTTTTAACAGTTGACCCCAGAGTCCCCACCAGCCGGTCATTAGTTACTGCAGCAAATACGATTAGCTGATTTGGGAAACTCCCATCAAAAAGAGTGGTTCGAGTGGGTGGATGCTGTTAACTCTTTACATAAGAATTTAATGAAGTTAAGAGCAACCTCTTAACCCTTTATATTTTAAGCATTTCTACAAGAGGTTGAGTGTTTTTATGTGTTTATTTCTGCAATCTACCATTTATAGGCGTATTTTATTGCTGTAATATATATTTAGAAGTGTGAGACAAGCTGCAATCATTTAATTGTAGCCATACATCATATATTGTGTGATATACATCTAATTGTTAAAATGGTGCTAATTTTGCCCCAACCATAAGATGTTATTTAACATTTGAAAGCTAAATTGGTTGGGCAGAATTAGCACATTTCTAACGATAAGAACTTTTTTGGAGTAACCCTCATAGTGCAGAGCAGTAGGTGCTGCATAATGAAGTGAGCCTGATCTTAGCACAGCTCTGTGCAGTGCATTTCTCAATAGTGTAACTATTTAATGGCAAATGTTGGAGGCAAGGTTGCCTGAGCAGTTAAAATGTAGGGACACCTACTAAAAACACATGTAGCATGGATGAGGAACAATGACTGTTGCTTATTGCAATCACTTTGCAAGTGTTTCCCTTCTAGGGATGGCCAGTTCGCGGATCCGAACCCGGATCCGCCGCGGATTTATCCCGTTCGCGAACGCGGATTTTTCCGGATTTTCCGCCTTCCGAACTTCCGATTAGCAGATTTTTCGTATTTTCAAAAATTTCGAAAATACAAGGATTTCTCTAATTCCAACATATGTATTTTAGAAAATTTCTAAATTATAGGATTACTTGTATTTTCGAAAATACATGAAAACTCGTAATTTGAAAATTTTTGAAATACGAAAAATCTCGTTTATTTCGAGGGTTATTAAGGTCCCTCCGCGGATTTTAGAATTTCGATTTTTTCGAAAATTTGCGGATCCTCGAGCGGACCGGATTTGCGAAGTTCGGACATCTCTAGTCCCTTCAGACCAAATGATCTGGCAACTCAGGTGGGAGTGTGTTTTTATTTATCAAAAGATGCTCTCTTCTGCCTCAATTTTATAGAATATGTATGCATATTCCACTTTAATAAAGGTACACTCATTAGAGATGGATTACAAGAGTTGTGCTAAGATCAGATTCACTTTCATCACTTAGATTGTAAACTCTTCAGAACAGTTATTTTAGTCCTAATGTGTCAAAGCCACCACACTTATATCTATATCTAAACATCCATAATTTATGTATATATGTTTTCTTACCTATGAAATTTTATTTATATATATTTTTTATTTTAATTATCTGTTTAATTGCTTTCACTTATCCCGTGTTTGTATACTCTGTATTTTATAATGTACAGCACTGCATACCCAGTGGCACTTTAAATAAAATTATACATATATATATATATATACACACACATAACCCAATCACCTGACTATTGGCCCTTGCTAACAACTAGGACTGATTGACTAAAATCTATTTTTCTGTGCATGACACCCCAGTACCAACAGGTGTGTATTGATAACTTTCTGCCATTGATAAATAATTAATAAATACACAGTGAATGGGCATCTCCTTTATGATTGTTGGTGAAAGAAACTGCCAAAGAAACACCAGAATTGCAGCCCTTCTTTACTTCTAATTAGTTTTGGCAAGGCAGCCATAGGCTCTGGACGCAAGACCAGGCAGAAAAAAAAAACTAGAACATTTTTGTACCAGCAACAATTATCCTAACACCCTTATTACATTTATTACCCCCTTGCAGTGGAGAGGCAGTGACAGCGTGGGCCAAGACAGACTTTATGGGAATAACATTTTCTTTAAGAGAATTGTCTTATTATAAAAATCCATGATCGAGTTCAGGAATTGTGAATCAACATACTCAGAGCAAAATGAAGATTAATTATAATTTTGTAATAGTATTATGACATCTTGGTATGCTATTTGTCAGGGGATAATACAGATAGGGAACTTCTAGAAGGAATAATATGTATTAATGTAGTTTTGTGTAGAAAATGTCTAAGAATTTTTTTTTTATTATTCCTTTCTAGAAGTTCCCTATCTGTATTATCCCCTGACAAATAGCATACCAAGATTAGAGATGGCCGGTTCGCGGACCCGAACCCGGATCCGCCGCGGATTTCTCCCGTCCGCGAACGGCGGATTATTCCGGACTTTCCGGACTTCCGAACTGCGAATTTTGATGTGACTTTTGACACAGATTTCCACTTTTCAACAACGAATTTCATTGAAACTGTGTTTCTTCCTCGAACCTGGTTCATTTGAAACCAGGACTCATCACTACTCATTTTTACCAAACACATTTTAAGGTAGTTGCAACAGCTGCCCTAGTTTTTTGTAGGTGTAAAAATTCCTGTATCAATATTTTGTTCAACCAAGACAAAATATTGGAACTAATTTTAAGATGTGACGGACCAATGTCAGTTGAACATTCATCAAAATCAGACAAACATTTGATCAGACATAGCGGTTAAATTTCAGACAATTGTGTGGGCTTCGACAGACCCCATATAGGTCTTAAAGTTATGGCTGCAGTCCATTAGTGGGCAACCAACCGGACAAAATAGCAATTGGCTTTCGGCTCAAAATATTGGCCATGTGTATGTATGTATTTTATTTTATATAGCGCTACATATTCCACAGTGCTTTACAATTATTTACTCAATTCACATCAGGCCCTGTCCGAAGAGCTTACAATTAATCACTTTATGTACATATACAACCTATCAGTATGTCTTTATCATGTGGGGGGAAACCGGAGTGCCCGGAGGAAACCCACGCAAGCTTGGGGAGAGCATACAAACTCCTTGCAGATGTGTCCAAATGTGGAATCAAACTCAGTTCAAGGGTGGAACGAACTCAGGACCTCAGCACTGAAGGCAATAGTGCTAACCACTGAGCCACCGTGTATACCCAGCTGTAGCTGTTTCAGATTGGATAGCTAAACATTTAGACTTCTAGGACAGCTGGTGACTAGTAATTTTAACATCAGACTCAAAGTTTTAAAAAAAAAATTACATCCAGTAATCTCAATCCAGGATAATAAACCTACTCATATACGGAAATACAGTAATTCTGGTAAAATTCTAATGGCTAAATGGATGGTTTCTGTGGGGGTAAAAAATTCTGTATCTGTAAGCTGAAGTAAGGGCCAGTTATAATGAAATTATATTATGTCAACCTTTCAAAAATTAAGTTGGATGGAATGGGATGACAAAATGCTAGCACTCTACCAACGACATCTGCCATTATACATCTGCCTCCGCCAGACTGAGAATGATGGGAGATCAAATTGAGCAACAGCTGTCAAGAGGCATTTTTGAACATTCTTAGCTTCAACTGAAAGCCATTTGAAAATTTCAGAATATAAGTTTTCTTCCTGCTTTATTTATTTGTCCAGCGCCTGTTAATCAGTTTTGTAGTTCAACACCTGTCACAGGTGCTGATCATTAACAGTTATTACAGCAGTTTATTCTGCTGTTGACAACTTGCAATTTTACTGTGATTCAGCGAGTTTGTCAGGTGGGAATTATGGCATGCCGCATGTGACAAAACACATCACCATTTTTTTTTTCATTTCAGACACTCTGTCCTCTCTTTTCTTCCCCCCTTCCTCCTTTTAGACAAACAATATCTGGGAACTCAGAAGTAATAAGGCGGAATGCATAATTAATTACCCAGCTTGCTCTAATTAGGGATGAATAAGTTGTGTCCCTCTCATCATCACAAATGTGGTGATGGGTAATACCAGTTTATGCTATATTAACTGCAAATATGCAATCCTTCTGAGTGCATTCGTTGATGAATTTGATGAATGTGACAATAATTAGCAGAGACAGATGGAGCTAAATTACTACTGACAATGTAATGTTATCCGCTCGAGGGCTGGGAACTGGCAGGCTATCATGCCTGGGACTAGGGCCCCCCATTCTAATTAATAGTCTTTTTTTTTCCAGTGGAAAAAAAAAGAGGAACGGTAATTGTTTTCGTGGAAGGCTGCAGGGAGTTATCAGGGTAATAAAGTTAATTAGCAGAACAAACATCTTTCACTGCCTACCAGATTGAGGAATAGAGTGTAATTCAAACTGCAGAAAGATATGACTAGATTAGATATAGGAGGAAGCAAATTTTTTATCCAGAAAGACAGAAAAGAAAATCAGTTTATCCCCATTCTGCCTTGGGCTCAGTGCTTGGATAAGACTTATACAATGTTATGCTTCTGCTGTGTGCGATTAAACCAAGGATATGCCTGCAAAATCTGTTTTTTTGCCCTTTCCCATTACTGGAAACTATAATAAGTCTTGGTTCACACTGTAAGAAACTAATGCTGTGGGGAACATCACGCTGCGGTGTTGTGCGATGTTCTCCTGCGTTATCGCATAGAGGAGTCAGTTGATGTCAATGTCACCACTATGCAAACTGTGCATGCAGTGCATTCCAGGCAATGCACTACATCGCAGATATAGGGGTGAACGGTACTGTTCACTCCAACTAGCACACATGAAGGAGCCCTTCTTCCCAACTATCACTGTACCATTTTTTTTATCTCCCCCCTATTTTTTTTAGAATCTAATTAACAATGCTTCAACTATCAATCAATTGGCCGTAATCATAAATTTGTTCACACTGTGTAAGTACTGGATTTTGCTTTAACTTGATAGGGTGTAACTGTAACTGGAGGGTGACAGTTGGGGTATTCCCCCTCTTAGTGCTGGATGATAGTGATACTGAGCTTGCTCAGTTTAAAAAAAGTCAGGTCTGAGGAAAGAGAAGTTGGTTAAGAGAGGGAGGGTGGACGGAGCCTGAACAAAACAAGTACTGGACTAAGGTATGCAGCAACACACACCTCAGAGTAAGTGCTAATTACATATATTTAATTATAGATTAAGATGAGGCAAAGTAATTTTTTCAGTATGCATACTTTTAAGCTGGATACAACATCATCCATAAAGGAAAGATCTGGATGGAATCACTCTTAATCGTTAAAATGTAAAGGAGAAAACATTGCGTAAATCAATCGTAATTACGACGGAAAGTGTTTTTTTGAGTAAAATGATTGTAGTGTTTTCTGAAGTTCCGATTAAGTGTTAAGTAATGTAACCTCACAATGGACGACATTCGAGATTAATCTCAAAACAAATGTTGAACAATTTGTATAATACATTACATACAATTAACATTGTAATCCTCTATCAAAATATCGGTCAGTTTAATATCGTAATTACGATCGTAATAGTGTATGGCCACCTTTAACTTTAACCATCTCAGGATATTTCATGATTTAATAAGCAATCATCCGACAATCATGGGCGATGTGTGTGTATATGATATGCACAATACAAGTTCTAATTCTTTCTGGCAAGGTTACTGCCTCCTCCCTCGCTTAATGAGGTTTTATAAGCTTGAGCACGTGCAGAGGAGGCAGCAGGTGAAGCAGCAGTCACAACATGGGTGTGATGTCAGCCTTGAATGATGCATAGAGGGAAGCAGCTACACAAAATTATTTTGGAGAAATTTGTTTGTGTTTGGTTGTTCAGTTGTGTGTTGCTGTTAATCCGCTGGGTGGGATTGTAACGTCCCCCACAGAACATCATACACAAAGAATTGTTGCCCGAAATGCCCATTAGCCCAATCACACGTCTGTACCTAGCTAGCATTTTCTGGTGCACGGATGTGGAACAGTGACCAATAATTTTTGTTGTTATAAAAAAAACAAAAAACAGAAAAATAATATAAAACTGTAATAAAGACTTATTTTACAATATAAGCAAAGGCTAACATTGTTGTTTAATGTATTAATGTAGTTTTGTGTAGAAATGTCTAAGAATTTTTTTGTTATTATTCCTTTCTAGAATTTTCCCTATCGGATTATCCCCTGACAAATAGCATACCAGATTAGAGATGCCGGTTCGCGACCCGAACCCGGATCCGCCCGGATTTCTCCCCGTCCGCGAACGGGGGGATTATTCCGGACTTTTGCGACTCGAACTGCTAATTTTTTTTTTTTACGAAAATTTCGAAATACGAGTATCTCCATAATTACGAGGATCTACGATACTTGGGTCACGGAAAAAACCGATGATCCTCGTAATTACGAGTATTCTCGTAATTTTCAAGAATACTCGAAAAACGAGTAATTCGTGTAAATTTTTCAAGACGGAGCAAGCCACATGATCCAAATTAGCCAATGGCAGCTATCATAGTTACGGAAAGCCTTGTTTTTTTACGGAAATCCTCATTTTTACGGGAATCCTCGTATTTTCGAAAAATACCGTTTTTTTAAAGTCACGCTAGCGGACTGTACTTTTAGGTATGTTGGCATTATACGTGCTTCTAAGGCCATTACCCAGGTCCCTGAGTGGTTAAGTGTACGTTACCAAGGCTATTTAGACCACTTTTAATGCGGATTTTGCCGAACTTTCATTTTAATACGTTTTAAACGGGTCCGCTGCGGATTTGAATTTTCGGATTTTTCCGAAAATCCGCAGATCCTCGCGCGGACCGGATTTTTCGAAGTTCGGACATCTCTAACCAAGATGTATAATACTATTACAAAAATTATAATTAATACTTCATTTTGCTCTGAGTATGTTTGATTCACAATTCCTGAACTCGATCATGGATTTTTATAATACAGACAATTCTCTTAAAGAAAATGTTATTCCCAAAAGTCTGTCTTGGCCACGCTGTCACTGCCTCTCCACTGCAAGGGGGTAATAAATGTAATAAGGGTGTTAGGATAATTGTGTGCGTACAAAATGTTCTAGTTTTTTTTTTTCTGCCTGGTCTTGCGTCCAGAGCCTATGGCTGCCTTGCCAAAACTAATTAGAAGTAAAGAAGGGCTGCAATTTCTGGTGTTTCATTGGCAGTTTCTTTCACCAACAATCATCAAAGGGAGATGCCCATTCACTGTGTATTTCATTAATATTTATTATTTATCTATGGCAGAAAGTTATCAATACACAACCTGTTGGTACTGGGGTGTCATGCACAGAAAAATAGATTTTAGTCAATCAGTCCTAGTTGTTAGCACAGGGCCAATAGTCAGGTGATTGGGTATGTGTGTGTATATATATATATATATGTATAATTTTATATAAAGTGCCACTTGGGTAGCAGTGCTGTACATTATAAAATACAGAGTATACAAACACGGAGATAAGTGAAAGCAATTAAACGGATAATTAAAATTAAAAAATATATAAATAAAATTTCATAGGTTAAGAATACATATATACATAATTATGGATGTTTAGATATAAGTGTGGTGTGCTTTGACACATTAGGACTAAAATAACTTTCTGAAGTGTTACAATCTAAGTGATGAAAGTGAATCTGATCTTAGCACAACTCTTTGTAATCCATCTCTAATGAGTGTACCTTATTAAAGTGGAATATGCATACATATTCTATAAAATTGAGGCAGAAGAGAGCTATCTTTTGCATAAATAAAAACACACTCCCACCTGAGTTGCCAGATCATTTGGTCTAGAGGGACTAGAGATGTCGAACTTCGCAAAATCCGGTCCGCTCGAGGATCCGCGAATTTTCGAAAAAATTGAGAAATCCTAAAATCCGCGAGCGGACCCGTTAAATTAAAAATACCCTCGAAATAACGAGATTTTTCGTATTTTCAAAAATTTTCAAAATTACGAGTTTTCATGTATTTTCGAAAATACAAGTAATCCTCGTAATTTCTAAAATTTTCTAAACATATGATGGAATTGAGAGAAATCCTTGTATTTTCGAAAATTTTGAAAATACGAAAAATCCGCTAATCGGAAGTTCGGAAGGCGGAAAATCCGGAAAAATCCGCCGTTCGCGAAGGGATAAATCCGCGGCGGATCCGGGTTCGGATCGCGAATGGCCATCCCTAGAAGGGACACACTTGCAAAGTGATTGCAATTAAGCAACAGTCATTGTTCCCATCCATGCTACATGTGTTTTTAGTAGGTGTCCCTACATTTTAACTGCTCAGGCAACCTTGCCTCCAACATTTGCCATTAAATAGTTACACTATTGAGAAATGCAACTGCACAGAGCTGTGCTAAGATCAGGCTCACTTCATTATGCAGCACCTACTGCTCTGCACTAGAGATGTCCCAACTTCGAAAATCCGGTCCGCGCGAGGATCGCGGATTTTCGAAAAAATCCGAAAATTCGAAAATCCGCGAGCGGACGACCGTTAAAACGTTATATAAAATGAAAGTTTGGCAAAATCCGCATTAAAAGTGGTCTAAATAGCCTTGGACGTACACTTAACACCACAGGGACCTGGGTAATGGCCTTAGAAGCACGTATAAAGCCAACAATACCTAAAAAGTACAGTCCGCTAGCGTGAATTTAAAAAAACGGTATTTTTCGAAAATACGAGGATTCCCGTAAAAACGAAGATTTCCGAAAAAAACGAGGCTTTCTGTAACTATGATAGCTGCCATTGGCTAATTGGATCTATGTGGCTTGGCCGTCTTGAAAATTTACACGAATTACTCGTTTTTTACGAGTATTCTGTAATTCGAATCTCGTAATTAGTGAATCCTTGTAATTACGTGAATCCTCGTAATTACGAGGATCTTCGGTTTTTTCCGTATCCCGCAAGTATCGTAGATCCTCGTAATTACGGAGATACTCGTATTTTCGAAAATTTTCGAAAAAAAAAAAATCCGCAGTTCGGAAGTTCGGAAAGTCGGAAAGTCCGGAATAATCCGCCGTTCGCGGACGGGAGAAATCCGCGGCGGATCCGGGGTTCGGGTCCGCGAACCGGCCATCTCTACTCTGCACTATGAGGGTTACTCCAAAAAAGTTCTATCGTTAGAAATTGTGCTAATTCTGCCCCAACCAATTTAGCTTTCAAATGTTAAATAACATCTTATGGTTGGGGCAAAATTAGCACCATTTTTAACAATATAAGATGTATATCACACAATATATGATGTATGGCTACAATTAAATGATTGCAGCTTGTCTCACACTTCTAAATATATATTACAGCAATAAAAATACGCCTATAAATGGTAGATTGCAGAAATAAACACATAAAAACACATCAACCTCTTGTAGAAATGCTTAAAATATAAAGGGTTAAGAGGTTGCTCTTAACTTCATTAAATTCTTATGTAAAGAGTTAACAGCATCCACCCACTCTGAACCACTCTTTTTGATGGGAGTTTCCCAAATCAGTAATCGTATTTGCTGCAGTAACTAATGACCGGCTGGTGGGGACTCTGGGGTCAACTGTTAAAGCAGCTTAGCATAAAGGGGATGGGGATACAAAAACAAGACCTAGTTAGCATGGGCAGAAGAAGTTTTGCGCCCATGACCACCAGGAAGAGGCAAAACAGAAATGACATTACAGATTTCCAGTAACCTGAAATATTATAACAACAGTATTTGGGCAAAAACCTGCAATTATGAAATATGATAAAATATTAATATGTGATATTATTGAACAATAATATGTGACATATAATACTTTAAAATGAAAGCAAACTTTAATAAAGAACATACAGAATATAAAAACTATGATATTTCACCACATTTCCATATGTATTAATGTAGTTTTGTGTAGAAAATGTCTAAGAATTTTTTTTTATTATTCCTTTCTAGAAGTTCCCTATCTGTATTATCCCCTGACAAATAGCATACCAAGATGTCATAATACTATTACAAAAATTATAATTAATTCTTCATTTTGCTCTGAGTATGTTTGATTCACAATTCCTGAACTCGATCATGGATTTTTATAATACAGACAATTCTCTTAAAGAAAATGTTATTCCCATAAAGTCTGTCTTGGCCCACGCTGTCACTGCCTCTCCACTGCAAGGGGGTAATAAATGTAATAAGGGTGTTAGGATAATTGTTGCTGGTACAAAAATGTTCTAGTTTTTTTTTTCTGCCTGGTCTTGCGTCCAGAGCCTATGGCTGCCTTGCCAAAACTAATTAGAAGTAAAGAAGGGCTGCAATTTCTGGTGTTTCTTTGGCAGTTTCTTTCACCAACAATCATCAAAGGAAGATGCCCATTCACTGTGTATTTCATTAATTTATTTATCAATGGCAGAAAGTTATCAATACACAACCTGTTGGTACTGGGGTGTCATGCACAGAAAAATAGATTTTAGTCAATCAGTCCTAGTTGTTAGCACAGGGCCAATAGTCAGGTGATTGGGTTATGTGTGTGTATATATATATATATATGTATAATTTTATTTATAAAGTGCCACTTGGGTATGCAGTGCTGTACATTATAAAATACAGAGTATACAAACACGGGGATAAGTGAAAGCAATTAAACAGATAATTAAAATTAAAAAATATATAAATAAAATTTCATAGGTTAAGAATACATATATACATAAATTATGGATGTTTAGATATAAGTGTGGTGTGCTTTGACACATTAGGACTAAAATAACTGTTCTGAAGAGTTTACAATCTAAGTGATGAAAGTGAATCTGATCTTAGCACAACTCTTTGTAATCCATCTCTAATGAGTGTACCTTTATTAAAGTGGAATATTGCATACATATTCTATAAAATTGAGGCAGAAGAGAGCTATCTTTTGCATAAATAAAAACACACTCCCACCTGAGTTGCCAGATCATTTGGTCTAGAAGGGACTAGAGATGTCCGAACTTCGCAAAATCCGGTCCGCTCGAGGATCCGCAAATTTTCGAAAAAATTCGAAAATTCTAAAATCCGCGAGCGGACCTAATACCCTCGAAATAACGAGATTTTTCGTATTTTCAAAAATTTTCAAAATTACGAGTTTTCATGTATTTTCGCAAAATACAAGTAATCCTCGTAATTTCTAAAATTTCTAAAATACATATGTATGGAATTGAGAGAAATCCTTGTATTTTCGAAAATTTTTGAAAATACGAAAAATCGCTAATCGGAAGTTCGGAAGGCGGAAAATCCGGAAAAATGCGTTCGCGAACGGGATAAATCCGGCGGGATCCGGGTTCGGATCCGCGAATGGCCATCCCTAGAAGGGACACACTTGCAAAGTGATTGCAATTAAGCAACAGTCATGTTCCTCATCCATGCTACATGTGTTTTTAGTAGGTGTCCCTACATTTTAACTGCTCAGGCAACCTTGCCTCCAACATTTGCCATTAAATAGTTACACTATTGAGAAATGCACTGCACAGAGCTGTGCTAAGATCAGGCACTCCTATTATGCAGCACCTACTGCTCTGCACTAGAGATGTCCAAACTTCGAAAAATCCGGTCCGCGCGAGGATCGCGGATTTTCGAAAAAATCCGAAAATTCGAAAATCGCGAGCGGACCCGTTAAAACGTAATATATTAAAATGAAAGTTTGGCAAAATCCGCATTAAAAGTTGTCTAAATAGCCTTGGTAACGTACACTTAACCACTCAGGGACTGGGTAATGGCCTTAGAAGCACGTATAAAATGGCCAACAATACCTAAAAAGTACAGTCCGCTAGCGTGACTTTAAAAAAACAGTATTTTTTGAAAATACGAGGATTCCCGTAAAAATGAAGATTTCCGTAAAAAAGAGGCTTTCTGTAACTATGATAGCTGCCATTGGCTAATTTGGATCATGTGGCTTGCTCCGTCTTGAAAATTTACACGAATTACTCGTAATTACGTGAATCCTTGTAATTACGTGAATCCTCGTAATTACGAGGATCTTCGGTTTTTTCGTATCCCGTAAGTATCGTAGATCCTCGTAATTACGGAGATACTCGTATTTTAGAAAATTTTCGTTAGAAAAAAAAAATCCGCAGTTCGGAAGTTCGGAAGTCCGGAATAATCCGCCGTTCGCGGACGGGAGAAATCCGCGGCGGATCCGGGTTCGGGTCCGCGAACCGGCCATCTCTACTCCATAATAATGTGATATTAATGCACTGACTGCGCCATAATAATGTGATATGAATGCACTGACTGCGCCATAATAATGTGATATGAATGTACTGACTGTGCCATAATAATGTGATATTAATGCACTGACTGCACCATAATAATCTGATATTAATGCACTGACTGCACCATAATAATGTGATATTAATGCACTGATTGCACCATAATAATGTGATATGAATGCACTGACTGCACCATAATAATCTGATATGAATGCACTGACTGCGCCATAATAATGTGATATGAATGCACTGACTGTGCCATAATAATGTGATATGAATGCACTGACTGCGCCATAATAATGTTATAATAATGCACTGACTGCGCCATAATAATGTGATATGAATGCACTGACTGCACCATAATAATGTGATATGAATGCACTGACTGCGCCATAATAATGTGATATGAATGCACTGACTGCGCCATAATAATGTGATATGAATGCACTGACTGCGCCATAATAAGGTGATATGAATGCACTGATTGCGCCATAATAATGTGATATGAATGCAAGATAAAGCGATTCCCTTGAACTGTGATTAGATAGTGGGGATTCCCTGAACTGATGATAGATATGGGGATTCCCTGCACTGTGATTAGGTTAGATATGGGGATTCCCCTGCACTAGCTGATTAGATAGGGGATTCCCTGCCAACCTCCTGTGATACATATGGGGATTCACTGCACTCTGTGATTAGATATAGGGATCCCTGCACTTGACTGATTAGATAATGGGATCCCTGCATTTCTGTGGTTAGATTAATGGGAATCCCTGCATTATGTGATTAGAATATGGGGATTCCGCAATGTGATTAGATAATGGGACTCCCTGAATTCTGGGTTAGATAATGGGACTCCTGCATTCTTGATGATTAGTATGGGGATTCCCTGCCACTGTGATTAGATATGGGGATTCCCTGCATATGATTAGATATGCCGGAATTCCCTGCACTGTGATTAGATAAGGAATTCCCTGCACGGTGATTAGATAATGCGGATTCCTGCCATGTGATTAGATAGGCGATTCCATGCACTCTGTGCTTAATATAGGAATATTCCCGCACTGTGATTAGATATAGATGATTCCTGCATTGCTGATTATAGTATAGGATTCCCCTGCCAATCGTGATTAGATATAGGATTCCCTGCACTGATGATTAGATATTGGGATTACTGCATGTGATTACGATTATAGGGATTCCCTGCCACTCTGTGATAGTGACGGGGATTCCCCTGCACCACTGTGTGATGATTAAGATATGAGGGATTCCCTACACACGGTGATTGTGATTAGATTATAGGGATTCCCTGCACTGTGATTAGATATTGATATTATCTTCCACTGTGATTAGATACGGGGAATTCCCTGCCCTCTGTGATTAGATAGGGGATTCCCTCCATCTGTGATACATAATGGGGAGGATCCCTACACACTGGGATTAGATATAGGGATTGTCTGACTGCTGATTAGATAGAGATGATTCACTGCACTCTGTGATAGATATAGGGATATTCCACTGCCCACTCTGTGATTAGATATAGGAATCCCTGCACTCTGGTGATTAGATATAGGGTTCCCTGAACTGTGATTATGTATTAGATATGGGGATTCCCTGTGATCAGTCTGAGGCTGTATAAATGACGTCATTCATTATCTGACCCCTATGTTGATACTTTCTTACGTCATAACATCACATGAACTATGGGGGGGAGGGGATTCCCCTGTCTATAGAGAGAAGGATTTCCTGCGGTGGCCTCATTGTGATGGTATATAACTCACTTTAGTATCCTACTTCGTTCCCCAGGGGTCGCGGAGGAGGTTGGCTCGGTCGTGAGGAGGAAAGGAATAGATGGAAGCATCGGGGTTGTCAGGGACGCTCAGCAGAGCTTTGAGTGACAGGGAAGGGGAGGGGAAAACGGCCTTTGTTGTTGTGATTTGTGATGTGTGGTTACTAGGAAGGGGTCGCGTTCTCGAGTATATTCAGTAGTCTCTCGGTTTCCCCTGGGTGTCATGTGTTCGATTTATGACAGGTCCTATATCAGATAGTAACAGGCAGAAAGTTTATTAGTGATTCCATATAGAAACTAATTCAGTCTGACACCCTAGCACTGCCCCAATGGTACCCAAATGCCCACCAATCAGCCACTGGGGGCCAACCCAACTGCCTGTACTGGGTTACAAACATATGTAATTAATATGGTGCCTCTAAGGGCAGACAGTGTATTAAACAGGCATTATATCACATTATTATGGGCCGCAGTCAGTGCATTCATATCACATTATTATGGCGCAGTCAGTGCATTAATATCAAATTATTATGGAGAGGTCCGTTCATGTGCGGTTTCATATCACATTATTATGGCGCGTCAGTGCCATTCATATCACATTATTATGGCGCAGGTCAGCTGCATTATATCACATTATATGAGCGCAGTCAGTGCGTGATTAAGATCACATTATTATGGCGCGGTTCATGTGCGTTCATATCACATTATTATGCGCAGTAGGTGCATTCGTATCACTTATTATGGCGCAGTCAGTGCATCATATCACATATTATGTGGCGCAGTCAGTGCCTTCATATCACATTATTATGGCGCCGGTCAGTGGTTCATATCACATATTATGGCGCAGGTCAGTGCATTCGTATCACCGTATTATGGCGCAGTCAGTGCATTCGATATCACATTATTATGGCGCAGCAGCTGCATAATATCACATTATTCTGGCGCGGTCAGTGCGTTCATATCACATTTTATGGCGCGGTCAGTGACCATTCATATCACATTATTAATGAGCGGTCATGCTTTCGTATAACATTAATTATGGCGCAGTAAGTGAAATCATAATCACATTATGATGGCCGCAGTCAGTGCATCATCATAATAACATTATTATTTTGGCCGAAGTCGTGCATTCATAACAATTATTATGGCGCAGTCAGATGCCCATTATTATAACATTGTTATGGCGCAGTCCAGATCAGTGCATTGATACACATTATTATTTTATAGCGCAAGTCAGGCATCATATCACATTATTAGGCGCAGTCCAGTGCCCATTCATATCAATTATTATGGCGCAGTCAGTACATTCATATCACATTATTATGGGCCCAGGTCAGTGCAGGCATATCACATTATATGGCGCCCAGCAGTGCATTTCATATCACATTATTATGGTGCCAGGTCAGTTGGCGTTCATATCCATTATTATGGCCGCAGTCAGTGACCATTATTATAACATTGTTATGGCTTCAGCAGTATGACATTATTAAACATTGTTAGGACGCAGCAGTGCATTCGACTATCACATTATTATGGCGCAGTCAGTGCATTCTTTATACAGTGTTATGGCGCAGTCCGTGCATTCATATAGATTATTATGGCGCAGTCCGTTTGCTTTGCACCAGTCCGTGCATTCCATATCACATTATTAGGCGCAGCTCTCAGTCCGTTTGACATTGATGCTTTTGCATTCATATCACATTTATTATGAGCAGGTCAGTGCACTCATATCACATTATTATGCGCAAGTCCAGTTTCAGTTGCATTCATATCACATTATTAGGCCGCCGTCAGTGCATTGCATCGTTATCGCATTATTATGCTGGCGCAGTCTCAGTGCATTAATATCACATTATTATTTTGGCGCAGTCAGGCATTATTATACAATATGAATTGGCCGCACGCGTCAATTGCCATGCCATTCTATCACATTATTGTGCGCGCAGTCAGTTGCATTCATACACATTATTGTGGGACAGTCAGTGGTTGCATTTTATTATCACATGATTGTGCGCGCAGCAGCGTCAGTGCATTATTATCACATATTATGGCCCGCACGCAGTCAGTTGCACATTCATTATCACAATATGGCCGCAGCAGGGCCATTTTATATCACATTATTATGGCGCAGGCACGTGCAGTTATATCACCTATGGCGCAGTCAGTGCATTCATTCACATTATTATGGCGCAGTCAGTGCATCATGTTAATCACATTATTATGCGACAGTCAGTGCCATTCATATCACATTATTATGGCCCCGCAGTCGTGCATTCATATCACATTATGGCTCAGCAGTGACATTTCGATTCAAATTATTATGGCGCAGTCAGTGCATTCATATCACATTATGATGGCGACAGTCAGTGCATTCATATCACATAATATGGCGCAGTCAGGCATTCATTACACATTATTATGGCGCAGGTCCGGGCATTCATATCACAGTATATGGCCGCAGTCAGGCATTCATGTCACATATTATGGCGCAAGTCAGTGCATTCATATCACATTATTTATGGCGCCAGTCAGTTGCATTCATATACAGTATTATGGCCGCAGTCAGATGCATTTATATACATTATTATGGCGCAGTCATGTGCATTCATATCACTTATGCGCGCAGTCAGTGCCATTCATAGCACAGTATTATGGCGCAGTCAGTGCATTCATATCACCATATTATGGCGCAGGTCAGTGCATTCATATCACTTATTATGGCGCACGCCGGATGCCCCATTATATCAAATTTTTATGGACCGCAGTCAGTGCATTCATTATCACATTATGGCTCAGGTCATGCATTCATATCACATTATGTTTTTGCCTCAAGTCAGTGCATCATATCACATTATGGCTCAAGTCAGGCATTCGTTATCACATTATTATGCGCCCAGTCAGTGCATTCATATCACATTATTATGGCGCAGTCAGTGCATGCATATAAATTAGGGCTCAGTCAGTGATCGTATCACCTTATTAGGCGCAGCCAGGCCATTCATATCACCCTGTATTTATGGCCGCAGCCAGGGCATTTCATATCACATTAATTATGGCGCAGTCAGATGCATTCATATCACAATTATTATGCGCGCAGTCGTGCATTCTATCACATTACTATAGCGCAGTCGTGACATTCATGTCAAATTATTATGGCGCAGTCAGTGCATTATATCAAATATTATGGCGCAGTCAGTGCATTCATATCACATTATTATGCGCAGGTCAGTGCATTCCGTATCACATTATTAGGGCTCAGTCAGTGCATTAATATCACATTATTATGGTGCAATCAGTGCATTCATATCACATTATTATGGTGCAATCAGTGCATTCATATCACATTATGGTGCAATCAGTGCATTCATATCACATTATGGTGCAATCAGTGCATTGATATAACATTATTATGGAGCAATCAGTGCATTGATATCACATTATTATGGTGCAGTCAGTGCATTGATATCACAATTATATGGTGCAGGCAGTGCCATTGATATCACATATTATGGTGCAGTCAGTGCATTCATATACATTTACTATGGCGAAGTCAGTGCATTCATATCACATTACTATGGCAGCCCGTGAATTCATATCACATTACTATGGCACAGCCAGTGCATTCGTATCAGATGGCGCAGTCAGTGCATTCATATCACATTATTATGGCGCAGTCAGTGCATTCATATCACATTACTATAGCACAGCCATGCATTCGTATCAGATGCCGCCAGTCAGTGCATTCATATCACATTATTATGGCACAGCCAGTGCATTCGTATCAGATGGCGCAGTCAGTGCATTCATATCACATACTATGGACAGCCAGTGATTCGTATCAGATTGGTCGCCGTCAGTGCATCATATCAGCATTTATTATGGCCGCAGTCAGTGCATTCATATCACATTATTATGATATCACATTATTATGTAGCGCAGTCAGTGCCATTCATACCATGACTATGGCGCAGTCAGTGACCAGGCATTCACCATATTATGGCGCAGTCAGTGCATCATATTCCACATTAGTATGGCGCAGTCAGTGCATTCATATTCCACATTATTATGTTTTAGCGCAGTCAGTGCATTCATTATCACATTATTATGGCGCAGTCAGTGCATTCATATCACATTATTTATGCGCAGTCAGTGCATCATATCACCATTATTATGGCGCAAGTAGTGCATTCATATCACATTATATGGCGCAGTCAGTGCATTCATATCACATTAGGGCTCAGTCAGTGCATTCGTACACATTATGTATGGCGCAGTCAGTGCTTCATATCACATTATTATGGCGCAGTCAGTGCCCATTCATATCACATTTATATGATATCACATTATTATGGGCAGTCAGTGCCATTTCATATCACATTAATATGGCGCAGTCAGTGATTCCTATCAAATTATTATGGCGCAGTCAGTTGACAATCATATCACATTATTATGGACGCAGTCAGTGCATTTCATATCACATTATTATGCGGAGTCAGTGCATTTCATAGCACACTTTTATGGCGCAAGGTCAGTGCATTCATGATCACATTATTATGGCGCAGTCCGACCCCCCTGTGCATTCATATCCACATTATTATGGCGACAGTCAGGCATTCATATCACATTATTATGGCGCAGTCAGATGACATTCATATCACATTATGGCTCAGTCAGTGCATTCGTATCACATTATTATGGCGCAGTCAGTGCATTCATATCACATTATTATGCGCAGTCCGTGATTCATATAACATTAATAGGCCGCAGTCAGTGCATTATTATCACATTATTATGGCGCAGGTCAGTGACAATAATATCACATTATTATGCGCGCAATCAGTCATTCATATCACATTATTATGGCCAGTCGTGCATTATATCACATTATGGCTCGTCAGCTTTGCATTGTTATCAAAAAAAAAATTATTATGGCGCAGTCAGTTGCTTCAATCACCGTATTATGGCGCAGTCAGTGCATCATATCCCATATGTAGTACGCGCAGTCAGTGATTCATATCACATTAGTATGGCGCAAAGCAGTGACATTCATATCACATTACTAGGGCGCAGTCAGTGCATTCATGTCACATTATTATGCGCCCGTCAGTGCCATTATATCCAAATTATTATGGACCGCAGTCATGTTGCATTTATAGCACATTAGTATGGCGCAGTCAGTGCATTCATATCCATTAGGCGCAGTCAGCAGTGCATTCATTCTACATTATTATGGCGCAGCAGTGAATTAATATAACATTATTATGGCGCAGTCAGTGCCATTTATATCACATTATTATGGCGCAGTAAGTATCAGTGCCTTAATATCACATTATTATGGAACGCAGTCGTGCATTCATATCACATTATATGGCGCAGTCAGTGCATTCATATCACATTATTATGGCGCGTCAGTGCATTCATATCACATATTTAGCCCGCAGTCAGTGCAATCAATCACATTATGGCCCGCACTCAGTCAGTTGCATTCGTTATCACATTATTATGGCCGAAGGCAGTGCCATTTAATATCACATTATTATGGCGCAGTCAGTGCATTTCATATCAACATATCGGCTCAGTCAGTGCCATTCGTTATCACATTATTATGGCGCAGTCAGCCTCATAATTTAGAAAATTTTCTAAAATACATATGTTTGGAATTAAGAGAAATCCTTGTATTTTCGAAAATTTTTGAAAATACGAAAAATCTGCTAATCGGAAGTTCGGAAGGCGGAAAATCCGGAAAAATCCGCCGTTCGCGAACGGGATAAATCCGCGGCGGATCCGGGTTCGGATCCGCGAACTGGCCATCCCTAGAAGGGACACACTTGCAAAGTGATTGCAATTAAGCAACAGTCATTGTTCCTCATCCATGCTACATGTGTTTTTAGTAGGTGTCCCTACATTTTAACTGCTCAGGCAACCTTGCCTCCAACATTTGCCATTAAATAGTTACACTATTGAGAAATGCACTGCACAGAGCTGTGCTAAGATCAGGCTCACTTCATTATGCAGCACCTACTGCTCTGCACTATGAGGGTTACTCCAAAAAAGTTCTTATCGTTAGAAATTGTGCTAATTCTGCCCCAACCAATTTAGCTTTCAAATGTTAAATAACATCTTATTGGTTGGGGCAAAATTAGCACCATTTTTAACAATATAAGATGTATATCACACAATATATGATGTATGGCTACAATTAAATGATTGCAGCTTGTCTCACACTTCTAAATATATATTACAGCAATAAACATACGCCTATAAATGGTAGATTGCAGAAATAAACACATAAAAACACTCAACCTCTTGTAGAAATGCTTAAAATATAAAGGGTTAAGAGGTTGCTCTTAACTTCATTAAATTCTTATGTAAAGAGTTAACAGCATCCACCCACTCTGAACCACTCTTTTTGATGGGAGTTTCCCAAATCAGCTAATCGTATTTGCTGCAGTAACTAATGACCGGCTGGTGGGGACTCTGGGGTCAACTGTTAAAAGCAGCTTAGCATAAAGGGGATGGGGATACAAAAACAAGATACCTAGTTAGCATGGGCAGAAGAAGTTTTGCGCCCCATGACCACCAGGAAGAGGCAAAACAGAAATGACATTACAGATTTCCAGTAACCTGAAATATTCTATAACAACATGTATTTGGGCAAAAACCTGCAATTATGAAATATGATAAAATATTAATATGTGAATATTATTGAACAATAATATTGTGACATATAATACTTTAAAATGAAAGCAAACTTTAATAAAGAACATACAGAATATAAAAACTATGATATTTCACCACATTCTCCATGGCAATATTTTGTTGCTCTGTTTAATGTTTCTAAACACTTTAAATACATAAATACCATGTATTAATGGCATAATCACACATTTAGAAATATGACTTTGTTTTATATAATTCATCAACTTTTCAAAGCTGTTGTGCCCATTTAATCAAAATTCTGTAATGTGGATTTTGCTACAAATATATTTCTGCAGAGATGTCCACCCTACTAGGTTTTGTTTCAATATTTAGAAAATTTTAACAGCAAAGTTACATAGTCTAAATTCAATGACCATGTTTCCTCTTGAAACAGGAAATCTTGCCTCGCAATTTGAGTTTATTCACTATTTTGGTATTGTGTCACAATTTCTACAGTTTGGTGGTAAATTTTTGGTTTGGCAAGAAAGTTTAGCATTTAAAACTGTCCTGTAATGAAATTAAGGAACAACTCTAGCATTCTGAGAAAAAATAATACATGACTATTAATGTGTTGATTTTTAGTTGAGAGGTTAAAACTTTTTCCAGCATTAAAAATGTAACAGTATTTGTGTTGCAATGTTCAGAATCTGTTTTAATCTATGCAGAAGAAATGATCTAACTAACTAACCACTGAAACTGGGGGAGTGGTTTGTGGGACAAATATTTCACTCCATCCATTAATTTAGATACCTTATCCATTGAATTGGAATCATCAACTCAGTAAATGTTGTATGGATGTATTGATACCCCTAAGCCATTTCTTTCCCGAAGGCATTAAAATTATAATAGGTACTCAATATTGCCGATATGATAAGCCAATATGGAATTAAATTGAAGCTAAACTCTATTTATTAATATTGTATATGCTGCTTTTAAATGGTAATTTAAAAATGTTGCATAAAAGTATGATTAGTATAAAGAAAAGAATTAGAATTATTCATTACATACTGACTTAATGCATATAACGCTAATAGCATTTAGTCCTTACACTGAAAACTAATGACATGCTGTGCATAGGATAATCATAATAGCTTTATTGTGGCCTTGAGATGAGCACAGATCTATCAACCTACTGAGAACCTGTTCTTTAAAGAGGTCATGGGCATATTCTAGCTTTTTTTTTCTTTTTCTTTCAAAAGCTTTTAAATGGATATAGTTGCTACATACATTTGCATTGCTTTTAATTATATCTAATGTGATATTTCTTTTGCCATATCGCACTTGCTGGTAGAAGTAAGATTTCAATGATTCCTTAAATGAAGATCCATGAGATGAAAATATTTTGTTAGCCTAATGGCATACTTGAAAAGAAACTCATTTCATTAAAAACATGTGTTAGTCTAAGAAGTCATAGATGTTAAAAAGGGTTTAAGGCACTCTACATGTCTAACAAATTATAGGGTTATCTAGAATAAAATGTACTAAGATCCCTTCAAATGAGACATACCCCGCCCCCCCAATTAGTAATATGTGTTAAATTAAATCCACTTCCCATTGGGTAGAGAGAAAAAAAAGCATAGGCCTTGGCTTATAGGCCTTAGTTGTAGTCACTGCAATATCCAAAAAACAAAATCCTTGTTATCAAATACTAGGGCAGTTGATATTTCTCTCTACAGAGAATCCTTTGCTGGTATAAGCAAAATGGACAGCACGGTGGCTCAGTGGTTAGCACTGATGCCTTGCAGCACTGAAAATCCTGAGTTTGAATCCACCCTTGGACACATCTGCAAGGAGTTTGTATGTTCTCCCCGTGCATGTGTGGGTTTCCCCTGGGCACTCCGGTTTTCCTCACAATCATAAAGACATACTGGTTGTATGTATAAAAAAAATAAATGTGCTTAGATTGTAAGATCTTCGGGGCAGGGCCTGATGTGAATGTATACATGTAATCGCGCAATTACGTCATACCTTCAACCCCGGCCCCTATGCATTCCAGCGGCCATCCTGGATAACGTGTAATTCTTTATTCACTTATTCCTGCTTCCAAATTACTTACAGACATCCAGTTTTTTGTTATTTGGCTACAGAATGAATTACTATATCCATCCCTACAACTCATTTAATGCTAAAGCTTAATAAATAAAACTGCAATTCTCAAACTGGGTGATATCATGTCATATTGTTAAAAAGGGGATTTAAATCATGATGGGCAGTGAAACAGGTATATATAATGGAGTATATAAAAGGGTTGATTCTTAAAGGGGTATTTAAAAAGAGATAATTCTAAAAAACAGAGATAAAAATATAAATATTAATTACAACTTTCATTAAAACAGTGATTGGAACAATAAGGCATTAAACTGTATATTAAATAGAGTTTATATAATGGAGTTTATAAAAGGATTGATTCTTAAAGGGGTATTTAAAAAGAGATCTTTTCTAATTAAGAAAATTCTAAAAAACCATAGAAAAACAATGTAAATATTCATTAAACTTTAATTAAAACTTGATTGGAACATTTAGGCATTAGACTGTCGATATATTATATATTATATATATATATATATATATATATATATTATATATATAACCACCATAAACTTGAACTTTCTATCCTCAAATTTGTTGCAATTATTACAATGAATGGGTAATGTTAACTTTTTCCTTTTAGTAATATTATTGATGTGTTCTCTGTGTGTTCTAATCTTCAATTGTTTTCCCGTTCTACCAATATATCTTTTCTCACATGCACATTCTATCACATATATAGGACGTTTCGCATAATCAGATGTTTAATCTTAATTTTTGTATTTTTATCTTCAATTTTTTTAATTTTAATTTTCTGTGTATCCTTGCATCCCATACATTGTCCACAGCCATAGAAGCCATCCATTTCATTTATAAAACTACGTATCTTTTTTCTGGAAGGTTTAAATGGCTTGGTGCTATCAGTTCTTTAATATTCCTACTTTTCCTAAATATAATCATTGGTTCTTTGGGTATTATTGTATTCAAGATGTCATCCTGTAATAGTAAATGCCAATGTTCCTTTATTAGTTTCTTTATTTTTTGTCCATTTCCGTTAAAAATCTCACTGTGTTTTTGTTGTTTTATTTATTTTGGTTTTAGATTGGTTCTATAAAAAATGTTTATATTTTTCTTTGTTATCTCTAATTTCATTTTGCCATATCCTTTTACCTGCAATTTCTTTGGTAGCATCATAGCTTTTTCATCATATTTTATAATATCTGTACAATTTTTTTGTAGTCTCTTAAATTGATTGAATCCTATATTTTCCAGCCAATTATCTTTATGACAGCTAGATCTTAAAATGTAAGAAATGTGCATGTGCAAATTTCAATTTCCTCAGCTATATATGTTTTTAAATCCAAAAATACAGTCTCTTTTTTACTCTGTGAATATGTGAAATGTAAATTTATTGTTTTGATTAGTTATCCATATTAAAAGATATCATCAATGAAATGTTTCTATGAAAATATAGTCTTTAAAATCACTTTAAAAAACTAGTTCCTCCTCCCACTGGGCCATAAAGATATTCGCATAAATGGGTGTGAAACGGGGTCACCATAGCTGTCCTTTGTTTTTGAAGATAAAATTTGTTTTGAAATATAAAATAGTTATGGGCTAAAATGAACTTAATACTGTCTAAAATAAAGTCCAATTGTTCTTTCTTAAGGTCTTTATCTTCTTTTAATCTCTCTTTAATTGCCTGTATTTTATCATCATGTTTAATACATGTATATAATGATGTAACATTATTTTATACATGTTCATTAAATGTATATAATGATGTTACATCTATAGTGCATAATATGAAGTAATTTTGCCATTTTATTTTTGATTCATTCATAAATGTCTGTGGAATCCTTTGCATATGACATTGTCTTGGTAACATATGGTTGTAAGCATCTGTCAAGCTAGTACTTGATGAGTTACATTTAGAGATTGTATTAGAAAAAAGGAAGAGTTGATCCCTTTAAGGCAAATGGACATGCAGTGGAATTCCCTGATTCTGCTATGAGTTCCAATTCTGTCCAGCACTCCATAAATTGGTGAAAATTCGCATCAAATAAAATTTGTTGTTTTTATTTCAGCAGTTTTTTTAAAGCACTTTTATGCTTTATAAGTTCTTTGGGGGGAAATCCCCTAGATGCTAATATAAATATGCGCTTCAGAGTAGGGGACCTGTTTTCCAGAAGAAGTTGTACTGGTGAGCTCATGTGGCCGTGTAGATGAGTTGATGTAATTTCATTGCTGCTGGTAATTGTATTGTAACATTTGTCGTAAAAATGTAGTTTGTATTGTTATCTAAATAAGAAAAAAAGAAAATGGAATATGATCTCTGAAGGTGGTCATACACACGAACGATAATGGGTAAATCCCATTGGAGAAAAACGGGATTTATTATCAGTGTGTAGGGGCTGTTCCCGACTGATTGGAGTGCCGACGAACAACTATAGTTGGCACTCCTATCGGTCGGGAATGATGGAAAATTTCCGTCAGTCAGTATCAGCTCCCTTTACTTTAAGTAGATGGAGCCGATCCGATCATACTGTGTATGGTTGCATGGCCGACCGACCGGTTGGGTCCATGTGTGCTGTTCCCACAGCATGTGTGCTGGCAAATACGAATGTGACAGCATGTGTATGGCTGGGTACACACCAGCGAGTGTTTGCTACTAGCGAGCGCTTGACCAGGACAAATGACTATCAGATGCGGCAATAGTGGCTGCAGTCAACAGTTTGTGTGACCTATCGTGCATGTTGGTAGCGGCTGGCCGCCCCACACACAGAAAAAGATATTTCGGCCTGACCAACTGCTACACATCACTATCGGAAATAGTGTGTACCCAGCCTTAGGCTGGGTACACACCAGCCAATATTTTCGTCCGATCGACCGATTCAATGCACTTATTGGCTGGTATGGGGCAGGCCGCCGTGACAGACCTCAATTGTCCGAATCGGACGTTTCAGAAAATCAAGATCGATAGTGCAGTTCCCTATGGAGCCGCACGGTCAATCATTTGCAAATTCGTCCACGGACGAATTTATCTCCACTGACAGACATTTGTCCCGGCCAAGCGCTCGCTTGTAACGAGCGCTCGGTCAGGACAAATTGTCCCTCCATATGTACCCAGCCATAGTTAATCTTTGCATGTCACATTGGGATTCAACTGCCTCTTTGTCTATATGTATGTAAATGTCAATTGAGAGAGCAAGCTGTAGATGGATAACAATGTACAGTTCCCAAATAAATATTATTCTACAAATAAAGTACATAGAGTACATATAGGTTTCCAGTGACAAAGTATATGTAAATAAATGGTTAAGTGCAGTAAATAAATGATAGAAGAAAAGTCCAGTCTCAAAGACATGAAAAATGGTCAGAGGCATAAAAATATATATAAGTGTAAGTATAGATCCTACTGAGAAAAAACTGCGGGAAAAGTTTTTTAAGTGATAGCACAACGGGCAGCTAGACGGTCATGTATGTGCTATAAAAACAAGGCCTACTTTACTGAATGTACATTCTTTAATTTGGGGTAGTAAATGGGGTAAGTTAAAGAATGTACATTCTTTAATTTGCCCAGGGTAGTAAAATGGGGTAAGTTAAAGGGCAACTGTGGTCTCAAAACAAGTTAGCGTTAAATGAAAGCCTGCAGTATTTCCTTTACAATGAGCCGACAATCACATCTCTGGCTGGAGCCTGTGATATATTACATTGGGGTGAATGTTTAAACGTCCTGCTTCCAGTAGGTTGAGTGACATCACCTGACCTCTGCCCCGCCCATCCGCCCCAGGGGAGAAGCATGCTCAGTTAAAACTTAATGAATGCTGGGGAAATCAGCAAGTACCTGGGGAAAAAATTGACTGTTGAGAAGGAGAACCTATTAATGCAGGCAGAGGCTGGTCACATGAATACAAGCTGGTCACATGGCTAAGAACAGGAACTTTCCAGCAATAACTCACAAATTTTACTAGAGATGTGATTTAGGTTTTATTTAAAGGTATGATGGAAGGCTTTTTATATAATTCTTACTAGTTTAAAAGAATTCGAGACCACAGTTACCTTTTAAGATAAAACAGCCTTTTAATGCCCTAGTGAAAAATCATAAAGTCTGAGAAGTAACCACTACTGACTGGTCTCTATTAAATAAACTATTTAAATTATGAAGCAACAAGATTCCCTTTTCAATATCTTTGAAGACAGTATTTTTCTATAATTCGATGACACACGCACAAAAATAAAGGAGTACCTCGAAATAATTTAAAACTCTAAAAGGAATGATGGGAGTTTCCTGCTATATTTTCAAGAAATAAACTATTCCAGTTGATCTGATATACCATGACCTGGATGAAATAGTACCTTCACAAGAATATTAAAGGGCATGTACACTGTGAAAATGAACTTTTAGGATAAGGTAGGTATGCATCGTTGTATACACTTTTTGAAGTAACCTACATACAGTGTATTGATTTGTAGTCATTTAAGATAGATTTTGTATATTATTTTCAGTAAATCACTGAAAACATTTATTTTCCTGGTTCATTAAATGAACTAAAAGCTTATGGCCCATGTGCTAACACCTAGGCTATGATCAGTAATTGTAAAAAAAACTGCCACTCTGAGTTTTCATTATATATTATAATAGTCTATGCTTGATCAACTAATGAGATATGTACTTGATACAGGTTACTGCTGCTCAGACCATGGGCGTTGTACTTAGAAATGTGTAATTATTTCTAGGTGGTTACTGATTTATTTTTTCCTTTCCCACTGTTTATCTGTCTTGTCAATCAGTGTTACAATTCAGCATTTAGTCAGCATGCATAAAATACAAAGAGACTGTACCAAAATTGCTTCAGTTCTCCTTGGATTATAGAAAATTATTTGTGTTCTTCAGCACATTTAGCTGTTTTAATGATTAGCAGGCATGTTTAACAAAACAACATCTAGATTATAAATATTGTAGTTTTAATGCATCTATTACAATATACTATAAAAATGATTTCTTTATATTTAAAAATAAAAGCAAAACAGGAAGCATGAAAAAAGCTGCCTATTTACAGAAACATAATGGTGAAATATACCCTAATCTGTAAGTTTAAGTTCCTTTTATGCAATTACATGGTAATGG